>JAULAV010007665.1:0-379979 GCA_030789695.1 Scilla litardierei | reverse complement strand
TCAATCCACAAGCGGACGGTGTCGAGTTATAGTATAAAAGATAATCGAATCCCACAGGGACGGTGATAGTGTCTGTGATAATCTCAGTCTATTTATAAATCTAGAAGTAGTGTAGCGGTCGGAGTGAAAGATTTGGGTTGATTGTTGTTATTGTGTAATATAATAAAAAGGGCTAGGGCTTTAGGGATCACCGCTAGGATCGTTGGGGGTGGATATTGGATAGATTCCTCACGTTGTATTAGGGCTAGGGAATTAATCCCCCAATTCGTACCACTCTCGTGGGTTAGAATTGCGGGGTATTTCGGTGGCTCTCGTTGACGCAATGGCGGTAGCCGTCAACGTAGCGGTATAGTTCGTCGATGGATCCCCTCAAGGCGCGAGCCAGGCATGGTCACGTACCTTAGTTGGATCCACTGATTTCCCTATTCGAATCCCTAGATACCCCTTAAGCACATCAATTCCATAGACCGTGGGCATGATCTCAGGACGGGTTATCTACGGATTCAGTATGATCTACCGAAATACAACCCTAAATCCCTAAAATCGTGGGGATCCAGATCTACATTTTCCCCCTAAAATCCTAGGGTTAACCCATTAGCCCTAGAATGGATCTACTCACTCATGATGATAGGAACGCACAAAAATATCAATTTCGCAGAGGAAAACATTTTAGCAATAAAGAAATTAGGGCTAAAATAACTTACAGCGAGAACAAACGAAGAATAGATCTAGAAAAGAGTAATAAACACCATTATTCAATTATCGATCCAGAAATTAGCTACAAGAATTAATCCCCAAAAATTTCTTACAAGAAATCGCCGAAGCTCCTCTCCAAAAAATTCCAAAACAAATGCTAGAACTAACTCCCCAGCAGCCGAGCCCGCAATCACGGGCTTCAGCTGCCCAAATCGCGCGCATCGCGTGTTTCAAAACATTCCAAAAATGCCCTGGGAAGTGCTGACCGAGTAGGCTACTCGACCCGAGCATCTGCTGCTCGGTCAGTAATCCGGCCCGTGTAGCTTGCTGCTCGGCTGCTGGAGAAGTTGATCCGGCCCGAGTAGGACCTACTCGGTCAGCTGCTCAGGTGCTGCTCGAGCTGTGAAATCTTGGGCTACCTAACCGAGCAGATGAGCTGCTCGGTCCGGACCAGCCCGTATCCGCTGCTTCATCAAGCTGATATGACTCGGTCCGAGTAGCAAGCTACTCGGGCCGAGTATTTTCTGGGAAACATATGCTGCAGCATCTGGGCTTCTGTCTCTCTGCTCTCTCTCTCTCTCTCTCTTCTCTTCCTTCTCTCCTCCAACAGCTCCGAGAACACGGCGAACTCCTCCAGAGCCCTACCAACAAGCTCATGAGTGCGTCGGATGTGTCCATATCGAGGCGGGGGTCCAAATCTCTCCAAAATCCCTGAAAACTCAAAATATACTATGAAACTCGAAATATCGTCAGAAATACCAAAATCGCAGTAAAAAGTGGGATTTGGACGTGAAAATGATACGCAATGCAATGGAAACATGATATGAAAATGATGTACAATATGGACACATCAATTCGCGGCTCACATGCCGCCCCGTACTAGGTCTCGCACGAGGGCGCCCGCCTCGAAGCGGAAGAGGACCGGCGAGCCTGGCCCCTCTTCTGCTAGGGTGGACTCCCATCCACCTAGCCCACCACCACCCACACATCCGCCTCCTACCGTACCTATACCACCACCACCGGCACAGCCCGCCCCTGCGTTCGACACGCTAAGGATTACGTTCAGAGATGACTCGTACCGCGCCAGATTTGAGTGTATCTCCCATCGCTCGATCGTACCCACTAGGTTCACGCACATAGGAGACTTTGATCGCCTAGGGGTACTCGAGGGGCTGCTCCAGTTGTATGACAACGTGGGGTGGCGTGACTTTTTGTCGGTGTCGACGGACACTTACATCCGCCCGACACTAGAGGTTCTGAGTTCTATAGCTAGGACTCCTAGGGGTTGCTCTTTCCGACTGATGGATCGTGACTGCGAGGTAACTCTCGACATGCTCCGAGCCTACTTTCAGTGGTCCCCAGTTTCGGACCCAGACCGAGCCTATAGTCCCACGCACATCCCACCTCCGTCATTCGACACGCATGCTTTCTGGACACGTATCACGGGATCACCCCTCGCCTTTGACCCTAGCCGGGCCAAGGCCTCCGTTGTCCTCCACCCATGCATCCACATTGCACAACGCCTTATGGCGACCACTTTCTTAGCAAGGTATGAGCCGTGGACGATGTCGACGCCGGAGCTCTACATGCTCTATGCGATGACTCGATCGCGGGCCTTCGAGAGGGGTGGTGACTTTTACTCCCCGCCATTGAGATTGATATAACTAGCTGGTACTTAGACCGCATCATTATTTCTATCGGTGCTAGGACGCCTATCTGTTGTGGCGGTCTGATTACCCTCCTGGCTCCTTTGTGCAGAGTAGACCTCCCTGCTGGCTTGCTTAGACCACCGGGCCCCACTTCCCTTTCCATAGATGTTATGGTCCAGATGAGGATGCTCCGTCCTCATGGTCAGCACCACTGGGTGTGGCTGCACGGTCCTTTTGGCGCTGATTACATGATTCTCCTGAGCCCCGCTCGGACTCATATTGGACGCGCAGGAGGGGAGTGGATTCCAGCAATGGACATCCTCATCCCTGCTGCATACGTGCTTGAGACTGAGGGTGCTCAGCAGGAGCCCCTCTTTCCACCCCTGGACGCTGTGATACCTCAGCATGCACATGCTTGTCTGCACCTCCTGACACCTCTATCCACACTTCTGTCAGTGTCGGGAGTACATTTGCTGAGTCCACCACCACCACCACCACCTCTGTGCTGATTTCCATTGACCCCATTTCTACTGTGAGCCCTGAGCGTCCTGCCACCATTATTGAGAGTGGCGAGCCCTCTTTTGCCTCTGCCATGGAGACCCTTTCCTCTTTCTTATTCTCGACCCCTAGGGAGTCATTTCCTTCGCACTTCACGACCTCCCCAGTCATCGACCTTACCGTCTCCACTGCAGCTGTCTTCTCTGAGAGTGTCGTGATTTCTGTCCACATTCTATGTCACTGACCTCTCTGACCTCCTCGTCCTCTATCACCGTTTCAGCCTCTGCTGCTGCTCCTTCCTCTTCGACCATTCTTGTGTCTCAGCCTCCCACAGAGGCTGAGCATCTTTTTGTGAGCACATCACCTCAGCCCCACCAGGTAGTTGCACCCGTCGTTTACGGTAGCCGTGCGAGGCAGCCCCATTCCTCACCTGTACGACCCTCTGCTCCACCGCCCCCCGACACCCAAGTTCAGCACGTCCGTGCTCTTGAGGGGGCAGTTAGTGGGCTCAGAGGATATTTCCGGGCTCTCTCCGCTACTATCACTGCTGTATAGAGGCACGTCGCTTTACTTCCTGGTATTCAGGCTAGCCTAAACCAGATTCTTGCGCGTCTATCACATCCACCACCTGCCACCACCCGTACCACTACCCAGCCACCGCCACCACCACCTCCCCCACAAGATGTTGCTGGTACTCCACCACCCCCTTAGGCACACACTGGATGCCTCTCATACTTTTGATGCTGCTATTCTGGATATTTTCTGCCTGCTGATTTTGCACCCCTCCTCCACACACGTTTTGGTCAAATTTTGCTCATACTTGTATATATCATTTTGGGAGAGAGGATGTACTTTTGGGGACACTTATATTGCGCCATTTTGATATCTGCATGCACCACATGCATCTCTGCATACATCATTTGCATACACATCTCATTTTTCTTTTGTTTTTATCATGCATGCATCCTCACCTACCCCACCCATATCATTTTTCTCTGTGTGCCACACTTTGCACATTGAGGACACTGTGCAGTTTAGCTTAGGGGAGTGAGTGTCTCATGCACTTTTTATTTTCTTCACTTTTTCTTTTATTTTTTCCACCTTTTTTATTTTACACTTATTTTCACCCACTTTTTCATTTTTCTCTCATGCATCACGTTTCCTTACTTTTTGTGTGATGCATATGTATAGTAGTTTTCATTTTCTTTTATTCTTATTTCCTTTAGCCCTTTTTGCTAGAGATGAATTTTCTGTGATGATGATGACGTGGTATTAGCTTATCTCTATATGCATATTATCTTGTCATGCCATCGTTTTTTTTCAGATGTCATATGCCATGCTTGTTATGCATTCGAGATAGTAACCCACACCTTTGTTATATGAATGTGAATGAAATTCTTCTATTAGCTGAGTTTGATGATTTATATTGTATACTCTTCATAAAAAACACACCAAGGTTCACGCATTGATTGCCTATATTTGGAGTACGCTTTGTTGTCTTATATCACTTCTTATTACATGAAAATTGTACGCTTCACTTTCAGGTTGATTGAATGTATGCTATGTTGATATAACTGTATTAGTTTACTTTCTGAGATCAAACTGAATAGATTACATTACTATGCTGAAAGTTGTCATGCACATTCTATAGAGTGAACCGAGTGTTACATATTTTTCTTTCTCCACATATCTTGAGCATTATTTCTATACTTATAATCATTGGTGAATCTCCCTTAGGCGACTCTTACATTGGCATATCCCCCTTGCTATAAAAAATCCATGCTCCAACAACCCAAAATCAAAAAGAAAAATATTCATGTATATCTCTCTATCTTTTGATTTGGGATCACAGTTTTATATATTGATATGAAAAAAGAGAAAAAAATAAAAGAAAAGAGAAAAGAAGTTCATACATGATCCCACTTCATATTCTTTGTCTCTTTCATTCCTTCTTTATTCTTTTTATTTCTTGGAGCTTCAAAAATGGGGAATGGTCTTATTGCTAAATTTGATGCCACCACGCTTATAGATAAGCTTGGGGGAGAGGATCCAATGATGTGAGAGAGTGTGACTACTTGTCTGTGCATGACAATCTAAGCTAAGTAATTTTCTATACTCGGTGAGATTACTAAAAGTTTTACGAAGTCCAGGAATTGAAACTTAGCATGCATTTCATGAAAACCACTCCTTTCTATTCTTATTGCTTCATATTGTGTGATACCTCTAATACTCCAAATAGAAAGCGATCAATTGAAAAGTGTGTGGTCTATGATTATGTATATTTCTTTAGATGCTTCAGACGATGATAATTCTAGAATTATTTCATATTTCATATTGTTTTGATATTCTTGGGTTTCTATATTGAATGCATCATTATATGATCATGATATCGAGATAAAAATCTTTGGCATGTTTTTATTCGTCGTATGCTATTTGAGTAAGCAAGTCCACGTCCTGAGAAAATGATCTAGCACCTCCCTCTTTGTTTTCTTTTCTATCTTCTTTTTCCTTTTTCCTTATTTTTACCCGTCGGGTTCGCCTTTTACTTATCTTCCTCGAGGACGAGTAAGAGATAAGCTTGGGGGGATTTTGATCGCTCCTTATTTTACATCTTTTTTCTGCATGTTTTCATGTCATTTCGATCTCCCATATTGTGTTTTCCACGATTATTCGACGATATCGCATTGCTTTTCACTATTTCTCGTTTTTGTCGTATTTCAGGAGATATGGAGCGATCTGGAGCAAAAATGAGATCAAAGGACTTTTGCGCACACCGGAGCATCACCCACAGCTTATTTAAGGATTTATCAGCGCTTGAGGATGAGCGGAGGAGGAAGGAATTCAAGAGAATCGACGAGGAGTCGAGGAGGAGAAGAAAAGAAGACTGATACAGCCCACTCGGCCGAGCAGACTGCTTACTCGGCCGAGTCAGAAGCTGTATTCTGCCGAGTGAAACGGATACGCACAGCAAAATTTCAAAGTTTCCTCGGCCGAGCAAGGAAGTCTACTCTGCCGAGTGAGAAAGCTCACCCGCCCGAGTAGAACAGGGATTTTCAACCGAGAAAGGGCCAAGTTACTGGAAAACTTTGAGAAGCCTACTCGGACGAGTAAAGAAGCCTACTTGGCCAAGCTTGATTCCTTACTCGGCCGAGTAAAGAAGCCTACTCGCCTGAGTCAGTCAGAGAGACAGACCCCCAAAACCCCCAGATTCTCTGTTTTATTATTGGGTTTGTCACTCGGCCAAGTGACATTGTTACTCGGCCGAGTGATGCATTCCGACTGCTACACAGTTTGCAATTTCTGGGCTGCGCAGGGGCAATTCTGTCAGGGCTTTTTGGACAATTTTGGCTTGTATTTAAACCTAGTTTTATCCTTAGTTTTAAGAGAGACTTCTATTATTTTTTGACGGCTATTCTTTTATGAAATCTCAGCTGGAGATCGTAGGCGACAATTTTGGTTTGTTCTTTCTTGCTAAAACTCTTATTTTTATGAATTGTCTCTTCTTTCCAATGAATTGTGATATGATCTATTACTTTATTTCTGAGGTTTCCATGATGATTTGTGAGTAGTTTATTCGTTCTAGGGCATGGGGATGAACCCTATGGACCCGATCTTTTGAATTGTGATGAATGAATAGAATTGTTGCTATGATTGAAGAAAGGTTAGGTTTTGATTGATTTATTGCGAGTAGCTAGGAGTTTCCTTCAATTGGGATTTGTAAGAGATTGGATCCCAATTGATGGGAAAGCCTAGATATTCGACTTAAGTTTATAATTGAAATTCTCTGGATTTGGTTTGCAAGAGATTGGACCAAAGCTAGGATTTTTATTATAAATCTATACTAATTTCGTTTGCAAGAGATTGGACGAATACGAACTATCATAACCGAGGTCGTATCTCGAGTTTGCATGAGAGTGGACTCGAGTTACGATTGGACGATGATGTCGATCTTCACACTAGTGGCTTAGGTTAGGGTTTGCACGAGAGTGGGCCCTAATCTAGGTTGCTATAGACCGGCAATAGCGCGAGAGCATGAGCTTGGTTCTACATTAAGTTGCGACTAGTTCACCTACATTCAAGCCTTGCAACATTGATATTCATGATCCATAAGAGTGGCATGAATATTGTGGCGTGAGTTGTTTATGCTTGCGTCGCGGCGGCGCGGTGTCGACACCACTCTCATGGACAGAATGATCTCAACTCACGCCACTCTCATCTCGATAGTCAGATCGAGGGAAAACCTAGGGGCCATCTCTAAGATGACTTCGGGAACCTTTGACCTTCGATCCCTTCGGTGAATGGGAAGGCTTGGCTCGTTCCAAACTCCTTTTCCCTTCCCAGAAACTTCCATGCCTCGAGGGGGCCGGTGGCGTGCCGCAAGCTCCTAATAGGTTGGCTCCTTGAATACGACCGGAGCAAACATGCCTGAGGAACCTAAATGAGAGTCAGAATCGAAGGATGGAGATACGTTGAGAAGGAACTGGCATTCTCCAGAGAGGCAACACTGGAAGCAAGCTTGTGAAACAAGGAAGGGGATGAAGTGGAAAGATCTCAACTTTTCCTCGCTTTTTCTCTTATATGTGAAGAAACCCAACCGACTGGCATCCGATGAGCGACACGTGTCCGAGGCCGGCCACCAGAAATGGCAGAGATCTCTCCAAAAGTGAAAGGGGTTTTGGCGGCACAAATCAAATCAGATGTTTAGAAAATCGTGAGCATTTAAGGATATTACTCATCATTCGGTCTCAGTCAGCGCGATTTCTGAGGCACAAATGATGTGGGCTATTGTTAGTGCACGGGTACGAATCCGATTTGGATATCCACATACTCGACCCATTTAGCATCCACGACCCAATACCCCCCGCGCTCTAAGAAGGGTATAGCTAAGTCAGACAAATGGGTTATTTGACCGTTGGGCTGGCACTGACATTCAGGGGAAAGTTAATGGGACAGAGTAAATGGGCAGCCGTTAACTCGAATCCCAGAGAAGATCGTGCCCCAATCAATGAGGGACGGTTACACATCATCAAGGGGGAATTGCCTATAAATAGACAGACGAACAAAGGTTAATGGGTTCCATATCCAAGGTACGAGGTCTAAGACATAGAACTCTACTTTCTGAGCTTACATTTTTTATATTAGAGCTTGCGCCGCCAGTCTTGAGACAACCTCAGTGGGTCGTTCTTAGCTGCACCAAGCTCCCTTTCTCCCTTAAGTTCCATACTAACTTAAGCATAGGAGGGGATTTGGGTGACACCCCGATCCGACCCCCCTAACAAGTCCATGTGGTACAGATCGACGATCGCTATCCAACATCGAAGGTCGACGTCGAGTTCTCTAACCTCGAACAATCGACGCAATGGATACCCGAAGGTCAGTCGAAGTTCGTATCATCTCCAACTACCATAATTCGACCCTGGTTCCTCCAACCAAGGGTCCCACTGCAACTGCTGATGATGCTCCGACTCATCACCTTGAGTCTACGCCAGCTTGACAACTGTCTTGGTCAATTTTGGCCTTAACAGGTGTCATCATGGTGCTTAAATCTGGGGAGTTCCATTTTCCTTGGCTCTAGAGATGGTAGCTCCATAAGCAGCTATGTAAATGTCAGCATCCAATAGGTGCTAAGCTCTGCATGTAGCAATGGCTCCGTTTCCTGATCAAACTGAATATCGTCAATATAGTCCATAGAATGAGCAACAATGAAGGTCCACAAATCACAACCCAAAATGTCTGGGGTAGCGTTAACATGGCCATCAATAAAATTTAAAGTATATGTGGCCTCTGAATCAAAATCATGCCAAAGGGTTCCTACATCAATGTCCAACATGCATACCTCCTCAACCTCCCCCTCCTTTGGTAACTTACATGCATTAAAAATATTTAAATCCAATGTCATGTTACCAAAGGAGATCTTCACATTGTCACTTCTATAATCGATCAATACATAACAATGGCTAAGAAATGTCATCCTAAGATGATGGGGGTGGACTTTCCAGATTGAGGACCGTTAATATCTAATACTATGAAGTCCACGAGGTAAAAGAATTTGTCCACTTGGACAAGCACGTCCTCAATACAACCCGTGGGGATCTTCACAGACCTATCAGCTAATTGGAGAATGACAGGTGTTTTCTTCAATTCTCCAAGACCCAACTTCGTGAAAATGGGGTATGGCAAGATGTTCATGCTAGACCCTAAATCAAGGAGAGTTTGCCTTATCTTTGCGGTGCCTATGGAGCATGGTATGGTAGGGGATTCAGGATCCTTCCATTTAGGTGGCGTGTTATGTAGGACAATTGCACTAACCTACTCAGTGAGAAAAGCTTTTTTCTTAACATTTATTTTTCTTTTAACAGTACAAAGCTCTTTCAAAAATTTAATATATGCATGTTTTTTGCTTAATTGCATCAAGAAAAGGAATGTTAATTTGACCGCATCGAAATATTTAACTTATATCTTCTTGACACTTGTACTTCTTGGATTGGAGAAGCCTCTGGGGGGTAAGGTACTGGAGGGGAGTAAGGCTTGGACTCTTGGAATCTTATCTATGTGGTAATCTTGTCCTTTCTAGAACTCTCCTTATGCACTACTCGTGGTGATGCAAGGTCTTCTTTCACTACTACCTCTGATGCATCCTTGGGTATCATAGGTTTCTCGATCTGCTTACCACTTCTCAAAGTGGTCATCTCCTAGCAAGTCCTGATGTTGACCCCTGCTGACGATGAGCTCGTATTGGGGTTGGGAAGTGGTTGAGTAGGGAATTTACCTTTCTCCAAGTGGTTACCATCTTAGATATGCTCTTTGTCATCTGATGGTTCTGTATTTGCTGAGCTTGTTGTAGCTACTGTATCTACTGGAATTGGACTTGTTGTTGTTGGTGGAACTTCTCCTTCTGTGCCTGTTGGATTGCATAAACTGTTGGAGCGTAACTGCGAGTGTTGGAATTTTGCATGCCAGATCTTCCTTCTTCCTCTGCATTCCACCTTGGGAGTAATTAAAAGGTGGTGGCCTAAATGATGGTTGAGCATGTGACTTGGATTGCCAGTTCTGGTAAGGGTTTTTGTGCAATCGGAGGTGATGGCATTTTGGTTGAACCCTTGTCGCTGGTATGCATTCGAAACATAGCTCACTTCGATAGGGTTCCTTAGTACTTCCTTAAACATTGGGATGGTTGGACATCCCGATGTTTCCTGTCCCATCCTCTCAAAAGAGCACACAATTCTTCCATCGCCACAACTTTCACTCTTTTTAGTTGCAGGCCTTTAAGTTTCATATTGAAGAAGGATTCCATTTTGGCTTCCAATGTTTCCTTCGGTCTCAAAGTATATGGTTCTTTTCGTGATGAACAATGCAGGTCCACCCTGTTATAATCTGGAGTTGCTTCCCATGTCTACGCACTTGCAGCAATGAACTCCATGTAATCCCACATCTCAGCTAGTTTCTTGTTGACGAATTCCCCGTTGCACATCATCTCTATGAATTACTTCATTGAAGGATGAAGTCCATCATAAAATAAGTCGATGAGAAGGTATTCATCAAACCCATGGTGCGGACATGCTAGCAAAAGATCTTTGAACCTCTCCCAGGTGGCATCGAATGTCTCATTATGCTTCTGAGAGAACTTCACCATTTGATTCTTCAGCTCATGTGTCCCGTGCAAAGGAAATTTTTTTTTTCATAAACTCAGCCTGCAGATTAACCCAAGAAATAATAGAGTGAGGATGTAAAGCATTGAGCCAATTCTTTGCCTTATCATTTAATGAAAATGGAAATAACTCAAGGTATATTATTTCAACACTTGTTTTTCCATCAACGTAAGTAAGGCATACATCTTCAAATTCCTTTATATGTAAATATAAATTCTTCCTCTCCAAAGCATGAAAAGTAGGGAGAAGTTGAACCATACCAAGTTTAGGACTAAAGGAATTAGCATTGGCAAGAAGCACGATTCAAGAGCCAGAGGCATATATAGTGGGCCTAATCACATCTCTGAAAGATCTCTCTCCCACGGTTGGGAGTGATTTTCATAATCATGTGTGCCTTTGGTGCCATTAGGATTTGCATTGTCGGCCATATCAAAATTTCTTGATATTCTATGGGTCTTAGGGGTTATAAGCCACATAACAACTTTAAGCTCAAGAATGTTTCTTAGTCTAACTAAACTACTTTTTATAGTATGATTACATCTATACAAAATCAAAACAAAATTTTGCAAGAAAGAAATAGATATACAAAGACTATATACACCAAAGATGGAAGGATCTCACCAACTCCTCTAAGCTATATAAAATTTAAGAAATTGTAGAACTGTTGTCCTCGGCAACGACACCAAAAATTTGATTCCATCAAAATATTGCAACTCCAAGCGCAGAGGTCAAGAAGTTATAAATCTGGTGAGTCGGGTATCGTATCCATAGAGACAAATCTCGTCTGCCAAATCATAATTTCAAAGTTAGGCTAGGAAATAATTCAATGAAAACCAAATTACATTTCGAAGGTGTAATGATTGTTAGAGGATTTAAGTATCAAAATTAAACTAAAATATGCTGGGGAAGTATGGGTGATGCAATAGGTGAAGGGTGTGTGTGTTGTGATTTCATTAGGGGTATGCCCTATTATGCATTCCAATCATGCAGATAACTCAATGATGCGTCTTTAGGGCAAACAATCATTGGATGATTCCTTTACAGGGTTAAGCATAATAATATCTAAATATTCATTGGATCGATGGGTGCTATATTCTAATTTCTAGGTAACACTGGCGTGCCCCCGGTTTGCGAGCCGCAAATGGCCGGGGACCCGCGTGAGGGTTTAGATATTTGTAACCGCAAGCGCACGGTGTTGTAGTGTGGCTTGGGGGTCGAACACAGGGAGGCTAGGATGTGCTTGTGTCAAAGAGGACCAAAATCACCCCGTGGGAGAGCTAGCCCAGATCGGATGATGGGTTGTCACGGTAAAGGAATGCAAGGTATAAACAATATGAAAATAAAACCCGGGACTTTGGTTTCCACTCCATCGAGTGACTCTCGCCGATACGGCCTGCGGGTAGGATGGCGATCGGAATTAGGGTCTAATGGTGAGACGTTGCCCTAAAAGTGGTACCGGCATCCCATGGGCCCGATATTCCGGTCGGTGCCCAGGATGATACACCGGACTTCCCGGGTTCGATCAGTCGGCACTCCCGTGTCCATTAACATTGATCGACTCCGGGAGCACTAAGCTCGCAACGATAACTCCCAACGTCTCATCCTGCCGCTCCCGCGCGCTAGGATTCGGCGTCTACGCTAAGGGCGTGAGCTATGGCTAGGGAGTCAACCGCCAAGTTTATTCCCCCTTGGCCCAACGGTCAAAGGCGGTCTTTTTCCCGCCGATGACAATAAAACACCCCGCGTAACCATTAGATTCCTAATCCCTATCAATTTCCTAACCCTATGGACGCATCGGGAAGAGACCCGAAGGGGTTTCCGCCAAAATCCCAGATTTGGGAACTACTCACAAATATTCATTAAAAAGTGATCTAAACGAAAATGAACCGTTAAAATCATAATCAGACAATAGGAATGCAAAGGTAGTAAAGCAATTAAGATAATACTAAAATTTTAAAAATATCCGAAAACTTACAAAAACTGGAAAATTACAGCCGTCACAAAATGAAGAAAACAGTAAAAAATAACCAACTCCCGAATCTGGGAAACCTAGGGTTCTATTTATAGAAAACGACATCACCTGATCGGTTGACAAGTCAACCGGTCGGGTGAGCCGCTTCACAAAATCACAGCGCAATGCGGGGGTTTCACCCGGTCAGTATGAACCGGTCGGTTGGAACTTGGTGCGGTCGGTTGGATCTTGGAGCGGACCAGGTGAGGAGCTCGGTTGGAGCTTCGAGTCTTGGCTGTTGAAATTCAGCTACAGGTGAACCGATCGGGTGAAGGTCACCCGATCGGTTGGAAATCAGCTTCGAATTTCCAGAGACTTTGAGCTTTTGACCCGGTCACTGAACCGACCGGGTGACTTCTCGTGAGCTCCAAGCTGCGCCCGGGTGGTGCATGCGTGCATCACCCGATCGGTTGGAGATGACCAATCGATCGGGTGAGGGGCTGAAAGATGCAATCTTCGTCGTTTGACCCCCTGGATCATGCGTGACTCCTCCCGTTGCTTTGGGGACACATGATATCATCGTTTTACGCCCCAAATGCCAGTAAACTCCTGCAAAACACGGAAAATACGGAAAAGTGAAAGAAAACAAGAAAATACAAGAAAACACGAGAACACAAATAAAAGACGGCGGTAAATACGGAAAAACACGGAAGAAAAAGCGCGTAAATATATGAAATATAAACGCACGTCAAAATCCCCCAAGCTGAACTCTTCCTCGTCCTCGAGGAAGACGAGTGAGAGTAGGAGCTCGGAGGGAAAATAGAGAGAAAAAGAAAACTCTATATCCTAGATCGCCTGTCAGGGCCAACAAAATCAAAAACGACACACCAAGCAAGCCAATGCCAAATCACATCACTAAACCTAGGAATACGAGTCCAAATAAGTGTCGTGGGCCCACGCGGTGAAGCGCGAGTGAGTGTGGTCGTGCGCTAGCAGTCGGTGTCGCTATCTACGATGTGCAATAAAGCTTGATATACAGAGACCCAGGAAACGACCCAAATACTGATTCGAATTTGAAATTGCGGTGAATATTAGTTCAAGCATGCATGAGAAGAGTATAAGAATAGAAGCGTATCATGCATCGGGGACTCCACAACTAGGGTTAAGGAAATCACACCACTATAGCTAAGATACTAGCTAAAATATTCCTAAGCCAAGTGTTTTCGGAACCGATGGGGGTTGAGATGATGTGGAGAAGAACACTCGGTGCAAATTCTCGCCTTCCCTTTATTCTCGGCAAGTAGGAAAATATTCACACGGGAATTTTTTTTGGGTTTTGGGCATTTGTATATTTTTTTGTTTTTTTTTGGCTATACAAAATTTTTCTTTTCTTTTTGGGTTTTTCGTTTCTTTTCTCTTTTTTGGATTTTTGGGGGGTTTTTTTGGCTATACACATGTGTACTCTCCCAAGTGGGAGAACGGTACACGACGAGGGGATTTGCACCAAGTAAAACAAAAAAGAAATCGGAATCTAAACACTTGGACAAAGGAAACTATTCTCGCAAAATATAGCATGGGCTAAATGGGTTATCCTAGTCCTTAATTGTGGAATCCCGAGACATGCGAAATGAAGCGTACGATATATATATCATGCAGAAGAAGCAGACAGTAGAAATAAGTACCGCATATTCATATCGAAACATGATAATCTAGGGGTCATTCCTGGACAGGTATATAAAGTAAATCACAAAGTAGAAGCACACCACACGGTTAGGCATGACACACGACTCACAAAAAGCTAAGTGGACCCACGATGCGTGAAATGCAAGAGGACTTGAAATCCTAGGGTTAGTGAATGTGATGCTAGGTGCTAGGTGTGTGTGATTTTGTGGCGATTCATCATAGGGTTCATCTCTAGGAGAAAGAGATAAAAAGAAGAGAAGAAAAAATAAAAACACGATGAAAAGACACAAAAACGAAAAAGAAAGACTCAAGTGACGCACAAAGTGCGACTCCCCCAAGCTGAATCTTGCATTGCCCTCAATGCAATAAGAGTGAGTACGGGAGGGCAATGAAAATGGGGGGCAACACGCACCGACACAAAATGAAATGAAAAACGAGGAAAACACAAATACGAAACTGAAAATAAAAGAAAAATCAAAATCAAACCACACGACACGAAAAACAAAATAAAACCACACGACACGACAAAAAGCACACGACATGACACGAAAAAGGGGAAAAACAAGCACACTCACAAAAAGAAAATAAAATAAAACACGACAACACACCAAAATAGACGTCCCCCAAGCTGGACATGACAATGCTAGCAATTAAAAATGAGCGTGAAAGTGCATAAATTGCAAGGGGGGTCAAAAAACAAAGTGAAATCAAAAATCAGGAGAAGGCGAATCCTCGCCCTCCTCGGAAGAGGGTATGGCTGGGTGGTCGGGGGAGGCGGGGGGTGTGCGAAGGAGTGGGGAAAGAGGTGGAGGAATAGGTACAGCGGTGGTGTGAACGATGGGTGGAGTGTCGGTGGAGGTGGGTGGTGGTGGAAGGACGGTGATCAAGGCGGTGGTGAAAGGAATAGAAATGGGGGGAGAAGATATGATGGTGACGGTAGTGGGTGGGGGTGGGAGAGATTTGGAGCGCACCGGCAATTTCCTGCGGCGCACATATGATGTGACGGTGGAGGAGGTGAAGGTGGTGTGGGTGCGATGGAAGTGGTCGGGAGGGGGGAAGTGGATACCGGGATGGGAATAGATGAGGGAGGGGGGGATGATCGCCTAGGTGGGGCAGGGGGAGGTGGGGATGGGTGGAATGGCGGAGGAGAAGAACGTGATGGGGGAGGTGATGGAGGTGGGGATGTGTGGGAGAGTGGAGGAGAGGATCGTCGAGGTGGTGAAGGTGGAGGTGGTCCGTGGATGTGAGTGAGAAGGCGAAGAATGGCGGCCACGTTCCTCTCAAGTGCGAGGAAACATGGGTGAGTGAGAAAGGAGGACGGTGATGGGTCCGAGGGGGCAGAGGACATGGCGAGATCACGGAGGGCAGCGACCTCCCTCTCAAGAGCAAGACGGGCAGAGACCTGGCGGCGACCAAAGGATGTGGACTGACGTGAGGCAGAAGTGGTGCCGGCAGGTAATGTGGAAGTAGTGGTGGCGGCGGTGGTCATGTCGGCATAGGACACAAGACCAGAAATGGCCGCTAAGAGGTGCTCAGAAGTGATGGGGCCAGGAGCAGAAACAGGGCGACTCGGGCCAGCCCCCATATCTCCCTGGGACGCAGGAATATCCTGCTCGCCTAAGTGGGCGGTAGGGGAAGGAGGTCTACGTGCGTCAGGGGGAAAGAAAGGAAGGTGCAACCCCTCAAAGAACTCAGGGTCGGGCGGAAAAGTCCAATCCGCCACGATAGCCACAGTCATACGAGTGGGGTTGGGGAGAATAGTGTAGGGGCGAGGGGGTGGCCATAATTGAATTCGAAACGACCGTTGGGGTGGGGCTTAATCATGTGAATGTGCCGCAGGACGTCAAGATCTAGACGTGAGGGTCCTGCGGCGATGGGAAGACCACGGGGGATATGGATATTAAACGGGGGGTAAGAGACAATGATAGTGATAATGCCCCCACAGCAGATTTTGCCCTTCCCGGCCCTGCTAATCTCGAGAAGCTTGTAAACAAGCCAATCACCAGCATGGACAGGGACAACCGGGGCCCTGAAACTAACTCCATCATCATCACGAACAAAGGGGAAAGTCATGGCCCAGAGAATAAAAAGATCAGGGATAGTCACGGTGCCTGACTCATCCTGCGGGAAAAATGCAGATGATATGATCCTATGGGCCAGACGAAATATGGGATGGATGATGGAGGAGGCCTTGGCGTTACCCCGGGGATAGCGGCAGAGTATGGTGAGGCGGAACCAGAAATTATCGACGTCAAATTCCGGGGGATATCCGTAGTGACGGATAGCGTCATTCCCTATAATAGGGAAACCAAATATATCACAGATGGTGTCTAGGTTTGTGCGAATGGTTTGGTTACACACCCGAAAAGTGACGGTCGACCCCGACTCACAAACGAGGGAGGAAAGGAATTCTAGGGTGAGTGACGGGTAAGATACTGCAGAGGCATTAAGGAAGGCCAACCAACCTAGATTAGCAAAAAGAGTCTCGACCTCGGTGAATACACCGAGGTCGACGAGTGATTGGGTGTGGGCAAACTTGGTTGATAAATGCCCTTGAGTGTCAAGTCTGTGGTAGAAGTCTTTCTGCTCCTGGTTCCTAAATATGTATCCATGCGGGCCCAACATGGGGTCCACAGGGGGAATGATAGGCGGGGGGAGGGGCAAGTGTCAGCTCACGTGTGCGGTGAGGAGGACGTGTTTGTTTCCGTTTCTTACGAGACGGTTCCTCCTCACGCAAGATACCTTTTCCTTTATCTCTCTCCCGGGCCATGTGTGTGTGGATGATGCAAATGGGTGCAAAATACTATTAAAGTGCACACACACGAAAACCAAGCAAATCAAATATTAGGGTAAAAATTGAAATTCGAGAAGTGGAACGAAGTTGCCCTGTAGCAATTAGAGTTCCCCGCTTGTAGATGACCCAATGCCGTGTAATGGGAGAAGTGTGGAGCCGCGGCACTCTTTTTTCAGCAAAAAATTCGAAAGTGGGGGTTGGTATTGGGAATTAGGGCTAAAGAAATGAGAAATAGGAGAGGGAAAGAGAGAAATGGACGGTGAGATGCAAGGGGAAGTTGGAGAGAGAGGTTAATGGAGGATTTGAGGTTGTGGGAGAGGGATTTGTGGCAGTCGGGTGGTTGGAGGAAGGTGAAACGACGGAGAAACGGCGAGATCGGGCGAGGGTTTGTGAGCGGGTGGGTCAGGGGTATTTATAGGTTTTAAGTCGAACCGATCGGGTGAGTTTTCACCCGATCGGTTGACATTAGGTTGAAAATTGATGCTGAAAAAACGCTACAGGCGACCCGATCGGTTGAGAACTCAACCGATCGGTTCACCGCTCCACAGATTTTCTCGAGAACTCAGAGTTTTTTTTCACCCGGTCCCTCAACCGGTCTCGCATCTTGCCACCCGGTCGGTTGATGAATTCTGAAATTTTTCCGAGAGTTCCCCCAGGTCACCCGGTCTGCTCACCCGGTCTCTTCTTTCTTCACCCGGTCGGTTCATTTGGTGACAGACACGGCCGTAAGCTGATACATCCCAACCGATTGGGTGAGTTATCACCCGGTCGGTTGAGGCCTTGTTTTCTGCAAAAACCCAAAAATTGCCTAAGTTCCTTCACGGAAGTTGTTTCGGCTGGATTTATTTATAAAAATAGAGAAAAATAAAGTAGAAAAAGTCCTAAAAAGCGAAGCAAAAGTTTAGAACATGGGTTGCCTCCCATGAAGCGCTTTTGTTTAACGTCGTTTAGCTCGACACCCGTTGATGATTTTCATGGTGGGCGATACGGGTGATGCCCAAAATCTGGCATCTCTTCAGCTTCAGAGGTTGTGGCTATTGGTGTAGTCGGCGGCTGTAAAAAGAATTGCTCGACTACCCTCCCTTTGTTCACAGGATCCGGGGGCTTCTCCCTCAAATTGGCGTCCACCGCCATCTTTTTCAGGATCCGGACCTCATCGCTGGTGAGGTCTATGGGTTCTTTTCCTTTTCTCCTCGTGGGAGGAGACTTAGGGAATCCGGGAGGGATCACATGTCGCGTGACAGCCTCATTAGCCACTTCATTCTTAGGGGAGCCAACTTGCTCTCCAAGGTCCCCCAAGCTATCGGGGGGATTCCTCGAGAGCACTTCCTAGGCACTCGTTTCAACAGCTCTATCTTCTTCATTCTCCAGCATATTGATAATAGGATCGTCCGGGGGGTTTGGATGCTTCATCGACAAGCCTAAGTCAAATTCGACTCTTTCTTGGCCCACATTCAGGGAAAGCTTCCCATTCTTTACGTCTATCAACACTCCGGCGGTTGCCATAAAGGGTCGTCCAAGAATAATTGGTGTATGCTTGTCTTATGGCATGTCCATCACCACAAAATCAACTGGTACATGCACCCCTTTCACATCGACGGGGAGGTCGTCCACCACTCCCACTGGATACTTGACCGAACGGTCAGCAAGTTGCAATGTCATGCCGGTGGGCTCTAAGTCTCACATCCCTATTCTCTTGTATAATGATGGGGGCATTAAGCTGACGCTCGCACCAAGATCGACAAGCGCCCTCTGGATTTGCACTTCCCCAATAGAGCAAGGGATGGAGAAACTTCCGGGGTCCTTGAGCTTGGGCGGATTTGCACGCTGAATGAGGGCGCTGCACTCCACCGTTAACACGACCGTTTCCTTTCTAGATCCCGTATCACCAAGTCTTTCAGAAATTTGGCATATGAGGGGATCGTCTCTATGGCCTCGAGGAAGGGGATTTGTAAGCTCATATCTTTCACCATGGCAAAGAATCTGCCATACTTCTCATCGATTTTGGCCTTGGCAAGCCGTTGTGGGAAAGGCACAACGGGCTTGAATACCTTCAAATTCCCTTCTTCTTTCTTCTTCTCTTCTTCGAGGGTTCCCTCCGGAGCCACAATTTTTGGCGACTGGGCACCGTCGTCATTAGCCTTTTCAATTGGCCGCTCAACGGCCAGTGGTGCTTCCGGTTCTTTGGGCGGCGCTCTAGTAGGAATTTGTGTCCCGCTCCTCAAGACGATGGCAGACACATTTTCATGTTCATGTGTGAGTGCCAAGGTCCGATTTACCCCCCTAGGATTCACCTCAGGCTGTGGCGGTAATAAATTCTGCGGTCTCTGAAGGTTCGCCACTTGCAATCCCAGCTGGGTCACCTGATCAGTGAGTACTCTTTGTCCCATCTCCAGCTTCAGATTGATTTTCTCCTGGTTGGCTATGTATTGAGTCAAGAGGGACTCAACCGGAGAAATGGCCCTCTGTTGGCCGTATTGCTGCTGGGCGGGCTGCTGATTCCTAGGGGCATATTGTTGATACTGTGGTGGTGGTTGTTGCTGCTGAAATTGCTGCTGTTGGAACTGCTGCTGGGGCCTAGCCGACTGATAAGTCTGCTGTTGTTGCTGAGCCGGCTGTTGGTAAGGCGCCCGGTAACTAAGGTTCGGATGATTCCGGTTGTTGGGAGAGTAGGCCAGGTTTGAGATGGTTCGTGGTGGAAATGGCGCATTCCCCGTAGGATTGTAAAACAATGCGCTCGCCTGATCCAACGATGGTGAGATGTCACCACCGTTGAACTCTCCAAAAACATCGGATTCTACCGCAGTAATCTGTTATGAACCAGCGCCACCGGCGCCTACCATCAATGCGGAGATCTGGGTTGACAACAAGTCAAACTTGCTTGAGAATTTGTCGACGTCTTCGACTCTATGGATGCCCCCAGATCTTGGTGTGGCTCTCTCGTCACACCATCGTTCATTGTTGGATGCCATATTTTCCAAAATTTGTCCGGCATCTTCTTCGCTTCTTGACATGAAGGACCCTCCAGCCGCGGCATCCATGGAAGACTTTAAATCGTCCCTCAGCCCATTATAAAACAGATTTATAATCTACCACTTGGGGAGCTCATGGTGGGGACATCTTCTCTGCATCTTCTTGTATCTTGTCCAAGCCTCATGCAAGGACTCGTGGCTGGCCTGGGAGAAGGAGGAGATCTCACTCCTCAGCTTCATGGTCTTCCCCAGGGGAAAGAACTTTGTCAGGAAAGCATTGGAGAGCTTCTTCCAGGTGTTGAATGTATTCGGGTCCTTCCCCCTAAGCCACAGCTTGTCCTTATCTCGCAAGGAGAAGGGGAACAGCTTCAGTCGGATCGCCTCAGTTGTGACACCGTTAATCTGGAAGGTGTCACATTTCTCCAAGAAGGAGTCTAGATGCTCGATCGGGCTCTCCATGGGTGCACCTGAAAACTGATCCTGCTGGATCCATGTCACCAAAGATAGCTTAAGCTCGAAGCTTTGGGCCATTATAGCTGGAGGACGGATGGCGGAGGTGGACTCGATGGAAGGCATCGAGTACTCCAGCAGGAACTTGTGAGGCGGGGTATTCTCCCCCATGGCTTCAGGATCCTCTCTTCTTCGCTTCTCGGCGGCCAAACGACTAAGGGTGTCGTTTATCTCTGGATCAACGGGGATCAAGTCGTCGAGACTTCTTGAACTCCTGCGCATGAAAAACAACAAACACCCGTGAAGCGACAAGTGGGAAAGAAACAGATAAGATAAGAAATAAAAATAAAAAAGAAAAATAAGAAAATAAAAAGAAAAAGGAAGAATGCGAAAATTATCGCGAGGTAGGGATAAGAGCTAGACACTAGGGTTCATGAGATCCTAAAATAACAAGCACGTTGCCTCCCTGGCAACGGCGCCATAAACTTGACGTGCCCCCGGTTTGCGAGTCGCAAATGGCCGGGGGACCCGCGTGAGGGTTTAGATATTTGTAACCGCAAGCGCACGGTGTTGTAGTGTGGCTTGGGGGTCGAACACAGGGAGGCTAGGATGTGCTTGTGTCAAAGAGGACCAAAATCACCCCGTGGGCAAGCTAGCCCAGATCGGATGATGGGTTGCCACGGTAAAGGAATGCAAGGTATAAACAATATGAAAATAAAACCCGGGACTTTGGTTTCCACTCCATCGAGCGACTCTCGCCGATACGGCCTGCGTGTAGGATGGCGATCGGAATTAGGGTCTAATGGTGAGACGTTGCCTCTAAAAGTGGTACCTGCATCCCATGGGCCTGATATTTCGGTCGGTGCCCAGGATGATACACCGGACTTCCCGGGTTCGATCAGTGGGCACTCCCGTGTCCATTAACACTGATCGACTCCGGGAGCACTAAGCTCGCAATGATAACTCCCAACGTCTCATCCTGCCGCTCCCGCGCGCTAGGATTCGGCGTCTACGCTAAGGGCGTGAGCTATGGCTAGGGAGTCAACCACCAAGTTTATTCCCCCTTAGCCCAACGGTCAAAGGCGGTCTTTTTCCCGCCGATGACAATAAAACACCCCGCGTAACCGTTAGATTCCTAATCCCTATCGATTTCCTAACCCTATGGACGCACCGGGAAGAGCCCCGAAGGGGTTTCCGCCAAAATCCCAGATTTGGGAACTACTCACAAATATTCATTAAAAAGTGATCTAAACGAAAATGAACCGTTAAAATCATAATCAGACAATAGGAATGCAAAGGTAGTAAAGCAATTAAGATAATACTAAAATTTTACAAAGATCCGAAAACTTACAAAAACTGGAAAATTACAGCCGTCACAAAATGAAGAAAACAGTAAAAAATAACCAACTCCCGAATCTGGGAAACCTAGGGTTCTATTTATAGAAAACGACATCACCCGATCGGTTGAGAAGTCAACCGGTCGGGTGAGCCGCTTCACAAAATCACAGCGCAATGCGGGGGTTTCACCCGGTCTGTATGAACCGGTCGGTTGGAACTTGGTGCGGTCGGTTGGATCTTGGTGCCGACCGGTTGGATCTTGGAGCGGACCGGGTGAGGAGATCGGTTGGAGCTTCGAGTCTTGGCTGTTGAAATTCAGCTACAGGTGAACCGATCGGGTGAAGGTCACCCGATCGGTTGGAAATCAGCTTCGAATTTCTAGAGACTTTGAGCTTTTGACCCGGTCACTGAACCGACCGGGTGACTTCTCGTGAGCTCCAAGCTGCGCCCAGGTGGTGCACGCGTGTTGAATATTGGACTCCCCGGATTTGGTTTTGATGATGAGCAAACATAAATAATCCATGAACTAACAATTTGTGAGCACAGTATTGGAGATCGTCGCCAAATTCATGAGAACATTCGAAGCGACATCTCAACACTTCCCAAAGCTCGTATTCATGCCCAAAGCTTCGTTGAAGCTCTTGCGCCGTTTTGGAAGTTATGAAGATTCAATCGAAGCTCTCAAAGACCGTTTATTAAGGTTTTATTTATAGTCTTTTTAGCTTCGATATATAGAATGTTAAGCCTTGAGTATATCTTACCATTCTAACTTTATAACGCTCATATCGTAGCTCTAGGATCTTAGTACAAGTTCATTCTAACTTCCTCGAAGCGTCGCGCTTCGATTCAGACTTGTATGTGCATGTTAGTTGGTACAAGAACAAGTACTGACCGACTAGATGGTGATCTAGTCGGTCGGCAACTGTTCTTGGACCGACTAGTTTGATTCCTTAATTTCTTGGACTTTACTGTTTACAGTTAGTCGGTCTATGTTGACTCACCGACAGACTAGTTTGTGAACTAGTCGGTCAGTGATGCTTCTTTGACCGACTAGTTGTGACTTACTGTTCATACTAAATTTCTCCTAAGCTACTGTTTATCGTTAGTCGGTCTAAGAACGTTTGGTGACCGACTAGTTGACAATCTAGTCGGTCAACTTTTGTTCTTGGACCGACTAAGTCACTTTGTACTCAGACTAATTCTTTTTGCTCTTAGTCGGTCTACGTTCATTGGCTGACCGACTAGTTGTGAAACTAGTCGGTCAGACAGTCTTCTTGGACCGACTAGATTTCTAGGTCTGAATTTCTATCTCTTCTCAGATCCTCTCTTAGTCGGTCCATGCTGTTTGACTGACCGACTAGTTGATGAACTAGTCGGTCAGTGATTGTTCTTTGACCGACTAATTCTCACAGATTTCTATCCGTTGGAGAATGACCTAACTTGTTTTTATGGGACCCTATAAATACGAACCTAGGTCATTTCTATCTAGGTTAGAGCTGCCATTAAGAGATTCATTGAGTTCTAAAGAGATAGCCATTCTCACTCAAATCTAAAGCTCTCTTCCTCACAAGAAACCCATTCTCTCTCATTTCTAGATCTAGAATCCATCTAGAGAGAAGGTTGTTCTTGGTGAGCTCTTCAAGCTATTGCTTGATCCAAGTCTCCAAATCATCCCTAGGCACCGATTGCTGGTCATTTCCTTGGTGCTAGGTCTTGGTGACTTCATCTTCCTCAAATCCTTCATTTCACCATTTGGGTAAGAAAAACTCAAGGTATAGGATTTTGTGGTAAGATTGTTTATTTCATATTAAACTCTTTAATATTGCTTTGTGATTCTCTCGGTTGTGAGAGAAGGTTGTGATCCCGGGTTGTGGGATTCACGTTTGCTATTGCATGTATGATTTGATCTTGTGAAGGTTTTTCACAAGATATTCATAGTGGAAATCTTAGGTTAGGGTTTCTAACCTAAGTATCCGGAGGGGATCCGGGTGGTTGGGACGTAGGATCACCGGGAACAAGTCGGGGAGACTTGGGTGGATCCGAACCCATTAACATCATTTGTTTGCATTGTTAATTTTGTGTTGTCATTCAATTTAAGCTTCCGCAAATTGATTTGGTAGTTGTTTGCAATTTAATTTGGAATTATACTCCTTATTATTTTAAAGTACTATTCACACCCCCCTCTAGTACTTGTGCAGTAGCTAGTAGGGCATTACATTTGGTATCAGAGCCAGATACTCAGCTATGTCTACCAACGACAACAAGACCGTGCCTCCACCTTCCAACTATGACACCTTCAGGAACCGTGAAGGAGCGTCATCGGTGATGGAAGGACATTCCTCTACGAGGCCTCCATTCTTCAACGGTACCAACTATGGATATTGGAAATGCCGGATGGAAACCTTCCTCCGGAGTGCATCCTTATGGAGGACTACAATGAAGGAATACATCGAACCCAAAGAAGAAGACTTTGAGAAATGGACTACCGCGGAGGTCGCCGCGGAGGTAAGCAATGCCAAGGCAATGAACGCCTTGCAATGCGCATTGGAGCCCGAGGATTTCAATAAGATATGCGCATGTAAGAGTGCATATCAAATTTGGAACTCCCTCCTCATTCTTCATGAAGGGACGAGTAGGGTAAGAGACTCTAAACTCGTAGTCGTAAACAAAGATTACGAAATGTTTCATATGCAACAGGGCGAGAAGATGAAAGAATATTACGCTCGCTTCGTTGACATAATAAACGAGTTAGAGGCCCTCGGCAAGTCCTACACTCAAAAGGAGAAGTGCTCAAAGCTTATTGAAGGACTTCCCTCTTCTTGGGAAAAACGTACCTTCGCCATCGAGGAAGGTAATGACATGAACAAATATACCGTAGTTCAACTAATGGGTACTTTGATGTCATACGAGGTACGCAAAGATAGCAAGGTGAAGCTACAAGAAAAGATGAAGTCATATTTGAACCTAGATGCGCCTAAGAAAAAGGCGATTGCATTCAAGGCGGCTTCATCCACCTCTACCGATGATGAGGACTCGGAAGAAGAAATGGACATGGAATCCATTGCACTCATGGCAAAGAAGTTCAATCGCTTCTTCCGAAAGGGTAACTTCAAACAAAAATCTAAGTTTACTTCTACTAACGCCTCTCCACCTTTGTGCTTTAAATGCAATAAGCCGGGACACATCAAAGCGGATTGTCCTCAAAACAAGCAAAAGGAGAAGTGGAAGGCGCCGAAGTTCGACAAGTCAAAGAAGTACAAAAAGGGGTACAAAAAGGGACTTGTCGGAACAACATTCACCGACTCCGAGGATTCCTCAAGCGGAGAGTCGGACGATGAGAACGTGGAGCAAGCGCACATGTGCTTCATGGCAAGAGAGGAGCACGATCAAGGATCCTCCTCTTCCGATGATAGTGATGTCGAAAGCGATGAGGTAACCATGGACGATCTTAGGAA
Source organism: Scilla litardierei (assembly GCA_030789695.1). Taxonomy (NCBI): domain Eukaryota; kingdom Viridiplantae; phylum Streptophyta; class Magnoliopsida; order Asparagales; family Asparagaceae; genus Scilla; species Scilla litardierei. Next base: position 354,844 of record JAULAV010007665.1, on the reverse strand, counting down.
TGCTAACTCTCAACTTTGGTCAAAATACACTAAATTAGTAAATAGATATACTAAAGTAAAAGATGACCTAGCTAGCATTCAAACATCGCCTAAGACTATCATCACCAACAACGACACCGTTGTTGAAGAGTTAAGAAATGAGATTGTTAATCTCAAATCTAAACTTGAACATGTTAGCATTGAGGATGCGGAAGAACATAAGATAGCGGATTTAACTTCTCAAAACTCGACTTTGAGTATTGAGAACGAGAATCTTAAATCTCGTGTTTATGTGCTCACATCGCAAATATCCACTTTGGATATTTCTTTGCGTTCTCTCAAAGAGAAATATGAGGACACATTGGGCCGAATCAACAAATTCAACAAGGGTAAGGGCCACTTGGATAATATCCTAAAAGACTTACTTCTGGCCAAACACCACATTGGCTTGGGGTATATGATGGGAAATTCATCCAAGTCGGTCACTACTTTTGTAAGGCCAACTTCCGAAGCCTCAACGAGTGGGAGCAAACACTCTATTGGTAGTTCATCTACCAATGGTGCTTCCACCTCGTCCACACCCTCTTTTGGAAAGAAACCCATTTTGGGTGGACCTCCAAAGAAGGGGCATGCTTATATGTACACAAATACCATGCCACGTAGGAACACACGTCCTACTCCACCATCTCACACATATGATGATTTCTATGCTACACGTTCACGGGCACGTGCACACCATGTGAGACACCCTCACGCACGTGTTCCCACACATGCATATGTTCACCCACCTCATCATATGAATAATTCTCGTCGCACACCATTCCAGCATGTTCTGTATGCCTATCCACGTCATGCATCACGTAGAAACCAACAACGCATGCATGCACCCAATAGGATGATGGCTCCCAAAATTTTCACTATTTGGAGCCCAAAGGACACAAGCATGGATGAAAAACAAGTATATATGAATGCTTATTTTTCGGATGTTGTGCATAGTAGAAATTATGTGGGGAAGTCAAAGTCCAATTGGACTTGGCTTCCAAAGGTCTAACCTTTGAGGACCCAATGACCTTGGGTACCATGATATGAAAGTTTCTATCTTTAAGTACTCAAGGAAAAGAAAAAGAAGAGGAGCAACAAATTTAAATTTAGCTCCAAAGGGAATTGGATACTCGATAGCGGGTGTTCAAAACACATGACGGGTGACGCTCAATTGCTCTCCGGAGTGGTTCCCATTGCAAATGGAAATCGCGTCGTATTCGGAGGCAACGAGAGCGAAACCATCGTCGGTGTTGGTAAAGTGGGTAACCCTTCTAAACCCTTAATTAGTGATGTTTATCTAGTTGATGGTTTAAATCATAATCTTATTTCAATAAGCCAACTTTGTGACAAAGGTTACAAAGTTAGCTTTGCGAAAGGATTGTGTCATATTTCAAATGATAATAATAAATTATTATTTTCCGGCACACGCCATAAAGATATTTATATTTTGGATCTTCCTAAGTCATATGAACAATGTCTCGTTGCCAACACAAGTGAACAACACTTATGGCATCGACGCTTTGGACATGTGAACTTTGGAACACTTTATAAGCTTTCAAAATTAAATTCCATTAAAGGTTTTCCGAAGCTCGTTTTTGAAAAGAAAAGTTTTTGTGATTCTTGTCAACGTGGCAAGCTTCCTAAATCTTCATTTAAACCTAAGAAAAGCATTTCTACGAAACGGCCACTAGAGCTATTACATCTAGATTTATTTGGGCCAACTAGAGTTGCTTCCTTAGGAAATGCAAGATATGGACTAGTCATCGTTGATGATTATTCAAGATTTACATGGGTATTTTTCTTGTGTAATAAAAATGAAGCTTTTGAAAACTTCACAATATTTGTGAAGAAAGTACAAAATCTCATCGGAACCACCATTGTCACTATTCGTAGTGATCATGGGGGTGAATTTGAGAATGAGTCTTTCTCAAATTTTTGTGATGATCTTGGAATTACTCACACGTTTTCTTTCCCTCGCGCACCTCCTCAAAATGGTGTTGTTGAGAGGAAGAATAGAACGCTTGTGGAGTGTGCTCGCACTATGCTCGAAGATAGTCAACTTGGTTATCAATTTTGGGCGGAAGCGGTACACACCGCTTACTATGTGTTTAATAGAATACTTTTGAGGCCCGGCACCAACCAAACTTGCTATGAATTGTTGTTTGGTAGATTGCCTCAAGTTAAACATTTTCGTGTTTTCGGCGCAAAATGTTTTATTAAAAACACATATGATAATTTGGATAAGTTTGATCCGAGATCGGATGAGGGGATATTTGTTGGGTATTCCTCACGTAGCAAAGCCTACCGGATATACAACAAAAGATCCTCTACGATCGAGGAATTACTTCATGTCTCTTTTAATGAGAATTTTACTACTTCTAGAATTTCAAATGATAATGATTCTATGGATGTTTTATGTGATTCATTTGAAAATTCTAAGTCTATTGATTCAATTGATTCTATTGAGACTAACCCTACTAATGAAGTTGTTGAGAATGTGCCTAGTGATCAAGGTATTCCCAAGCGGCTTCATACCGTTCGCGACCATCCCCATGAGAAAGTTATTGGCAATATTAATGATAGTGTCAAGACGAGATCTCAAGTCCACCACTTCGCCAATTGTGCTTTTACCTCATCGATAGAGCCAAAGTATATCGTTGAAGCGTGCGAAGATAGTGCTTGGATCCTTGCCATGGAGGAGGAACTCATTCAATTCGAGAGGAATGAGGTATGGGAGCTTGTTCCTTTGCCATCGAAGAACCACACCATCATAGGGACAAAGTGGATCTTCAAGAACAAAACCGACGAAAATCAAGTCGTCGTCCGAAACAAAGCTCGGTTAGTAGCTCAAGGCTATCGCCAAGAGGAAGGTATCGATTTCGAAGAATCCTTCGCTCCGGTAGCTAGATTAGAATCAATTAGACTTTTATTGTCTTATGCATGCCATAAAAATTTTAAGTTATTTCAAATGGATGTTAAAAGTGCATTTTTAAACGGAGATGTCGTTGAGGAAGTTTACGTTTCTCAACCTCCGGGCTTCATAAATGAAAAATTTCCAAATCATGTTTTTAAACTAAAGAAAGCTCTTTATGGTTTGAGACAAGCTCCTCGAGCTTGGTATGATCGCCTAAAGAATTTTCTTTTGGATTTGAATTTTAAAATGGGCGAAGCCGATTCCACACTTTTTGTTAAGCATGCGAATAATGATATTTTATTAGTTCAAATTTATGTTGATGATATCATTTTCGGTGCTACTAACTTCACTCTTTGCGAAGAGTTTTCTAATGTTATGAAGGACCAATTTGAGATGAGCCACATGGGCGAACTCAAATATTTCTTAGGTCTCCAAATTCGCCAATTGAACGATGCAATCTTCATCCACCAAACGAAGTATACGGTGGAGTTGCTTAAGCGATTTGGAATGGAAAGTGCTTCCGGGAAAAAGACTCCAATGAGCACGACTACGCATCTTGACAAGGATACGGGCGGTAAGGATGTAGACATTCGTCTATATCGAGGAATGATAGGTAGTTTACTTTATCTTACCGCAAGTAGGCCCGATATTATGTTTGCCATATGCGTATGTGCTCGTTATCAGTCTCAACCTAAGGAGTCGCACTTAGTAGCGGTAAAGCGTATTTTCCGTTATCTAAGTTACACTTTAGATTTTGGATTACTTTATCCGAAATCTAGCACGTATGAGTTAGTCTCATACAGTGATGCCGATTATGCGGGATGCAAATCCGACAGGAAAAGTACTAGTGGCACTTGCCATTTTCTAGGAAATTCTCTTGTCCCTTGGTTTTCCAAGAAGCAAAATTCCGTCTCACTTTCAACCACCGAGGCGGAATATATTGCCGCCGGTGCCGCTTGTGCCCAGGTTCTTTGGATGAGACACACTTTGAAGGATTTTGGTATTCACTGTGATACTAGCCCTATCATGGTGGATAACCAAAGTGCTATCTGTCTTTCAAAGAATCCGGTGCACCATTCCCGATCAAAACACATAGATGTCCGACACCATTTATTAGATGATCATGTTGCTAAGAAGGACATCATTTTAGTGTACGTTGAAACCCAAAAGCAAATCGCCGATATTTTCACGAAACCTCTAAAGGAGGACTCCTTTGTGCGGTTGCGTCGAGAATTGGGGATTATGGGTGAATCCGAGATATATGATTCATATTTAAACTCAATTATCTTGCATGCTATTATATTTTGCGATATTTCATTCATGCTAGATTTATTGAATTTTTGGGAATTTTATGTGATATATTTGAATTTATGATCGAATTCGTATTTGAAAGTCGTATTTAAGATTTCGACGTTTTATGGGGTAATTTAGATGACTAATGAGAGTGTTAAGATGTTTCATCCAAGTGGTTTGTGAAGAGAAATCAATTATCAATCTTTGAACTCTTCTAGTCGGTCTAAGTTCATTTGTCAACCGACTAGATGCCCATCTAGTCGGTCAGCAAGTGAACTCAGACCGACTAGATCAAGCTTTCATCCATCTCCTATCATTTTTCTTTCGTTAGTCGGTCATAGTACACTTTCCGACCGACTAGATTGAAAACCAGTCGGTCAGTAAGTATACTGCGACCGACTAAATCTAGCCCTAAATTTTGCTGTTTGCCTCTGTTTCGACTTAGTCGGTTCAAGCTCATTGACCGACCGACTAGATCGTAATCTAGTCGGTCAGTGCTTGAACTGTGACCGACTAAGTGGGTTAGGGCATTTATGTATTTTCACTTCCAGACCGACTTAAACTCTTATTCATTCGACTAAATTTTCATTTAGTCGGTCTTCAACTCATCTCCAGCCCGATAACTCCCAAACCCCCACTCGAAACCCTTCGACTTCCGGCCATCTCTCCGTCGATCACCGCCGTCCGCCGCCGTCGAATCCTCCTCCTAGGTAAAACCCCCTCTCCTAGGTGTCGATTTCCTCCTCTAGGGTTTGTTTATATCTCTTCTAGGGTTCTAGCAACTAGGGTTTCAATTTTTAACCTAGGGCTTGTATATTTTTCGGATTCTCTTTTCTTAGGGTTGTGTGCTAGGGTGTTTGATCTTCCCGTTGCTTGGTTGTACTCGTCGTGCCACGATCATGGCAAAGACGAGGATTTCTATCACTCCCTCTGGGGCTTCCCCCATGACCGTAGAACAACCTACCGCTAGGAATCCACCTAAGCCTAAGCGTCGTGCCAAGTCTACCCAAGCCTCTCCATCTTCGCCTCCTCCTAAGAAGCCGAGGACGGCCACAGCTAAACCCCGAAAATCAAAGACCAAGAAGCCTATTCTTCAAAATCCAGCTACTCCTCCCGATTCCGACTCTGAATTTATCCCTGAGGATGAGCCTACTAGGGAACCTACTCCTCCTCCGAAGACCCGTAAGGCTAAGGGTAAAGCTCCTATGCCAGTCGGCGGTGTAGACATATCGTTGTGCCGCGATGACCCTCAGTGTCTCACAGCGTACAACCGTATTGAGCACTGTCCACTATTGTTAGAGCATTACGTTCAGTTTTCTGATTTTCTCGGCCTTGCTGATCTTCTCTCCTATAGTGGTCTTCTTGATTATCTCCGATACGACCCCAAGGCCAATCCCAAACCTTATCCTCACCTAGTGAAATTGTTCTATGCCAATCGTGTTCGAGGCCAGTACGATGCCAGCCACTCCATTGAGACTACTGTCTTGGGAACTCCTATAGTTCTCACGGCAGAAATCTTGGGGGAGATTCTTGGTTGCTCGTCGTGTGGTCTCCTTCCTTCGGACATTTCGGTCGATGATATTTCCTCCTTGGATCAGTCAGTTCTTGCAGATATCTTCCAGGTTATCCCCTCCGCATTCATTGGTGTTCCATCGAAATCTTTCAAGCCGAATGCGTGGGTCCTTAACCTGATCTTGAAGTCATATCTTCTACCTAAATATGGATCATCTTCACTTCCATCCCAGCCGTTCTTGAAATTGATCTACGCTCTTTTCTTGGGGTGCGAGATTAATTGGGCTCGCGTGATACTCGATAAGATGGACTCTTTCGAGTGTATACGCAAGACCAATAAGTCTGCGCATATTCCATATCCTTGTCTGTTGACCCTTGTGTTTCGTCATTTCCGAGTCCCTCTCCCTCCTGACGATGAGAGTCCCTTAGGTACTCCTCTGAACGCGACAGCCGTGAAGAAATCTCTAGCGGCGCTTCGTCACGTGCAGATGTCTACCACATCTGCTTCTCAGGCGACTCCCTCTGCTGCTGGTGCCCCATCTCGTCCTGCTACTTTGGATGATGTCGTACGGATACTTCGTCGGCACGAGTCTCGCTTGGCTCGTACCGAGGAGGTAGTTTGCCGTATGGCTCGTCAGATGGGCATTGATCTTCCTCCGTCCGTGTCTGAGGACGAGGAGATGGACGATGAGGAGCTTGACGAGCTTGTCACTTCTTTTGCCCCTGGCGATGAGGCCACTGCTGTTGCTGCTGCCACATCTTCTGCTCCTGGTGTTGGCACCTCTACCGGTGCTCCAGAGACTTCTGCTGCAGTAGTTCAGACTTTTGAGCCTGCTGACACTCCTGATGTGCCTGCTGATGTTGAGCCTGTTGCTGTTGCTTCCACACCTACCCCGATGATCCCGTCTGTTGAGACACCTCTACTCCCTGCAGATCCTGAGTCCACTCCGTCGACTGGACCCACGGAGACTGCAGATCCAGCCACTTCCTCGTGATTGTCAGTTTCGAGGACTCTCCACTACACTTCGGATGATATATTTTTTAGTGAGAGTATTTTGGGTTTGGATGGGGTTTGAGAGTTGTGTTGATGTATTTTTGAGCTTTCAGGGTTTCGGTGTTGGTTGTTTTGATATACTTTGGATGATGCTGTGATGATGGTTATTTTGTTGTATTTTGATGTTGACGATGATGATGTATCTTTTGATGTTTATTTCCATGGTCGTTTGTATTTTGATGTACTCGTTGGGATATCTCTTTGGATGTACTCATGATGTTATCATTTATATATATACATCGTCGTTCTCTTTGTCTTAATTCGTCGTGCACATTTAATATTCGTTCAAATGCATATAATGTGTGAATACGTCGTTCGACACATGAAAACTTGGTTAAATAGATTTAAATTCTATAATTGTATAGAATTGTTTTCCATGCACAAATTTAACCAAGAATATTGAATATTGAAGAGTATGTTTCATTATTCAAGAAATGAATAATTATTTGGTATTTTTGATGATTTTTTATTTTTTTTGATAATGGACATTTTGGCACACCTTGATTTGATTTCCACATTTTTCCCTTGGTGTCAATTTGGTCCATCGTCATTGTCTACGACTCCCGATGTTGGATTTTCCATTTCCTAGTTGTTGTCGTTGTATGCCCCCCATTTTTGGGATAATGCCAAAGGGGGAGAGATAATAATAATAAATAGCGCAAATGAAAATTTAACTCAATTTCCAAGAATCTAGTTTGATATGTTAGATTCAGGGGGAGTTAAGATATATATAAGGATTTTCAAAATCCGATATTTCAAAAATCGATTATCTTTATTTATCTTACTCGTCTGCTTGATGCAATTCATATATATTCATTTTGGAATTAACGTGTCATCAATGCAGGGGGAGTAAGTATTTTACATTTGAATCATTATTTTTGATTATTATTTATGTTGGTTTGTCATCACCAAAAAGGGGGAGAATGTTGAATATTGGACTCCCCAGATTTGGTTTTGATGATTAGCAAACATAAATAATCCATGAACTAACAATTTGTGAGCGCAGTATTGGAGATCGTCGCCAAATTCACGAGAACATTCGAAGCGACATCTCAACACTTCCCAAAGCTCGTATTCATGCCCAAAGCTTCGTTGAAGCTCTTGCGCCGTTTTGGAAGTTATGAAGATTCAATCGAAGCTCTCAAAGACCGTTTATTAAGGTTTTATTTATAGTCTTTTTAGCTTCGATATATAGAATGTTAAGCCTTGAGTATATCTTACCATTCTAACTTCATAACGCTCATATCGTAGCTCTAGGATCTTAGTACAAGTTCATTCTAACTTCCTCGAAGCGTCGCGCTTCGATTCGGACTTGTATGTGCATGTTAGTTGGTACAAGAACAAGTACTGACCGACTAGATGGTGATCTAGTCGGTCGGCAACTGTTCTTGGACCGACTAGTTTGATTCCTTAATTTCTTGGACTTTACTGTTTACAGTTAGTCGGTCTACGTTGACTCACCGACCGACTAGTTTGTGAACTAGTCGGTCAGTGATGCTTATTTGACCGACTAGTTGTGACTTACTGTTCATACTAAATTTCTCCTAAGCTACTGTTTATCGTGAGTCGGTCTAAGAACGTTTGGTGACCGACTAGTTGACAATCTAGTCGGTCAACTTTTGTTCTTGGACCGACTAAGTCACTTTGTACTCAGACTAATTCTTTTTGCTCTTAGTCGGTCTACGTTCATTGGCTGACCGACTAGTTGTGAAACTAGTCGGTCAGACAGTCTTCTTGGACCGACTAGATTTCTAGGTCTGAATTTCTATCTCTTCTCAGATCCTCTCTTAGTCGGTCCATGCTGTTTGACTGACCGACTAGTTGATGAACTAGTCGGTCAGTGATTGTTCTTTGACCGACTAATTCTCACAGATTTCTATCCGTTGGAGAATGACCTAACTTGTTTTTATGGGACCCTATAAATACGAACCTAGGTCATTTCTATCTAGGTTAGAGCTGCCATTAAGAGATTCATTGAGTTCTAAAGAGATAGCCATTCTCACTCAAATCTAAAGCTCTCTTCCTCACAAGAAACCCATTCTCTCTCATTTCTAGATCTAGAATCCATCTAGAGAGAAGGTTGTTCTTGGTGAGCTCTTCAAGCTATTGCTTGATCCAAGTCTCCAAATCATCCCTAGGCACCGATTGCTGGTCATTTCCTTGGTGCTAGGTCTTGGTGACTTCATCTTCCTCAAATCCTTCATTTCACCATTTGGGTAAGAAAAACTCAAGGTATAGGATTTTGTGGTAAGATTGTTTATTTCATATTAAACTCTTTAATATTGCTTTGTGATTCTCTCGGTTGTGAGAGAAGGTTGTGATCCCGGGTTGTGGGATTCACGTTTGCTATTGCATGTATGATTTGATCTTGTGAAGGTTTTTCACAAGATATTCATAGTGGAAATCTTAGGTTAGGGTTTCTAACCTAAGTATCCGGAGGGGATCCGGGTGGTTGGGACGTAGGATCACCGGGAACAAGTCGGGGAGACTTGGGTGGATCCGAACCCATTAACATCATTTGTTTGCATTGTTAATTTTGTGTTGTCATTCAATTTAAGCTTCCGCAAATTGATTTGGTAGTTGTTTGCAATTTAATTTGGAATTATACTCCTTATTATTTTAAAGTACTATTCACCCCCCCTCTAGTACTTGTTCAGTAGCTAGTAGGGCATTACAACGCGTGCATCACCCGATCGGTTGGAGATGACCAACCGACCGGGTGAGGGGCTGAAAGATGCAATCTTCGTCGTTTGACCCCCTGGATCACGCGTGACTCCTCCCGTTGCTCCGGGGACACATGATATCATCGTTTTACACCCCCAAATGCCAGCAAACTCCTGCAAAACACGGAAAATACGGAAAAGTGAAAGAAAACAAGAAAATACAAGAAAACACGAGAAAACAAATAAAAGACGGCGGTAAATACGGAAAAACACGGAAGAAAATGCGCGTAAATATATGAAATATAAACGCACATCAAACGCCTCGTGGCACACCGCCCTAATCATTCTAGGGCCCCTCGACGGGTCCTATGCATATAGAGAATGCCTCGTGACATCTCATTATCGGATCCCTCGACGGGTGATGCAAACACATGTAGACAACACCTCATGATGCGTCATCATATTGGGACCTCTCACGAGTAATGTGATTACACGTAGGTAGTGCCTTACTGCACACCATCCTCATAGAACCCCTCATGGATAATGCATTGCAATAAGAATATAAATAATACATAAATCAATGAAATAAACATTCAGTAGCATATATATGATTGAAAGCATAGAGTGACTAATCCCCAATTACATCATAACACACTCACAATAGAGTTCTAGCCAAGCATGGGAATAAAAATGCTAACTTTCATTGATAATGCCATAGGTTCAATACAAAGAAAGAAACAAATAAATAAAATCCAATGAGAAAGTTCAGATTTGATATCACCAAGATGGAAAAAAACTCAGCTCTAATCTCCTCTTGCTCAGCTGCACACTATCCCCCAAAAAGAAAAACTAAAACCCTACTTCACGATAGTCGGCTATCAGGGTGCAGATAGAAGGCTATTTTGTTATACATGGGGTTTTCTCTTTCAAAATGATTTGAAATTTTGTCAAAACTTTTATGTATTATTTTAAAACCTTTTAATACTATTTAAAATATTTTTTATATTCCAGCGTGTAGCTTCAAATCTAAAGCTTTTACAAACTAAGACTAAAATTACATAACTTGACATAGACTTGAATCTTGAGTCTTGTAGACTTTGTCTTGAGCCTTAGCACTTCATTTGAGTCTTTCTCTTAAGCTTGTAATCTTTAGTTCTTATTTCAGATCTTGACTCTTGAATGGCTTCATGTTTATCGCTTTATGTCTTTATATTTGTTCATTCCTTGAGCTACTTCACATCCTTGTTCTCAGGGCTTTATATTTTGTTTCTTTTGTTCTAAATCTTTGATCATCATATTGTTCATATCCTACACACTTGATTTAAGAATATTAGTACCATATCATTTTTGATCATTACCAAAACTCCACTGAGGGTGTCTTAATGTCCCAACACTACGAGCAACAGAAGGACTTGAGAGCTCAAACACCTTAGGATAATTAAGAGACATTGTTGGAATAGTTAACACCTTATAAATGGGAGAAATTATAGGGGTACTAATGGAAATCCAACTAGTCATGATCATGCTCATGTCTTCCAATCTCCTCCTTTGGATTGCCTTCATAAAGGCTAAGGTAATGACATCTAACTTTGGAAAGGATGCTTACAGTTTTTGAACGCATGGTGAATAGCCTAGAAGGAATGTTTCATTAAAATGAGCATTTCAATCTTTCATTCATCACCAAGCATTCATAATACTATGAAAAAGGTGCAGATCTAAGGATAGACTTTTGCATCCAATTATAGTGAGATGCTTTCATCTCTAAGATAGCTACATAGTAGCTTACAAATGAATTACACAGCTCGATAAGATGTGACTCCATCCCTAAACACATGTATACACATGTATTAAACGATGCTTGACTAGAAATAAACTTTACTAAATGAGCAGACAATTTTGTGTATAACATGCCCTTATTGTGATTGATCCTAACCACATCATCAAATTATTGCTAAAGCTTAGAGATCATCCCATTGGCCAAGTTTGTGATCGCTTTCATGTCAATGGCAATATGTACATCTGAAACCAGGAAAAGAAGGTACACCATAACCTGGAAGAAGTTTAAACAAGTATATAAAAGAAAAAGAAGAATATTAGTGCAACTACAATAAGAATAGACTTTTACTTGAATAGATGCTCAATGCCTAATGAGTCAAAACAACTTTTTGTTGTCATGTCAACACACACTTAAACATTATGTTGGATCTCTTGGCACACCACATACACTAGAAGGGGGGATAGTGTATATCACGATGAAATTCAAAATTAAAAGTAACTAAAAATTGCAATAAGGGTGTAGAAGTAAGTAACACAATTCAGAAAATAGTATGTGTAAACACAGAGATTTATCCTGGTTCAGATCCTTGTGATCCTACGTCCAGTCCTCTACCCTGTATAGATTTCAATCCACTAAAAATACTTGCTCACCGCAAGCAATAAATATACAAAGATGTCAACACTCCACATGTTGCAAAATTATACAATCTCTTCAAAAGAGATTCACCAAATAAAGTAAAGAAAGAGTTTGAAACAATATCACATACAACCTTGATAATGTAGGAATTATGACGCAAGGTTGGTGATGGATTCTCCAAGGTTCTGGATGAGAATTGATGGTAGAATACACTTGGAGAATGGACTTCTAATTGAGGAAGAATTTCTGCAGAGGTTCCCAAAAGAAATCTGAAAACAATTCTTTTTCTAGTGAGAGAAAGAACACTTAAGCATATGAGAGAGAGAGAATTAATTCGTATGTTTAGGCAGAGGTCTTAAGGTCTATTTATAGGCCAAAAGGGTAGTTTTTGAACGTTGGACAACTGCCTAAATTTTTAAAAAATTCTGAACTGTTTTTGTCTAATTGGTTGACCAATATTTTTGCCAAATTTAGGTTTTGACTGTTAAAGCACTGTTTCGAGAAAAGACAGAAACCTGACAGCCAAAACTGCTATAAACTGACATAAACGGGCAAAAATATGGTCGTTTGGAGTAGTTTGAGAAACTGATATAATCAGTTATAAAAACTGATTAAGTAATCAAAAATCAGAATATTATAATTATTCTGAAAACTGACTGGTTTGCCAATCAACCTGATTGGTCGACTAAAAATTTGAAAAATAAAAATTTTGGAAATTCTTAGAAAATGATCCTAATGACCTAAGAATAGCTCTGGAAAATTTTGGGAATTTTCTGAACGTCTGGAATTTGTGATTGGTCGACCAGAGAGAGGTATTGGTCAACCAATTTCGTATTTGACTCAATTTTTGAGGATGAAACCTAAACGCCTAAGATAGACCATCATCAAGGCTTTCACATTTTAAGTATGTGCAAGAAACAAAATAAAGATTACATCATGTATCATAAGTTATAAAAATTTGTCGATAAGCATCAATTTGAATTTGATGATTCTTGCAAGGTGTAGTCTGATGATTATCTGATCTTAGTGGGTCTATAAAATCTGCATAGATATAGTTAGTATACACATATAAATATTTGTAGCGTATATCATCAAAACCTTACGAGGAGTTGTGAGTTTCCAACACATTATATAGAAGTTGCAATCGCTTTCTAATATCTGATGGCAGCCTAATGTATCAAATACCCTTGTGATGGAAAGAAGATGTTTGCTAAGAGTATATTTTGTACATATTTATATCCCTTCATCCATGCATATTTCACGTTTCTTTCGCATCTTCCACGAACATTTCATTAGCTTTGTCCATTTTACTCTTTGGTGATATCTTATGTATTTCAGGTATAAATGTTCTCACAACAATGCAAAAGGTTGATGGGGGAAGCGAGGAAGAAAAGACGGCGAGGAGCAAAGAAGGATTGAAGATCATATCGGCCAAGAATAGGACAACATGGCCGTGCGTGTTAATGCACGGCCGTGCGTGTTAATGCACGGCCGTGCAATCATGTTAGTTTGAGGGAAAAGGAAACCCCTTCAGAGACACGGCTGTACAGTCATCTGCACAGTCGTGTCCAATATCTGAAAGCTGAAGAAATCTGAGGAAAGCAGCTAACACGGCCGTGCAGCCACTTGGCATGACCGTGTCTATTTTGCGTAAGCTGGAATTGCTAGAGCTGATTGAAGAACTGACATAGCTGTGTAGCCACTTGGCATGACCATGCATATTTTGTAGAGCTAAGAATCCCTAAGCTGCTTGGCGGTGGCATAGCCGTGCACCTTAGCGGCATGGCCGTGCGCCGTTATTTCTGGGTTTCGAACCCGATTTGTTGTATGTTTTTGGGGCTGTATAAATATGATTCTTTTATTCATTGTGGGGGATCCTATCTAGGTTTTGTTCTAAGTATTGGACGACTACTATATGTAAATTTTGTAAGATTTTATGTGTTTTCTTTTGAATGCAAGGTTAGATTTTTATCTTTAGTATGTTGTCTTCTATATGCTCTTCTTGATTATTTTTATGATGCATCTTTATATGAATTTCTTGATTGTTATTATTATAATTAGTGAGTAGATCCTTTATCTAGGATAAATCTGAACCCTAATATAGGTTATTTGTATGGGTTGATCGTCCCAAATATCGGTCTAATGGATTATTACTAGGGCATAGTCTTAGATGCATGCTTACATCAATTCTATCATTATAAAGCTACACAACCTTAATAACCAACGAGAAATTGGGGTTTTGGTTTGATACCCCCAATGATAGATTGATTATCTGATAATAAGGATACGACCAGACATTGGACCTATGTTTTTAGAGCAACTAGAATTAGGGATACCGACGATACATCGGAGTTTTGATAGAGTTCTAGACAATACTCCGAGTTCTCGCCCATGGTTAGACGGGGAGGGAATGAGGATTGAGATTAAACGCTCATTATTCCATTGGACCAAGAAGCTAGATCATCCTACGTTTAATCCATGTTAGTGGGGATACCAAGCCCTAGTCTTTCCCAATTTGATAATATTTAGTATATTCCCACTCTTTTGACGATCCTGCGTAGCTAACTAAAATCCATAATTAACCAGTGCTCAAATCACTGCCTCCCTGTGTTCGACCCATAAGCACTACAACACCCATAAGCTTGCGGTATATTTACAACTTCCCTAACAATGTTCAACTTCCATATAGTCATCTGCACTCCTCAAATTTTTTCCTCAGAAAGCCATTGACAGGTGCCCCGTTTACGGTTATGGCGCGGTGTCGTTTTACCGCAAGTACACGGTTAGTGTAGGGTGCGGGTTTATCGAACTCAGAGAGGTGGATGGCTTGAATGGCTACTAGCCTCTCCTAGGTTGTGTGATAGCTACGCGGATAATATGGGTGAGTAGTGAAGAAATAAAGGAAAGAAATGAAAAAGACAAGAAAGGAATCCCCGCTAACACGTGCTAGAGCACTCATGACACTTGGTATTTGACTTGACCCAGTGTGAGACATTGCCCCTAAAGGTGGTACCTAGCGTCCCATAGGCCCGATATTCCGGTCGATGCCCAGTACGCTAGGTCTACCCAGTTCCAGACGGTGGGCATTCCCATGTCCATTAATACCTTCCGCAACCGGAAGCATTAAGGCCACAATGATAACTCCCAACATTTCGTCCAAGCCGTTCCCACGCGCAAGGATTCAATGTCAATGCTAGGGATGTGAGCTGTGGCTAGGGAATCAACCGCCATGTTTATTCCCCCTTGGCCCGACGGTCAGAGGCGGTCTTTCTCCCGACAATGACAATGAAACGCCCCAGTGTAACCCTAATGGCTAAATAGGTCGAATGTGGTTTCTAGCAATACGTCAAAGCGGATCTTGACTGGACAAGACACCGGACCCCATCCCCAACACATCTAGGTTGTTGCTGTGCGAATTGGACTCAGATTGCTAGAAATCCCCATTGACACATTCCATCGAACACATACCATGCAATCAAGTCAAATGTAAATTTTCAAGCATCAATCCTACCCTAACCCGTATTAGGGTTCATCAAATACTACTCAATGGTGAAGAACATAAAAGAAAGCAATGAAAGCGACAAATAAACATTCACCATCAAGCAAAATGAAGATAACACAAACAATGGAAAATAAGAGAAGAAAATACTTACCTTGCAATTGAATCACCAATCCTTTACAAGATTTATTGAAATAGAAAACCTAATCTAACCTAACCTAAAGCTCCCAAGAAAGGGGAAGAAAAAATGCTGAAAAATGGGAGAGGAACTGCCTCAAGTCGTGCCCCATCTTCTATTTATAAGCCCCCTCAAAACCCTCACGGTTCGGGTCCAAAAACACAGCAAAACTACCAAAACAAGCTCACCCAATCGGGTGGAAGTTCACCCGATCGGGTGGAAATAAACAGAGACTCAACCGCTGAAATTTGGCTCAACCGATTGGCCACCCAGACACCCAACCGATCAGGTGAAATGAAAATCCAGACAGCACTCAATTTCAGCACACAGCTGCGCTCAGAAAATTCCAGAAAAATGTAGAAAATTCGGATTTGGGAATGCGACCTGTCGTTGGAAAGCTAACGACGATGCCGACGGTAAAAAAATAAGAGATCACCCAAAATCCCTCTGGAATGATAGCAGATCTGTTGGATATGGAAGACGTTTGTACACCCTTGTGGGGGATGTACGAGGGAATACGGACCTCGAACGTCGCGTACACGAAGTCGTGTACAAAGGGAATCTGTTCCCTTGCGGAGAGGATCTCTGGATGAGGGGGAAAGTCGCATTATATATGCATAAGTGCATGCGACATATGGCTTATAAAGGGGGAATATCTTAAGCTTATGTTGTACCATGCATATGGTACAACTTAAGCTTATAATGTGCCATGTATCATGGTACACCTTAATTAAGTTGTTCCAAAGGAACAACTTACCCTAAAATAACTACCTTGGGGGCTATAAATAAGACCCAATGGTAAGCCATTTCTTACACCTTTTGCATGAAATTCATGCATGCATCTTCTTCATAGCGAAGCTCTGCAGAAATCCTTCCTCTCCCTCTATCCAAGTTCTTAATCTAAAGTAGAGATTTAGATTGTGGATTAGTAGCCCTACTCCGTTCGTGAGAAGACTCGATCCGTCGTGGCGAATCCGAAGGCGAAGTTCGTAGACTACCGTGCCGCATACGCAAGCGTAAGTCTAAACTTCATATTATCGATCCTAACTCTATTTTGGACAGGATCCCACATTGGTATCAGAGCCATATGGGTTCGCCCCGGTCAAACCACCGCCCCGTCGAAACTATGAACGAGTCGTTGTCTTTTTCACGAATGGGTCTCCTACTATTACGGATATAGTAGGAACGCTTCGTGACGGAGAGAACGCAGCGGTTGTTCTTTTCACGTTAGGGTCTCCTATCATTACAGATATGGTAGGAACTCTCCGTGACGGGAAGAACCGACCGTTCACGTAGTATGTTATTTTTCATTTTTGGCACACGGCCATTAGGAAATAACTAATTTCTCGACGAACGGGTGCTTCATCGACGAACGGGTGCTTCATCGAGGAAGATGATGGTAGTTATTTCCATCGGGTAAGAGGAAATTTGGTGCATGTGCACCATGGCCAAATGGGCTATGAAGGCCATGCACCCCCTCTCCCCATGCGGAGGGGGTTGGCTACGGCCAATAACCACCGAAGACCACCCCATCAAGGGGGTGGAGTGCATGCGGCCATCCCATGAAAGAGGGGAGACCGGCCATGGCTAAAGGGCCATGGCCGGGCAAGGCCAATAGGCCATGGCCGGGCCATGGCCGGCCACGGACAGGGCCAGGGAGCCCTGGCCGCGGCCTGGCCAGGCCAGGCCAGGGCCGGCCCTGGCCGGCCATGGCCAGGGCCAGAAGGCCCTGGCCGCGGCCAGGCCAGGGCAGGGGCCCTGGCCCCCGGCCAGGGCCAGGCCGCCCTGGCCGAGGCCAGGGCAGAGGCCCTGGCCCCGGCCAGGGGCCTGGCCGCCCTGGCAGAGGCCAGGGCAGCGCCCTGGCCTCAGGCCAGGGCCTGGCCGAGGCCAGGGCAGGGGCCCTGGCCCCGGCCAGGGGCCAGGCCGCCCTGGCAGAGGCCAGGGCAGCGCCCTGGCCACTGCCAGGGCCAGGCCGGCCCTGGCAGTGGCCAGGGCCCGGCCGGGCCTGGCAGAGGCCAGGGCCGGCGCCCTGGCCGAGGGGGCCAGGGCCCCTGGCCGGCCAGGGCAGAGGCCCTGGCCGGCCCTTGGCCAAGCCCCGGTCAGGGCAGAGGCCCTGGCCTAGAGAAGTTGCAGTTCGAAAATTGGTCGACCAATTTGGTGTTTTTGGTCGACCAATCCGACAGAAGGTCTGGGTCGATTGTAAACTTGCCAACTGACCCATACGGGGTGACAAAAGGCCTTGGCCAAACTCGAATGTGCCGATTAGCCTATACGGGGCTAACCACAGTTTCGACTAGCCCATACGGGGCTAACGTTTTAATGAAGTTTTTCATTGGGCTCTACTCCTTGAAGATTAGGCATAGTGCTCTACTTCATGCGAGATTAGCCAAGTCATTGTACTCTACTCTACGGAGATTAGCCAATGTATTTATGAAATTGTGCTCTACTCCTTGAAGATTAGCCGTAATGCTCTACTTCATGCGAGATTAGCCATGTCATTGTGCTCTACTCTACGGAGATAGCCAATGAACTCATGACGTTGTGCTCTACTCTACAGAGATTAGCCAATGTATTTTAAATTCGTTTTGAAAAATACGTTTTCAAAAACGCTTTTCCGCTGCGAAGTACTATAAGAGTACTAACATTTGATAAAGTGAGGGAGAAATATTGAAAGTTACTCTAGATGGTGATTGGAAACAAAGTGACCTTTCCGATTCTAGAGTAACATCTTCAATATTTTTCGAAAGTAACTTATCAAATTATGAATATCATTCCAAGTGGGAGTTGATTTTAGAACTATCCATATGGGATATTCTATTATCATTTCAAGTGGGAATTATATCTGAAAAATACGTTTTCAAACTCGTTTTCCGCTGCTAGTACTATAAGAGTACTATTGTTTGATTAGTGATGGGGGAATATTGAAGGTTGTTCTAGATGGTGATTGGAATCATAGAGACCTTTTCGATTCTAGAACAACATCTTCAATATTTTTCGAAAGTAACTTATCAAATATAATATAATTCCAAGTGGGATTTGAATTTTTAGAACTATCCAAATGGGATACTCTATTATCATTTCAAGTGGGAGTTATATTTTAAGAATTTTTATGCAATGTTTTGATCGAACCTTCGGTTTTGTGTCTTTTGCAGCATTTTAAAAGTAAAATGTCTTCCGCTTCAAAGAATATCGTCGCTGAGTTAAACAAAGGTGAAAAACTCAACGGCGATAATTACAAACTTTGGTCCATTAAGATACAATACGTTTTAGAGGAGCAAGAAGTGCTCGAAACTCTAAAGAACGTAATGATTGAACCCGAGTTGGGCACTACGGCCCAACACAGACGAGACAAGGAAGCTTTTGATGCTTGGTCTCGGAAGAATAAGATAGCGCGCATTACGTTATTAATCAGTATGGCTGATGACATAATGCGCATCTTCCGAGAACATGACCTAGCCATGGACATATGGTCCAAGCTAGAGGAGAAGTTCGGTGGCACATCGGTGTCCAAACTTCGCGCCTTAACTATAAGGTTCGATACATATAAGAAACGTCCAGATCATTCCATGGGGAAACATCTGCGACATATGGCGAACCTTATCTCGGAGTTAAAGGACGCAGGTCATGTGCTCACTGATGAGCAACAAATCCAAGCAGTCATACGTTCCCTACCAAATGGGTGGGATCAAATGAAGATGCATCTCACTCACAATGAGAGCATCAAGACCTTCAGCGATGTTTCCAAGCACCTCGAATTAGAGGAAGAGCGGCTTGCGGCTGCCAAGCCAAGTGCAGAAGTGCACATGGTTGCTAGTTCCTCACACGGGGGAAAGAAACGTAAAGATCGTTCGAAGTCTTCTAATGAACGTAATAAGCAACCTGATTCTACCAAGGAACCTAAACATAAGGGTGGGCACAAGAAATGGCACAAGAAGAAAGACTTGAAAAAGATCAAGTGCTTCAAGTGCAACAAACTTGGTCACTATGCTCGTTCGTGTACGAGTGGAAGTGACGAGGTAACTTGTAATACTAGTTACATATGTGTTTCTAGTTCAATATTTCTTGTGGAATCTAATCCATTTTGGGATAATTGATTCAGGTGCCACCGACCACATAGCAAAGGACAGACGGTCCTTCGTGGAGTATCACCGGATACCCCAAGGAATGAAGTGGATCAATGTAGGAAACAACACACGTGTTGTAGAGAAAGGCGTTGGGAATTGCAAGCTAGACTTGGACAACGGCCACACTCTCCTACTTTATGATGTTCTCTTCATTCCATATATTCAAAGGAATATTAATATTGTGGTCAATTTAATGGGTCTTGGTTATAGTTGGTTCCTTCATGATTGTAATATGGACCTATTTTGTAATAATTCCTTTATTGGTACTGGGTTTGTATTTCAAAGGATTTATTGTCATAAGTACAATGTATTTCCTCATGTAATGAAAATTTCCTTGTGACAAATTCTTTGACTAATGAGTCTAATATAATTTGTTGGCATGCAAGGCTTGGTCATATTGGACCAATGCGTATAGATAGACTTGCCAAACGTGGCCTTCTATCCAATGTTTCAAAGGTTGAAATGTCGACCTGCGAACATTGCCTTGTGAGGAAATCTTGTCGCAAGCCGTTTGGAACCGGCACAAGGGCCGAGGTTCCATTACAGCTTATCCATTCGGACATATGTGGTCCGATGAATGTCAAGACAAGACGCGGGAAGTCCTATTTTTCATCACTTTTATTGATGATTTCACCCGATTCGGTCATATCTATTTGATATCCCACAAAAGTGAAAGCACTAAACCTGCTTTAAAAACTATATGAGTTTAGTGGAGAATCAATTAGATCGCAAGATTAAGGTCATGCGAACTGATAGGGGCGGTGAATATCAATCAACAAGTTTAAAGGAACTTTGTGATGAAAAAGGCATAGTACATCTGGTAACTATGCCTTATACTCCTCAACAAATTGGTGTTGCAGAAAGGAGGTATAGGACTTTAATGAAAAATGGTCCGTTCATTGATGATGCAAGCTAACTTGCCAATCACCTTTTGGGGTGATGCATTATTGACAACCGTTTTCATTTTAAACTGCGTACCCTCGAAATCAGTTAGCTCCACTCCTTATGAGTTGTGGAACCAAAGGTCTCCTGACTTAGACATTTTGAAACCTTGGGGTTGTGCATTCTACGCACATATTTCCTCCCATAAGTATGGCAAACTTGAGCCAATGGGAAGGAAACGTATCTTTATACGATACGTAGAAAACTCCAAAGGTTATATGTTTGTTAGTCAGGAAGACAATGGTGGGCTAATTGAGTTTGAGTCGAGGGATGTCACTTTCTTGGAAAGCGAGTTTCCAAGACAGGGCGAGATAAGTCAGGACTTATCTTTATTTGAGATTTATGATCAAGAAGGATTACCTCATTCGAGTGGGAGAATTCTTGGTGAAAACGAAAATACGTTTCAATCTTCACCAATGGATTATACGAATGACGATTATCCTATTCCATACGGGAATAATGATCCAAGTGGGAGATGATCCAAGTGGGAGCAATTCTAACGACATTCTAAGTGGGAGTGATATTAGAATTGATCTAACTTCAAATCAACAAGGACTTGAAGAAATCTCAAATACAACGTAGTAGTCGTACAAGGTTGGCTCCTCTAAGATTTGAGGATGAATTTCCGTAAACCTTTATGACTTTACTACAAGATGATGACGAGCCTGCTACTTTCAAACAGGCCGCATCATGCCCTGCGAAAGACAAATGGATGGAAGCAATGAAGGAGGAATTGAAATCCATGAAAGTTAACCAAGTCTGGGACTTAGTTAAACTTACCCAGAGGACATAGGGCAATTGGGAACAAATGGGTTCTCAAGATCAAGCATAAGGCTGATGGCTCTATTGACAGATATAAAGCTCGCCTTGTCGCGAAAGGTTTTACGCAACAGGAAGGGATAGACTACGAAGAGACCTTCTCACCTGTTGTGCGTTTTACCTTGATTTGCATGATTCTGGCAATGGTAGCTTGCTTATACCTCGAATTACATCAGATGGATGTAAAGACTGCCTTTCTCAATGGAGAATTGGACGAGGAGATCTATATGGAACAACCAACAGGGTTTGTAAAAGAAGGAAATGGACATAAGGTTTGTAAACTTCGTAAGTCCATATATAGTCTTAAATAATCCTCGAGGCAATGGTATATACAATTTCAAGAAGTTGTCTTATCAAATGGATTTTCCATGCTTGATGAAGATAACTGAGTATATATCAAGAGGATTAAAAGCAAGTATATTATCATGTCTCTATATATAGATGACATTTTAATAGCCAGAAATGACAAGGGCTTTGTGATGAGTATCAAGGCTTGGCTTTCATCAGTATTTGAGATGAAAGGCATAGGAAAAGCCGCATATATCCTTGGAGTTAAGATTTCAAGGAATCGTTCGAAGAAACTTCTTTCTCTTTCACAGGAGACTTATATAAAGAAGGTTCTAGAACGATTTAATATGCAGGACTGCAAGTCCATTGATATTCATATAAGCATATGCGATAATTTATATCTGGAATCGTGTCCAAAGAACCAAAAGGAAAAGGATATGGAAAAAGTTCCATATTCCAGCGCAGTTGATAGTCTTATGTACGCTATGGTGTGTACGAGACCGGACATCTGTTTTGCCGTTGGAAATGGTAAGCTGTTACCAATCCAACCCAGGGCAAGAACACTGGAAAGCGGTTAAGAGGATAATGCAGTATCTTAAAGGAACTGCAGGTTTGCAAAAGACTATGATAAAATCAAGAAGGTAGACATAAGGTACATATCTACGCATGAGATGATAGAGGATCAGCTTACGAAAGCGATCCCCAGAAATGTGCTTTATAAACACTTATCATCCCAAGGATTGCGTATGAGCTGAGTTGTACCAATATATATTCCCATGTCTAAGAAAGATCAAATTTAATAAAAGAATAAGTTCTTTTTCAAACATTGCATATGAATTTCTTAAGAAATGTTTGTGTACATTTTTGAAATCTCAGCTGAATTGTGTGTATGTCGGACAGATAAAGGTTGGCTCTCTCACATGAGCAACCGCCTTATCTTATCAGATGGATAAGATAGAGATGAGACTAGTTTAAAGTCAAAATCATTAGACGAATGATTTAGAGTCATGACTTTAACAAGATAGTTGAATGAAAGATCTGCATCATATGGATGCTTACAAAAGATCTGAGATCTGTATCACAAGGATATAAAGATCTCATTGGATTTTTTAATCCTATCTGTCTTATGCAGGATGAGAGTCCGGGAATATTTCCTGAGTAGTAAGGGGACTCAAAAGATAGGCACTGTGGTGTCTGATCTTTTCATCCGTACAACATCATTAAGACATACTCTCCCTGGGAAAGGAGTGATGTTGTAATACGTGTTCATACCACGTATGCATTTCGACCACTGAGTTAGTAGCAATAGTGTTTGCTATTATGTGAGACTCAAAGGCCATACGGGACTTGACTCTTACCCTCAAGGACTCCAATTGGTTCTTTTAGATTTGACGAGATGATCGCTATCTTAGCGTGTTACTTATGGGCTATGGTAATTCGGCTCGGCGGGGCACGTTAGAAAAGCGAATCAAGTTAAGATCAGAAGGTTCGCAAGAAGAGGAAGATTGATTTCATATTCGCATTTGGACTTTAATGATTCAAAGCTGGCCAGCCAATTGAAATCCAGATGGGATTCAATTGTTGAATATAAAGTATAAGAAATGCGAAGAAATAATCTAGGGTAAAGCATGCGTTGAACTACTCAACTTTGCACCTTCGAGGTCGTTGTGTATCTCTAACAAGTGCACAACAACAGACTCTACGCGCATGACGGTCGCACGGTCTATTTCTCGGTATGATAGATGAAAGAACCAAGGGAAAGACGTTCTCTTACAATCCCCTCAAGTGTGAGTGGGAGATGTTGGATATGGAAGACGTTTGTACACCCTTGTGGGGGATGTACGAGGGAATACGGACCTCGAACGTCGCGTACACGAAGTCGTGTACAAAGGAAATCTGTTCCCTTGCGGAGAGGATCTCTGGATGAGTGGGAAAGTCGCATTATATATGCATAAGTGCATGCGACATATGGCTTATAAAGGGGGAATATCTTAAGCTTATGTTGTACCATGCATATGGTACAACTTAAGCTTATAATGTGCCATGTATCATGGTACACCTTAATTAAGTTGTTCCAAAGGAACAACTTACCCTAAAATAACTACCTTGGGGGCTATAAATAAGACCCAAGGGTAAGCCATTTCTTACACCTTTTGCATGAAATTCATGCATGCATCTTCTTCATAGCGAAGCTCTGCAGAAATCCTTCCTCTCCCTCTATCCAAGTTCTTAATCTAAAGTAGAGATTTAGATTGTGGATTAGTAGCCTTACTCCGTTCGTGAGAAGACTCGATCCGTCGTGGCGAATCCGAAGGCGAAGTTCGTAGACTACCGTGCCGCATACGCAAGCGTAAGTCTAAACTTCATATTATCGATCCTAACTCTGTTTTGGACAGGATCCCACAAGATCTTCAGTGAATGAGCAGCAGTGTGCGAAAGGGGAAGAAAAGGCCACCCGATCGGTTGAAATGTCAACCGGTCGGGTGAGTTCTTCCCCAAATTGACCCGGGGAGATGACCCGATCGGTTGAGCTGAGCGTCGACTTTGCCTTCGGTCTTTAGACACTACACCCGGTCTCCTAAATTGATCGGTTGAGTTCTTCGGGTCATCGTTAGGAAATAACGGCTACAGATGAACCAATCGGGTGAGATATCACCCGATCGGTTGGAATTAAGCTCCAAAAGACAGAGAGCTCTGTCGATCTCACCCGATCGCTGAACCAATCAGGAGGGCTGCGCTTTGCTTTAGCTCCTGTCCGGGTCGGATACGCGTGCATCAACCGATCGGGTGGCTGTGTCCACCCGATCGGTTGAGTGATGAAATATGGGTTTCTTCGTCGTTTGGCCCTCTGGATCGCGCGTGACTCCTCCTGTTGCTCCGGGGACTCATGATATCTTCTTTATACGTCCCCAACGCTGGCAATCTCCTGCATTTACACAAAAACATAAAGAAGTGAAAGAAAACTAAAAATCACAAGAGAAAGGGTACGAAACGACGGAAAACAACGGAGAATCATAAAGAAGACGTGCTTGAATATATAAAATATAAACGCACGTCAAAATCCCCCAAGCTGAACCCCTCCTCGTCCTCGAGGAAGACGAGTGAGAGTAGGAGCTCGGAGGTAAAAATAGAGAGAGAAACAGAAAGAGAAATCAAAACCCTATATCGCCCGTCAGGGCCAACAAAATCAAACACGCCACATGAGGCAAGCATGCAACAAAACACAACACTAAACCGAGGAATATGAGTCCGAATAAGTGTCGTGGGCCCACGCAGTGAAGCGCAAGTGAGTGTGATCGTGTGCTGGCAGACGGTGTCACTATCTACATTGTGCAAAAAAAACTCCATATACACATACCCAATGCAAGACCCAAATATCGATTCAATTCGAAATTGCGATGAATAGTAGCTCAAGCATGCATGAGAACAGTATAAGAATAGAAGCGTATCATGCATCGGGGACTCCACATCTAGGGACAAGGAAATCACCATATTATAGCCTAGATAACCGCTAGAAAGTCCATATGCCAAGTGTGTTCGAAAACGATGGAGATTGAGAAGGTGTAGAGTAGAACACTCGGTGCAAACTCTCGCCTTCCCTTTATTCTTGGTAGATAGGAAAAAATATTCACACAGGAATTTTTTGGGTTTTGGGTATTTGTATTTTTTTGGATTTTTGGCTATACATATTTTTTTCTTTTCTATTTTCTTTTCTTTCTTTTTTTTGGGTTTTTCTTTTCTCTCTTTTTTTGGATTTTTGGATATTGGAATATATACATATGTACTCTCCCAAGCGGGAGAACGGTACACGACGAGGGGATTTGCACCAAGTAAAACAAAAAAGAAATCTGATTCTAAACACTTGGGCAAAGGAGATATTTCTCGCAAATCAGAGCGTATGCTAAATGGGTTATCCTAGTCCTTATTTGTGGAATCCTGACACATGCGAATTGAAGTATACGATATATATATATATCATGCATATAGAAGCAAACAGTAGAAGCAAATACCGCATATTCAAATCGAAGCATGATAATCTAGGGGTCCACCAAGGACAGGTATATAAATCAACATCACAAGGTAGAAGCACACCACTAGCTAGTCACGACACACGACTCACACAAAAGCAAAGTGAACCCACGAAGCATGGAATGCAAGAGGCCTCGGCTTCCTAGGTTTAGTGAATGTGATAATCATAGCTATGCTAGGTGTGTGTGTAGTTTTGTGGCAATTCATCATATGGGGTCATCTCTAGGAGAGAGAGGACAAAAGATGAGAAGAAAAAAGAAAACCACGGAGAAAAACAACTCAAAAACGAAGAAAAAAGACACAACTGACGCACGAAGTGCGACTTCCCCAAGCTAAAACTTGCATTGCCCTCAATGCAATAGTAGTAAACACGGGAGGGCAATGAAAATGGGGGGGAATACGCACTGACACGAGAAAATGAAAACCATGGAAAACACACAAAAGAAACTGAAAAATAAAGGTAAAGAAAAAGAAACATTTAAAAAAATAAAAGGTAGAAAAGCACATCTACATGACACGTATAAACTGGCACACAACAACGAAAGCACACGACAACACACATAAAAATTGACTTCCCCCAAGCTGGACATGACAATGCTAGTAATATGATATGATCATGATGATGCAGAAATATGCTAGGGGGAAGTTCGGAAAAGAAAAGAAAATCAAAATGCTGGAGAGGAACTGTCCTCGTCCTCCTCGGTAGAGGATGTGGGAGTGTGGGCGGGAGAAGTGATAGAAGGGCACGATATGATGGGTTATTATGATGCAAAAGCAAACCCTAGATACGCTCCCCTCGCTAATGAGAGGATACGAGATTATTCTAATCTAAACTAGAAAGCTTTAAATTTCTACACTACTGGATTAGGATACACCTGAGCATAGGCGGATCCAGAATCTGGAGTGGGGCAGGTAGCTGCTCTAACTGCTCCTTCTATGGCTCCGCCAAAAGTGATGTGCTACGAGTGCCAATGGACCCAAGCAATGCACCTCGAAGCATCCCTCGTAGGTGTCCACCTGTAACCTGCGAAGAATGAGGTGCATTAGCCCATGGCAATAAATACTTTCCCAAAATAAATGTATCCCTGAGATAATCATCAACATAAGATGGGAAAATAATAAAAGGGTAACGAATACTCCCTGAGAATGGGTCGCTATCCTCTGTGCTAGTGACGATCAAATCCCCGCTCTCCATGTGAAGTGGCTCTCCAGGTGGTGACACACCGCATCATACCTCAAGAGAAGTTGATCCTTTGTCCTGCGAGAGATATGTTGTGTCAAAAACATATAAGTCTAAAGAAATAGGACGTGAAAAGCGAGACTTAAATGTGGAGTGAGAGTGAGTATGAAAATCTCCCTGAATAGGGGCAATATGCTCAAGTAGATGCTCA
The DNA here is from genome assembly GCA_030789695.1 of Scilla litardierei. NCBI lineage: Eukaryota > Viridiplantae > Streptophyta > Magnoliopsida > Asparagales > Asparagaceae > Scilla > Scilla litardierei. Next base: position 327,704 of record JAULAV010007665.1, on the reverse strand, counting down.
GCCGCAGAAGAAGTGGAGAGTGACGGTAGAGGTAGATGTGACTCGGGCTCCATGAAGTGGACCATCATATCCAAGCCTTCATGCACATCCTCTCTGACGATATGCTCATGCTCCACCAGCTGCCCGATGTGCTGAATGACATCGTCGTGGTTGACCACAGACCAAGGAAGGGCCAACGACAGAGATGACTGTGGAGGTGGAAGTGGAGGGGACCACTCGTATGCAGTGGTGGTGTGCTCGTCCTCACGCGCATCCTCCTCATCGGTAAGCATAAGCTCTGTAGTCTCCTCGGCATCAGTGGAAGAATGAGGTGGCTGCAGAAGCTCTAATAGAGGAGTGCAGTGCTCGGGATCCTCATGAATGGCTGTGTCTGCATCTCGAGCACAACCTCCTCGTCGATAAGCTCTGGCTCCGCGTGTAGGGCCTCCTCAAAAACTATCAATGCGGGCTCTCTCTGGACTATGCCGGCTGCTCATGTGTGTCAACTTGTGGGGTCGTATAAAGTGGGGGAGAATGCAAGCAAGCAATCCAAAAATAGTAGTCTACTCCCCAAAAAATCATAACTGACACGGATGTCTCCCCCAATTGTTCCTGCATCCGAAACATGTTTCATAACAAAATCTGCAAAGCGTAGCTCAAACGCATCGCCAACTGTGACGCTGACTGAACCGGTGAACCTCACTGACTCCAAGAGGCCCACTAATAAGCTCTGAAATGTGTCCTCCTTTGGCGGTGCATATGATTCAATTTTCGCTTCCCCCATTGCCCCTTCGTCCATCCAACCTTCATATGCAATAGCTGTATTGTAAGATGTGGGATTGACGATGGCACATGGTGGCTCTGGTGATATGACGGGCGACGATTCTTGCCCATAAGATGAGGAAGCAGAAACGATATCTTTGGGGATCATTGCTGCCTAAGGCATGAGCACATTTAATTCGGGGTCTCTCTTCACCGATTCCAATAGAAAAGCACCCCTTTCAATTATGTCTCGCATTTCAATCTGATGTACGAGCATCTCTTCAATCGCCTGAGCACTCTCATTAAAATAGTATTCTCTCATCTGAAACTCTGATCGAAATATTATTCTCCCATCTGAGCATCGAAATTGGGTCTCCACATGGTAATATCAAGGATACCTGGACAACAAAAACAAGAGAACTAGAGAGGAGAGTCAATAGTACAAGAGAATAACAAAAATATAATATAATGGTCGGGGAAAAATTTCTTGGTTATTGTATTTTTTTGAGCGTATTCTAACGAACCCAAGCTAAGATAATATCAAACCGAACGCCTCCCCGGCAACGACGCCAAAAACTTGACCGGCGCCCCGTTTACGGTTAGGGCACGGTGTCATTTTATCGCAAGTGTACGGTTAGTGTAGGGTGCGGGTTTATCGAACTCAGGGAGGTGGATGGCTTGAATGGCTACTAGCCTCACCTAGGTTGTGTGATAGCTACGCGGATAATATGGGTGAGTAGTGAAGAAATAAAGGAAAGAAATGAAAAGGACAAGAAAAGAATCCCCGCGAACACGGGCTAGAGCACTCATGACACTTGGCATTTGACTTGACCCAGGGTGAGACATTGCCCCAAAAGGTGGTACCTAGCGTCCCATGGGCCCGATATTCCGGTCGATGCCCAGTACGCTAGGTCTACCCAGTTCTAGACGGTGGGCATTCCCATGTCCATTAACACCTTCTACAACCGGGAGCATTAAAGCCACAATGATAACTCCCAACATTTCGTCCAAGCCGTTCCCACGCGCAAGGATTCAATGTCAATGCTAGGGATGTGAGCTATGGCTAGGGAGTCAACCGCCAAGTTTATTCCCCCTTGGCCCGACGGTCAGAGGCGGTCTTTCTCCCGCCAATGACAATGAAACGCCCCAGTGTAACCCTAATGGCCAAATAGGTCGAATGTGATTTCTAGCAATACTTCAAAGCGGATCTTGATTGGACAAGACACCGGACCCCATCCCCAACACATCTAGTGTGTTGCCGTGCGAATTGGACTCAGATTGCTAGAAATCCCCATTGACACATTCCATCGAACACATACCATGCAATCAAGTCAAATGTAAATTTTCAAGCATCAATCCTACCCTAACCCGTATTAGGGTTCATCAAACACTACTCAATGGTGAAGAACATAAAAGAAAGCAATGAAAGCGACAAATAAACATTCACCATCAAGCAAAATGAAGATAACACAAACAATGGAAAATAAGAGAAGAAAATACTTATCTTGCAATTAAATCACCAATCCTTTACAAGATTTATTGAAGTAGAAAACCTAATCTAACCTAACCTAAAGCTCCCAAGAAAGGGGAAGAAAAACTGCTGAAAAATGGGAGAGGAACTGCCTCAAGTCGTGCCCCATCTTCTATTTATAAGCCCCCTCAAAACCCTCACGGTTCGGGTCCAAAAACACAGCAAAACTACCAAAACAAGCTCACCCAATCGGGTGGAAGTTCACCCGATCGGGTGGAAATAAACAGAGACTCAACCGCTGAAATTTGGCTCAACCGATTGGCCACCCAGACACCCAACCGATCAGGTGAAATGAAAATCCAGACAGCACTCAATTTCAGCACACAGCTGCGCTCAAGAAAATTCCAGAAAAATGTAGAAAAGTCGGATTTGGGAATGCGACCTGTCGTTGGAAAGCTAACGACGATGCCGACGGTAAAAAAATAAGAGATCACCCAAAATCCCTCTGGAATGATAGCAAATCTTCAGTGAATGAGCAGCAGTGCACGAAAGGGGAAGAAAAGGCCACCCGATCGGTTGAAATGTCAACCGGTCGGGTGAGTTCTTCCCCAAATTGACCCGGGGAGATGACCCGATCAGTTGAGCTAAGTGTCGACTTTGCCTTCGGTCTTCAGACACTTAACCCGGTCTCCTGAATCGATCGGTTGAGTTCCCTGGGTCATCGTTTGGAAATAACGGCTACAGATGAACCAATTGGGTGAGATATCATCCGATCGGTTGGAATTAAGCTCCAAAAGACAGAGAGCTCTGTCGATCTCACCCGATCGCTGAACCGATCGGGTGGGCTGCGCTTCGCTTCAGCTCCTGTCTGGGTCGGATACGCGTGCATCAACCGATCGGGTGGCTATGTCCAACCGATCGGTTGAGGGCTGAAATATGGATTTCTTCGTCGTTTGGCCCTCTGGATCGTGCGTGACTCCTCCCGTTGCTCTGGGGACTCATGATATCTTATTTATACGTCCCAAACGCTGGCAATCTCCTGCATTTATACAAAAACACAAAGAAGTGAAAGAAAACTAAAAATCACAAGAGAAAGGGTACGGAACGACGGAAAACAACGGAGAATCATAAAGAAGACGTGCGTGAATATATAAAATGTAAACGCACGTCAGCCATCTCATGGACCTCAATTGATCAGGGTATTTGAAAGCCAGAAACTAACTCAAAACCATACTGATGGACTTGTTAGGATCCTGAGATGGCAATGAGAAACACTAGGAGGAGGTATGAATAATGTTTATGAAATTTTAATATAAACTTTTAGTCTTTGCCAAGAATTTAAGTTGAGTTACCAACATAAAATCTTAATCAACAAATTAAATTGTAACTAATGAGAATAATAGTGGAAGATTAAGAGTTGCAAGAGTATAGAAACAACCACAAAAAGCACAATCACAGACAAGATAATTTATCCTGGTTCAGTCACACCGTGACCTAGTCCAGTTTTATGTCCTACTTAGCTTTAATCCACTATCACCTTCGACAATTGTTGAGTCATTGGGCCAACACTCAAGATGACTCGTCTGACGGGTGACTAAGGCCCACAGAGCCCACGAGAGAAGCCTAATACCGACTCAATCAAGGCCCACCTACCAGTCTCCCGTTGCACTCCCATTAATTGAACCTAGGATTGAAGGCGAGCTCATAAATAGCGGGAACGTGGGCTACACTTACTCCTATTAAAGCGGGGAGATCATGGCACCATAATTGGTAACAGGTATCCTCCCAACGTCACTGAAAAGACCCAGGAGGTCTATAAATACAGGAGGTTCCAACTTCCAAGGGATGAGATCTAATACTCTGAATTTACATTCTCCAATTGATATTTCTTCTACAAAAGAGCTTGCGACGTCAGATCTGAGACGAAACTCCGTAGGTCAACCTCAGCTGATCCAAGCTCTCTCCCTCTGTTAAGTTCCATTCTAACTAAGCATTAGAGGGGATTTGGGTCAGGACCCAGATTCGACACCCCTGACGCTTCCTTGTGGTGCAGATCATCAGTCTCGATCCTATGCGAGGGTCGCTCTTGAGCTTCTCAACATCGATCGATCGACATACGAACCGCTCGAGGGTTGATCGAGCATCACAAGTCAACTACCATCCACCAATGACCCTGGTTCTTCAAACCTAGGGTCCCACCCATCTAACAGACGAGGCTCCGACTCAGCAGGAAAGGATCTGTGTCAGCATCTCAATTGTTTTGGTCATTTTTGGCCTTAACAGTCCGGCACTGTATGTGGGAAACATTCACCAGCTCGATATCCCAAAGCTATCAATAAGCTATGTCAGCTAGACCCAGCAACATCAGACCGAACCCAGGTCCAAGTGAGAAACAAAAAGCGAATAGCGTCCAGGTGGAGGATGCCTCAGATTCTACATCCTCATCAAAATGACCCGGGAGGGCCACCAAACTACCTAAGGTGCCCTAGAAGCAATTCGACCAATTTGCACAGTGGGTCGACAATAGTCTCAAGGTATTGGTGACTTTGGTGCGTCAAAGCATGGGAGATCCGGAACTCACAAATGAGCAACTACTGCCTCAGAACCCAACCCTGACACCAACAAGAGGCACGACCATGCTTAGGGATCCGAGAGATCCGAGAGTGGATCGACAAGAGATTTCCCTACTCAATACAACTCCTACATCTCACCAATATGGAAAGATGGGGAATGACAACAGTATCTTCAGTTTCCAAGGAGGACCCAGCCCCTCCAACTATAAGCAAGCGAATCGCAACATCCTGGATCATGTAATATATGTGGCCTCTTCAAGTTATAACCCTCTCGATTTTACATGCGGGTATGTGAGGAAAGAGGAAATCATAAACCGGTCCTCAGGAGCTACATACGTGCAAGGCGGGGATGTATGGTTCTAGCTTACCCATTCAGTACATCGGTAGACCCTATTGAAGGAGAACATCACGTTTGCTCCTTTCAAAGTTCAAACTCCATGCCTTGCCGGCGTATGCTGGTAGAGGCGACCCGTGATCGCGCATCTGCAAATACCTAAACATGATGCTGCTTCATGGAGCCGATGAGCCATACCTCTACCGTGCTTTCCACACTACCCTAGACAAGACGGCGAAGGGCTGGTACGCCTGATTACCCTACGGCTGTATTGGGTCATTCGACGAATTGGCCGATTTGTTTTGCAGGCAATTTATCGCAGGCCGACGTCCCAAAAGGAAGTCCTCATACCTCTTTACATTCAAACAGAAGGATAAGAAACCAATCCGAGCCCTCGTCCAGTGATTTAATGACAAAAGGCTCGAAGTAGAGGTCACACCAGATGTGACTGTCATTGCGGATTTCACTCAAGCGGTGTGGGACAAACACTTGCAGAGGGCGCTCCACCAGTTCCTACCTAACAAACTCGTTGAGCTGTTCAATATAACAGATCGGTTCTCCATCTCTGAAGATGCGAAGGAACCAACTGAAGCTTCTGGGAAAGGCACCATTGCCTGCCTGGAGACACCAGGCAGGAAACAACAACACAGGAAACCCCTCGCCTGGAATCTCGGGACAAGAGACCGAGAGAGATGAGCAATCGGAGCAAGGAGTGCCCAACTTATGTAAGGCCAAACGTGCCAAAGACGGAGTTCATAGCCTATGTGCAACGAGAAGAACTGGTCCAAGAATCTGCCAAGAAAGGCAAATATGAGAAAAAGAACGACATCAAGTTCTGCAAATATCACAATAACTATGGGCAAAGTACCAACGACTACTGGACGCTCAAGAAAGAGATCGACGCACTGGTCAAGTACGGGCACCCCAAGAACCCGTTCAACGATCAACTAAGCAAGGAGGGGCCCTTGAAGCAAAAGGGCAAGGTAACGGGGTCACCAGTCACTAAGGTGGTCGATTAGCGAGCTTCTAAGATCAAGGTCAAATAAAAAGTGTGGGACGAAAGCAACCCCCGACGAGATTTGGAAATGCATGTACACTATTTTCTCTCTTTAATAAAACATGCTTTTCATCAAATAAAATTCTGCTTTCTTTTCGAAACAACGTTCTTCGAAAGAGAATTTATGAATTCTATGAGAATCACCCCATCAACCTCCTCACTAAAAGGATCTGATCCTTAGGAAAATCTAGATGGGCCGAATTCATATTGATGAAAACCCATTGTGTCATCAGCTGTAAGTCGAAGGGGCTACCCCTTCGCAATTGAACGACCTTATCGAATCGTCAGCCGTAAGTCGAAGGGGCCAACCCTTCGCCACTGAATGACCCTATCGTGTCATCAGCCGTTAGTCGAATGAGACACCCCTTTTCCACTGAATTACCTTATCGTGTCGTCAGCCGTAAGTCGAAGGGGCCACCCCTTCGCCACTGAATGACCATCTCGTGTCGTCAGCCGTAAGTCGAAGGGGCCACCCCTTCGCCAAAGAACAACCATATTGTGTCGTTAGCCGTGAGTCGAAGGGGCCACCCCTTCGTCATTGAATGACCCTATCATGTCGTCAGTCGTAAGTCGAAGGGGCCACCCCTTCGCCACTCAACAACCCTATCATGTCGTCAATCGTAAGTCGAAGGGGCCACCCCTTCGCCACTGAACGATCCTTTCGTGTTGACAACCGTAAGTCGAAGGGACCACCCCTTCGCCACGGAATGACCCTATTGTGTCATCAAATGTAAGTAGAAGGGGCCACCCCTTCGCCACTGAATGACCCTATTGCATTGTCAGCCACAAATCGAAGGGGCCACTCCTTCGCCACTAAACGACCCTCTTGCATAGTGACCTGCAAGTTGAAGAGGCCACCCCTTCGCCACTGAATGACCCTATTGTGGTGTCAGTCGTAAGTCAAAGGGTCCACCCCTTCATCACTGGATGGCCCTCTTGTGTCATCAACCTTAAGTTGAAGGGGCCACCCCTTCGTCACTGAACGACCCTATTGCATCGTGAGCCGTAAGTCGAAGGGGCCACCCCTTCGCCACTGAACGACCCTTTTGCGTCGTCAGCCATAAGTCTAAGGGGCCACCCCTTCACCACTGAATGACCCTCTTGTGTCGTCAGCTGTAAGTTAAAAGGGGCACGCCATCGCCACTGAACGACCATATCGTATTGTCAGTCGTAAGTCAAAGGGGCCACTCCTTTGCCACTGAACGACCCTCTTGTGGGATCCTGTCAAAACAACGACGTTAGGATCGAATAATAAAGTAGAGACTTACGTTTGCGTACGCGGCACCGTAATCCCTGAACTTTGCCCTCGGATTCGCCACAACGGTCGATACTTCGTCACGGAGGATCGAAGCAGAGTTTCACCGTCTAAATCTCTATTTAGAAGAGGATTTTAATGGAAGGGAGAAGAAGAACATAAGATGCCTTTTGCAAATTTATGGCATGGAAAGTGTAGTTTGAATGCCTTACCCTTGGATCCTATTTATAGGCTTTAGGGGTAGTTATTGTAGGAAATAACTAAATATAAGCTTATTAGCCTATATTAGCACATTCATTTATCCTCTTCTTCATTCACTTATCAAGTGCCTTTATGCACTTATAAAGTGACTTTTTCCACTTATCGAGTGGCTTTTTCCACTTATCGAGTGGTCCTTTTCACACGAGAAAAGGTTCCCTCCGCGCACGCTTTTGTGCACGCGACATCTGAGGTCCGTATACCCTCATACATCCCCTCATGGGTGTATTCATGTCGTCCATATCCAACATCTCCCACTCACACTTGAGGGGATTGTAAGGAAACATCTTTTCCTTTAACTCTTCTGTTTATCATACCGAGAAATAGACCGTGTGACCGTCATGCGCATAGAGTCCGCTGTTGTGCACTTGTTAGAGATACACAACACTCCTCGAGGTGCAAAGTTGAGTAGATCAACGCATGCTTTACCCTAGATTATTTCTTCACATTTCTTATACTTTATATTCAACAATTGAATCCCATCTGGATTACAATTGGCTGGCCAGCTTTGAATCTCTAAAGTCCAAATGTGAATATGAAATTAATCTTCCTCTTCTTGCGATCCTTTTGATCTTAACTTGACTTTCTTTTCTAACATGCCCCGCCGGACCGAATTGACCATAGTCCATAAGCAACATGCTAAGATAGCAATCACCCAGTCAAATCTAAAGGAACCAATTAGAGTCCATAAGGGTAATGAGTTAAGACCCATGTGGTCTTTGGGTCTCACATAATAGTAAACACAATTACTATTCTAACCCAATGGTCAAAATGCATACGTAGTATGAATACGTATTACAACATCACTCCTTTCCCAGGGAGCGTATGTCTTAATGATGTTGTAAGGATGATAACCAGACACCACAAAGTCTGACTTTGAGTCCCTTTTACTACTCAAAATAATCTTCTGGACCCACATCCCGCATAAGACAGATAGGATTTAAGAATCCTATTAGATCTTTTGTAAGCATCCATATGATGCAGATCTTTTATACGACCATTTTGTTTAAGTCATGACTCTAAATCATCCGTCTGACGATTTTGACTTTAAACAGGTCTCATCTTTATTCTATCCGTCTGATATAATAAAGGCGGTTGCTCATGTGAGAGATCCAACCTCAATCTGTCCGACATACTAGAAAAACCAGCTGAGATTTAAAAAATGTATAAAAACATTTTCAAGAAATTCATATGCAATGTTTAAAAAGAACTTATTCTTTTATTAAATTTGATCTTTTACAGACATGGGAATTTACATTTGTACAACTCAGCTCTTACGCAACCCTTGAGATGATAAGTGTTTGTAAAACACATCTCTGGGGATCGCCTTTGTAAGCGGATCCGATATCATCTCATGCGTAGATATGTACCTTATGTCTACCTTCTTGGTCTTGTCATAGTCTTTTGCAAATTTGTAGCGGATATCAATGTGTTTGGTCTTACAATGGAATTTTGGATCTTTGACATAGGCTATAGATGCTTGACTATCACTGTGCATGGGAACAACACCTGAGTCACTTGCATCAATTAGCCTGTCTAAGAATTTCCTAAGCCAAACAGCCTCTTGGACTGCCATGCTAAATGCTACAAACTCGGCTTCCATAGTTGAAAGTGCGATGTAGGATTGTTTCTTGCTACTCCAGGATATTGCACCAGATCCGAGTAGAAAAACATATCCTGAGGTCGATCGTCGCTCATCGAGATCACCCGCCCAATCAGCATCAGTGTAGCCTTCGAGCCTCAAGGCATCTCCTTGATAGCATAAAGCATAGTCTGTAGTTCCTTTAAGATACCGCATTATCCTCTTAACCGCTTTCCAGTGTACTTGCCATGGGTTGGATTGGTAACGACTTACCATTCCAACGGCAAAACAGATGTCCGGTCTTGTACACATCATAGCATACATAAGACTACCAACTGCACTGGAATATGGAACTTTTTCCATAATTTCTTTCTCTTTTTGGTTCTTTGGACACAATTTCAGGCATAAATTATCGCATTTGCTTATATGAGTATCAATGGACTTGCAGTCCTGCATATTAAAACGTTCGAGAACCTTCTTTATATAAGTCTCTTGTGAAAGAGAAAGAAGTTTCTTCGAACGATCCCTTGAAATCTTAACTCCAAGTATATATGCGTCTTCTCCCATGTCTTTCATCTCAAAAACTGATGAAAGCCAAGCCTTGATATCCATCACAAATCCCTTGTCATTTCCGGCTATTAAAATGTCATCTACATATAGAGACATAATAACATACTTGCTTTTAATCCTCTTGACATATACACAGTTATCTTCATCAAGCATGGTAAAACCATTTGATAAGACAACTTCTTGAAATCATATATACCATTGCCTCGAGGATTGTTTAAGACCATATATGGACTTACAAAGTTTACAAACCTTATGTTCGTTTCCTTCTTTTACAAACCCTGTTGGTTGTTCCATATAGATCTCCTCGTCCAATTCTCCATTGAGAAAGGCAGTCTTTACATCCATCTGATGTAATTCGAGGTCTAAGCAAGCTACCATAGCCAGAATCAGGCGAATCGAGGTAAAACGGACAACAGGTGAGAAGGTCTCTTCGTAGTCTATCCCTTCCTGTTGCGTAAAACCTTTCGCGACAAGGCGATCTTTATATCTGTCTATAGGCCATCAGCCTTATGCTTGATCTTGAGAACCCATTTGTTCCCAATAGCTCTACGTCCTTTGGGTAAGTCAACTAAGTCCCAGACTTGGTTAACTTCCATGGATTTCAACTCTTCTTTCATCGGTTCCATCCATTTGTCTTTCGCAGGGCATGATACGGCCTGTTTGAAAGTAGCAGGCTCGTCATCATCCTGTAGTAAAGTCATAAAGGTTTGCGGAAATTCATCCTCAAATCTTAGAGGAGCCAACCTTGTATGATTACAACGTCGTATTTGAAATTCTTCAAGTCCTTGTTGACTCGAAGTTAGATCAATTCTAACATCACTCCCACTTGGAATGTCATTAGAAATGCTCCCACTTGGATCATTATTCCCGTATGGAATAGGATTTGCGTCATTCGTATCATCCATTGGTGAAGTTTGAAACGTATTTTCGTCTTCACCAAGAATTCTCCCACTCGAATGAGGTAATCCTTCTTGATCATTAATCTCAAATAGAGATAAGTCCTGACTTATCTCGCCCTGTCTTGGAAACTCGTTTTCCAAGAAAGTGACGTCCCTCGACTCAAATTCAATTAGACCTCCATTGTCTTCCTGACCAATGAAAACATAACCTTTGGAGTTTTCTGTGTATCGTATAAAGATACATTTCCTTCCCCGTGGCCCAAGTTTGCCATACTTATGGGAGGAAATATGTGCGTAGGATGCACATCCCCAAGGTTTTAAAATGTTTAAGTCAGGAGACCTATGGTTCCACAACTCATAAGGAGTGGAGCTAACTGATTTCGAGGGTACGCGGTTCAAGATGAAAGTGACCGTCAATAATGCATCACCCCAAAAGGTGATTGGCAAGTTAGCTTGCGCCATCATTGAACGGACCATTTCCATTAAAGTCCTATTTCTCCTTTCTGCAACACCATTTTGTTGCGGAGTATAAGGCATAGTTACCTGATGAACAATGTCCTTTTCATCACAAAGTTCCTTAAAACTTGCTGATTGATATTCACCGCCCCTATCGGTTCGCAAGACCTTAATCTTGCGATCTAATTGATTTTCCACTAAACTCATATAGTTTTTAAAGCAGGTTAATGCGTCATTTTTGTGGGATATCAAATAGATATGTCTGAATCAGGTGAAGTCATCAATAAAAGTGATGAAATAGGACTTCTCGTGTCTTGTCTTGACATTCATCGGACCACATATGTCCGAATGGATGAGCTGTAATGGAACCTCGGCCCTTGTGCCGGTTCCAAATGGCTTGCGACAAGATTTCCCTACAAGGCAATGTTCTCAAGTCGACATTTCGACCTTTGAAACATTAGATAGAAGGCCACTTTTGGCAAGTCTATCCATTCGTGTTAGTCCAATGTGACCAAGCCTTGCGTGCCAACAAATTGTATCAGACTCATAAGTCGAAGAATTTGTAACAAGGAAATTTTCATTACAAAATGATGAGTCATACATTGTATTTAATACAATAAATCCTTTGAATACTACCCAGTACCAATTAAGGAATTATTACAAAACAAGTCCACTTTACAATCATGAAAAAACCAGCTGTAACCAAGACTCATTAACACGACCACAGATATAATATTCTTTCGAATATCTGGAGCGAAGAGGACATCATGTAGTAAGATAGTGCGGCCGTTGTCCAAGACTAGCTTGCAAGTCCCAACGCCTTTCACTTCAACACGTGTGTTGTTTCCTACATAAATCCACTTTGTTCCTTGGGGTATCCGATGATACTCCACGAAGGACCGTCTGTCCCTTGCTATGTGGTCGGTGGCACCTGAATCAATTATCCAAAATGGATTAGATTCTACAAGAAATATTGAACTAGAAACACATATGTGACTAGCATTACAAGTTACCTCGTCGCCTCCACCCGTACACGAACGAGCATAGTGACCGAGCTTGTTGCACTTGAAGCACTTGATCTTCTTCAAGTCTTTCTTCTTGTGCCCACCCTTATGTTTGGGTTTCTTGGTAGACTCAGGTTGCTTATTTCGTTCATTAGTAAACTTTGAACGATCTTTCCGTTTCTTTCCCCCGTGTGTGGAACTAGCAACCATGTGCACTTCTGCACTTGGCTTGGCGGCCGCAAGCCGCTCTTCCTCTAACTCGAGGTGCTTAGAAACATCGCTGAAGTTCTTGATGCTCTCATTGTGAGTGAGATGCATCTTCATTTGGTCCCACCCATTTAGTAGGGAACGTATGACTGCTTGGATTTGTTGCTCATCAGTGAGCACATGACCTGCATCCTTTAAGTCTGAGATAAGATTCGCCATATGTCGCAGATGTTTCCCCATGGAATGATCTGGACGTTTCTTGTATGAATCGAATCTTATAGTTAAGGCACGAAGTTTGGACACCGATGTGCCACCAAACTTCTCCTCTAGCTTGGACCATATGTCCATGGCTAGTTCATGCTCTCAGAAGATGCGCATTATGTCATCTGCCATACTGGACAATAACGTAATTTGGGCTATCTTGTTCTTCCGAGACCAAGCATCAAAAGCTTCCTTGTCTCGTCTGTGTTGGGCCGTAGTGCCCAACTCGGGTTCAATCATTACGTTCTTTAGAGTTTCGAGCACTTCTTGCTCCTCCAGAACGTACTGTATTTTAATGGACCATAGTTTGTAATTATCGTCGTTGAGTTTTTCACCTCTGTTTAACTCAGCGACGATATTCTTTGAAGCGGAAGACATTTTACTTTTAAAATGCTGCAAAAGACACAAAACCGAAGGTTTGATCAAAAAACATTGCATTAAAAATTCTTAAAATATAATTCCCACTTGAAATGATAATAAAATATCCCATTTGGATAGTTCTAATTTCAACTCCCACTTGGAATGATATGTATAATTTGATAAGTTACTTTCGAAAAATATTGAAGATGTTACTCTAGAATCGGAAAGGTCACTACGTTTCCAATCACCATCTAGAGTAACTTTCAATATTTCCCCATCACTTTATCAAATAATAGTACTCTTATAGTACTTTGCAGCGAAAAAGCGTTTTTGAAAATGTATTTTTCAAAACGTGTATTTTAATCTAGTACCCTTATGATACTAGCGAAATATTCGGCAATCCCTGGCCATTGCCGGGGTTGAGCCGTTGCCGTGCCAAGGCCGGATCCCCCCTGAGGGGATTTTTTTGCAAGCCACCGTCGTCGGCTCCCGTATGGATCCAAGCGGTCCCCTTCTGCAGGGGAATTTGCCGCAGAGTACTGCCGTCGGACCCGTAGGGGTTGTTCATGCAAGCCACCGCCATGCAAGTTACCCCCTTTCAGTCACGTAAGCCCCCCCATCAAAAAATGTGTCAACCGGGGCTCGGCACTGGCCTCGGTCAGGGCCGGCAGTGGCCAGGGCAGGCCTCGGCCTGGCCCTGGCCTGGCCTCGGCCAGAGGCCGGCTCTGGCCTGGCCTCGGCCGGCCATGGCCTGGCCATGGCCCTTTTTGGCCTTGGACGGCTATGGCCCCTTGGACATGGCCGGCCTCCCCTTTTCATGGGGTTGGCCGCACACACTCCCCCCCCCCCCCCCGACGGGGTGGTTTTCGTTGTCATTTGGCCGTAGCCAACCCCCTCCACATGGGGAGGGGGGATGCATAGCCTCCATGGCCCATATGGCCATGGTGATCATGCACCAAAGGTCATCTTCTCCTATGGGAATAACCACCATCTTCTTCTCCGATGAGACACCCGTTCGTCGAGAAAGTAGTTATTCTCTAATGGTCGTGTGCCAAAATGAAAAAATAACATACTCTAAAGTTCGCAAACTACACGCTCCACATGAAGAGAGCACCCATTCTCAATTGAATGGAGACTCAGCATCCATGAAGAGTGCGAGCTTGGCGATATGAACAGTCGGTTCTTCCCGTCACGGAGAGTTCCTGCCATATCCGTAATGACAGAAGACCCTAACGTGAAAAGAACAACCGCTGCGTTCTCTCCGTCACGAAGTGTTCCTACCATATCCATAAAGGTAGGATACCCATTCGTGAAAAAGACAACGCCTCATTCATTGGTTCGACGGGGTGACGGTTTGACCAGGGGCGAACCCGTATGGCTCTGATACCAATGTGGGATCCTGTCAAAACAACGACGTTAGGATCGAATAATAAAGTAGAGACTTACGTTTGCGTACGCGACACCGTAATCTCTGAACTTTGCCCTCGGATTCGCCACAACGGTCGATACTTCATCACGGAGGATCGAAGCAGAGTTTCACCGTCTAAATCTCTATTTAGAAGAGGATTTTAATGGAAGTGAGAAGGAGAACATAAGATGCCTTTTGCAAACTTATGGCATGGAAAGTGTAGTTTGAATGCCTTACCCTTGGGTCCTATTTATAGGCTTTAGGGGTAGTTATTGTATGAAATAACTAAATATAAGCTTATTAGCCTATATTAGCACATTCATTTATCCTCTTCTTCATTCACTTATCAAGTGCCTTTATGCACTTATAAAGTGACTTTTTACACTTATCGAGTGGCTTTTTCCACTTATCGAGTGGTCCTTTTCACACGAGAAAAGGTTCCCTCCGCGCATGCTTTTGTGCACGCGACATCTGAGGTCCGTATACGCTCATACATCCCCTCATAGGTGTATTCATGTCATCCATATCCAACACCTCTTGTGTCATCGTATGTAATTCTAAGGGGCCACCCCTTCGCCACAAAACGACCATCTCACACCGTCAGACGTAATTCAAGGGGATCACTCCCTCGCCACTGAACGAAATGGTCTACCTTTGGCATGTTTCAACGGCTTAACCCTGACCATCTTCAGCAATGGTTTAACCCGTCGAAAGGGGGCCATCAGGTATTACGACCACACGGTATGAACGACGACAAAGAAAGAGATATAAGCCAATTTTCTGGGCGCTTATATTACAAAATTTTCCTCATTTGTATCTCAATCAACTCCCATATACATTTGAAAATTCTGGCGGGGTATGAAGAGCGTCAAGATTCTGTAGCGAGTCGCTAGGCCCTTGGTCTCCCTCAAGCGCAGCAACATGCCTTTGATCTCCCAGAGCACCAGCGCCTACATCATCACCAATCGTAATGAAGATTTCGCCAGTAGGAGCGACCTCCCCCGTTCCTTGGCTTAAATCATCGTCATCGATGTCCAGTCAAGGTGTCCATCGGGCCGGCCCGGCCTGGGCCCGACCGGGCTTTGACCGGGCCACAGGCCGGCCCGGCCCGGTTGACCCGGAGGTCCGGGCCGGTCCGGGCCGGCCCGGTGGCCAGCCAGGGGCCGGAAGCCCGGCCCAAGGCCCGGACAGGCCCGGGCCCGGGCCGGGCCAGCCCGGCCCTATTAAATTAATAAAAAATATTTAAAATATTTAAAATTCATTAAAAAATCTTAATAAAATGGTAAGGTTAAGATGGTAAGTTTAAAATTCGTTAAAATACCCAGTATAAATTTTTTTTAAGGTGGTAAGTTTTTTAAAAACATACTATTTTAGTAAGGAAGAACAAAATGAGGAGGAAATTAATGAGTAAATAAATTAAGAAAGAATAAATTAAGGAGTACATAAAGAGGAACTATTATATAGGGAAAAAATTTAAAGAGGAACAAATTAAGGAAACCATTTTGAAACAAAATTAAGTAGAGAACAAATTAAAGAACCCATTTTTGGAACAAAATTAAATAGGGATAAATTTAGTATGAGAAAAATACAAGAAAATGGGCCCGGGCCGGACCGGGCCCGTCGACGGGCCGGGCCGGCCCGGCCCGCCGGGCCGCCCCCCCCTCCCGAAATCCATGCCTGCCCTTCGGGCCGGGCTGAGCCCGTGGCCCGGTCAACCCTGCCGGGCCTGGGCCGGACCGGCCCGTTGACCGGGCCAGGCGAGCCGGGCCGGGCCGTGGGCTTTCGGGCCATTTGGCCATCTTGAATGTCCAGGAGCAGCACGGGGATCAGGTCGATCTCAGAAGTGATTCCAGGGAATCGGTCCGTTACTTTCGATTGACATCGTTCCTAGCCCTACGTGTACAGCTCGTCGAAATCGGAAAATGAATCCTTGTATTCTTAGACCGTCCTCTCCGCTATGGCCTCTGCACTAACTCCCCAAAAGCTATCGGCAAGTCCGGTGAGGAGATCATTCTCCCAGATTTCCCACTTGGCTTTCTCCTCCAGCAAGCTTTCTCTGCTCGCTCCCTCGAGGCGGCTTGAGCAGCTTCCCCCTTACGAGACTCGCATAACTCATGCTTGAGATGACAAACGTGGTTTAGACTCAGTTTGTATAGAAGCCCCATTCTATCCAACTCAGCATAAGATTTCTCCACGGTCATTTAACAGCCCCAAAGGTGACTTCATGATTAGCCACAACTGGCGTGCGTTGACGCAGCGCAGCGATGGCCATGAGAGCCTGCAATCAAGGTAGATGGTCAACATCCATGACTGCATCACCTATAATGGAGGCTAGCGCAGTAGTTACCTGGACATTCACGTGTATGGCTATTGACACAAGCCTCTCATAATCCTCTCCATAACGGCCCTATCCCACAGAAGGGTCACATTTTTGGCAAGGCGATCCCGTACTCCAAAAGAGCAGAATCGTCTCTCTTCATTGGAAAATCCATTTGAATGAGTTCCTCTATGGGACAATCAAATGGAGCCTGAGGCGATCGACTCTACAGCAAAATTGGTTTGAATTCATCGGGAATGTCTTCAGACAGAGACATTGGAGAGAATAGGTCCCCCAAGTCCATGAATCCTCATGCAGAAGGGGCTCCGAAGTGGCCCATGTCTCACCTGAATCTCCCTCTAGAAGAGTTCCATGCTCCCGCTCGGGAATGTGGGTCTCATCAAGTAATTGACTCGCGTTCGAAGGCCTAGGCCGCTCTATGGCTTCAGTCGACCCAGATGGCTTCGAGTCACTAAGGTGAAGTCACCGCCTTTTCTTATGATCCTCAATAGCAACCACCTCAAATTGAGACCGTGGTGAGTATGATGACACCCACTCCATTGAGACCACTGTCTTGGGGACACCTATTGTCCTCACGGCAGATATTTTAGGGGAGTTGATTGGTGTCTCATCCTCTGGCCTGCTCCCTGCTGATATCTCCGTGGATAATATCCACGATCTTGACCAGTCGATGCTTTCTGAGATGTTTCATGTCATCCCTCCCGCCATGATTGGCGTCCCTTCGAAATCGTTTAAGTCTAATGCTTAGGTTCTTAACCTTTTCCTGAAGTTGTGCCTCCTACCGAAGTACGGCTCCTCTAGCTTGCCCTGCCAGCCTTTTCTCAAGCTTATCTACGCTCTTTTCATGGGGAGCAAGATTAATTGGGCCTGGATCATTCTTGACAAGATGGATTCCTTCGAGTGCATAATGAAATCCACCAAGTCTGCTCACATTCCATATCCTAGCCTATTGACTCTCGTTTTCCGTCACTTCGTCGTCCCTCTCCCTCCTGATGACCAACGTCCTTTGGGTCCTCCCCTGAACACGACTGCCGTCAAGAAGTCTCTTGTGGCGCTTTGTCACGTTCAGAGGACTACCCCCTCTGCTGCTGCCCCTCCTCCTCCTACACCTTCACTCGCTGAGTTTTCAGTTTCTCTGAGACGTGTGGAGTCTCGTGTTTCTCGTTCTGAGGAGATGCTAGCTCGCATCTGTTCTCACTTGGGCATTGAGGTTCCTCCTTTAGTTTCTGACGAGGAGGAAATGGATGAGGCTGATCTCGAGGAGCTTGTTGGATCTCCTGTTCGTGCCCCAGAGGGTACGTCTGGTGCTGCTACTTCTGCTGGTGCTCCCGAGAGCACACCTGCTGCCACCATTCCTTCGATGGATACTTCTGCTGGTGCTCTCGAGACCACTCCTGTTTCCACTCTCCCTTCGGTGGACACTCCAGTCGTTCCCGTGACCACCACCCCTTCTGCAGAGCCCGCTGCTACTGTTGACCCTGCCTCCACCTCCCGAGCTTGCGTTGGAGGACTCTCCCATGTGCACATTAGATGATCTACATTGTCGTGAGAGAGTGGGGTAGGATAGTTGGGTGGTGATATCTTTTTGGCTGGTGATATCTTTTTGATGTATTTTTGGATGTTTTGATGATACATTTTGTTGTATGTTCATTTTGATGTCTGTTGAGACATATGTTGTATGATGTGCTCCGATCTGAGGATCGTTTATATTATTGTTGGCGGATGTATACTTTTGGTGTATCCTGTTTTATATATATATATATATACATCGTGTTGCCTATTTCCGTGTGCACATTATATTTTTTGTCTCTGATGTTTATTTCGTCGCTCGACGATTATATTGATTAAATAGAATTTCTTTCTATAAAAACATAGAATTGTTTTCCATGCACTAAATTCACTAGAATGTTGATATTGGAGAGTATGTTCCATAACTCAATACGTGAAATTAATTTGAGTTTTGATGATTTCGTGTTTCGATTTTCGACTATGGTCTCGTTGGCACGCTTTGATTTTCTTCGTGATTTTACTTTGGTGTCATTTGGCCCGTGGTCGTATTCTTCGACTCCCGTGCTTTTATTTTTTAGCCATTGTTGTTGTTGTTGATCTCATCCTGCTCTTTTTGCTAAAGCCAAAGGGGGAGAGAATTAATAATGACGATGTGCTAAATGATAATTCAAAGCCATTTACCGTAAATCTAATTTGACATGTTAGATTCAGGGGGAGTTACGATATAAAAATGGATTTCAAATCCGATATTTCAATAATTGGATTCACATTTTATTCTTTCCTCGTCTGCTTGATGCGTTTAATTTGGAATTAACGTGTCATCAATGCAAGGGGAGTAAGTAAATTTCATTTGAATCATTATTATTGATTATTATTTATGTTGGTTTGTCATCACCAAAAAGGGGGAGAATGTTGAGTATTGATTCCCCGGATTTGGTTTTGATGATGAACAAACATAAATATTGTGAACTAACTCTTTGTGAGCGTAGTTATGGAGATCGTCGCTGAAATTCTACGTATATCAAAAGCGACGTCTCAAGACTTCTCAAAGCGCGTGATCGTGTGCCTGAAGCTTCGTTGAAGCTCTAGGAGCATTATTGAAGTCAAGAGATTCGGTTTGAAACTTTGAAGACGGTTCGTCTAGTTTATTTTATAGTCTTCTAGCTTCTTTTCGTAGAATGCTAAGCCTTGAGTAGGTCTTACTTTATAATCTTCATAACGCTCATATCATTAGAGCTAGGATTATCTTAGAAGCACATACAAACTTTCCCGAAGCTTCACGCTTCATTTCGCGGCTTCTGGTGCATCTTAGTTGGTTCAAGAAGAAGAACCAACCGACTAGATTGTCATCTAGTCGGTCAGTAATCCTCTTGAACCGACTAGATCTCCTTGCTCAATTCAGCCTAGACACTGTTGACCAATTAGTCGGTCCAAGAAGGTTCACCGACCGACGAGTTGTCAAACTAGTTGGTTAGGAATCCTTCTTAGATCGACTAGTTATGTCTTCACTTTTCAGCCTGAGCTACTGTTTACAGTTAGTCGGTCCAAGAACAACTATCGACCGACTAGTTGTGAAACTAGTCGGTTGGAATTTGTTCTTAGACCGACTAGCTCTCTTTGAATTCAGCCTATTCTATTTCAACTCTTAGTCGGTCAAAGAACTCTCACCGACCGACTAGTTGTCAAACTAGTCGGTTGACAAGTCTTCTTAGACCGACTAGTTCTAACTCCTTGAATTCACTTTATTGGCTGTGAACTAGTTAGTCGGTCCAAGAAGAATCACCGACTGACTAGTTGAGAAACTAATCGGTCAGTGATCCTTCTTAGACCGATTAGACTGCTTCAGAAATAGATCCGTTGGAGCATTAAATGCACGAATTTTCCCTCTCTCTCCTCTCTATCCTATATAATCTTGAGATGCTTCTTCATAACATTCAAGGATGCCATTATTGAGTTTTAGAGATCAAAGAGAAGAGCATTTAATTCTCATTTCCAACCTCTCATTTCTCACAAGAATCTCTCCTCACTCTTATTCTTCAAGAGAGATTCTCATTGATTGTGAGCCACTCAAGCCAACAGCTTGATTCAAGGTCACCAACTCCATACTAGCCTTCGATCGATGTTCAACTTCTTGGAGCTAGGGTTTGGTGACTTCTTCTTCCTCAAAATCTTCCTTGCCCTAAAATCGTAAGTTTACTCAAGGCATAGGATTTTGTTGGTAAGCATTTCATATTTCATTTACTTTGATATTGCAAGTTTTTCTCTCGGTTGTGAGAGAAGTGTGTGATCCCGGTTTGTGGGAGTCACATTTCGTTTTGTGTATGATTTGATCTTGTAGAGGTTTTCTACAAGAATTTCATATTGCAAAACTTGGGTTAGTGGTTTCTAACTCAAGTAGCCGGAGGGGATCCGGGTGTTTGGGACGTAGGATCACCGGGAACAAGTCGGGGAGACTTGGGTGGATCCGAACCCGTTACATCGCTTGTTTGCGTTTTTCTTTTATTGTTGTCTATTTTCATTTCCGCATTGTTGGTTGAGTTTGCAAGATAATTAGGAATTATCCTCTTGATTATTTTAAAGTACTATTCACCCCCCTCTAGTATTTGTGCAGTAGATATCAGGACATTACATTTGGTATCAAAGCCAAGTTCATAGCTATGTCTACCAACGACAACAAGACCGTTCGTCCACCTTCAGACTATAGCACCTTCAGGAACCGTGAAGGAGCTTCTTCGGTGATGGAAGGACACTACTCAACTAGGCCTCCCTACTTCAATGATGCCAATTATGGGTACTGGAAATGCCGGATGGAAATGTTCCTCCAGAGCACCTCACTATGGAGAGCTACGATGACGGTGTATGTCGAGCCCGATGAAGAAGATTTCACGTAGTGGACTACCGTGGAGGTCGCCGCGGAGGTAACCAATGCCAAGGCAATGTATGCCTTGCAATGCGCATTGGAGCCCGAAGACTTCAACAAGATATGCACATGTAAGAGTGCATATCAAATCTGGAACTCACTCCTCATCTTGCATGAAGGAACGAGTAGGGGTGAGAAGATGAAGGAGTACTATGCTCGCTTCGTTGACATTACCAACGAGTTGGAGGTTCTCTTGGAAAGACCTACACCCAAAAGGAGAACGTCTCAAAGATCATTGACGGACTTCCTTCTTGTTGGAAAAAGCGTACCTTCGCCATCGAGGAAGGTAACGATATGAATAAATATACCGTCGTTCAACTAATGGGTACCTTGATGTCTTATGAGGTATGCAAGGATAGAAAAATAAAGATGCAAGATAAGATGAAGTCGTACTTGAAGCAAGACGAGCCAAAGAAAAAAGCGATTGCGTCCAAGGCCGCTCCATCTATATCTACCGATGATGAAGAATCGGAAGACGAGTTGGACTTAGAATCCATTGCCCTCATGGCAAAGAAGTTCAACCGATTCTTCCGGAAAGGTAATTTCAGGAACAAATCAAAATTTAGTTCTACTAACGCCTCCGCTCCTTTGTGTTTTAAATACAACAAGCCATGATACATCAAAGCGGATTGTCCTCAAAACAAGCAAAAGGAGAAATGAAAGGCGCCAAAGTTCGACAAGTCTCAAAAGTACAAGAAAGTGTACAAGAAAGGACTTGTCGGGACATTCACCGACTCCGACGAGGACTCCTCAAGTGGAGAGTCGGATGATGAACAAGTGGAGCAAGCACACATGTGCTTCATGGCAAGAGAAGAACATGATCAAGAGACATCTTCCGATGAAAGCGAGGATGAAGGCGATGAGGTAACAATGGATGACCTTAGATTAGCTAACGATCAAATTTGGTCTAAGTATTCTAAATTAGTAAATAGATATACTAAGACTAAAGATGAGTTAACTAGTCTTCAAACCTCACCTAAGCCTATCATCATCATCAACGACACCGTTGTTGAAAGTTTGAGAAATGAGATTGCAAATCTCAAATCTCAACTTGAGCATGTTCATATTGAGGAATCGGATGAACATGAGATAACGGACTTGATTTCTCGAAACTCAACTTTGAGTATTGAGAATGAGAATCTCAAGTCTCGTGTTTGTGTACTCACAACTCAAGTGTCTACTTTGGATGCTTCTATACTTTCTCTCACCGAGAAGTATGAGTCCACATTAGGCCGAATTAATAAATTCAATAAAGGTAAGGACCATTTGGATAATATCCTAAATGATTTACTTCCAGCCAACCATCATATTGGCTTGGGGTAAAGATGGGAAATTCATCCAAATCGTCTACCACCTTTGTTAGGCCAACTTCCGATGCCTCAACGAGTGGGAGCAAACACCCCATTGGTAGTTCATCTACCAATGGTGCTTCCACTTCATACACACCCTCATTTGGGAAGAAACCCACTTTGGGTGGACCTCCAAAGAAGGGTCATGCATTTATGTACACCAATACCATGCCACATAGGAACACTCCTCCTACTCCACATGTTCACACCTATGATGATTTCTATGCACCACATCCACGAGCACGTGCACACCATGTGAGACACACTCACGCACGTGTTCCTCCACATGCATATGTTCATCCACATCACTATCATATGAACAATTATCATCATGCACCATATCATATGTCGCCACCACCATTTCATCATGTGCCATATGCTTATCCACGTCATGCTTTTCCTAGGCCACCACCTCGTAGGCCACATGCATCACGTAGAAATCAACAACGTATGCATGCTCCCAATAGGAATAGGGCTCCCAAAACATTCACTATTTGGGGCCCGAAGAACACTAACATGCATGAAAAACAAGCATACATGAATTCCTATTTTATGAATGTCGTGCATAATGATGATTACATTGGGAAGTCTAAGTCCAATTGGACTTGGCTTCCAAAGGTCTAATCTTTTAGGACCCAATGACCTTGGGTACCATGAAATGATATTTCTATCTTTAGCTACTCAAGAAAAAGAAACAGAGCAACAAATCCAAATTTAGCTCCAAGGATGGGTGGATACTCGATAGCGGGTGTTCAAAACACATGACGGGTGAAGCTCAATTGCTCTCCGGAGTGGTGCCCATTGCAAATGGGAACCGAGTAGTCTTTGGAGGCAACGAGAGCGGAACCATCATTGGTGTTGGTAAAGTTGGTAACCCATCTAAACCTCTTATAAGTGATGTTTACCTTGTTAAAGGATTAAATCACAATCTTATTTCAATAAGCCAACTTTGTGACAAAGGTTACAAAGTTAGCTTTGTGAAAGGAATGTGCCATATTTTTAGTAAAGATAATGATAATTTGTTATTTTCTGGCACACGCCATAAGGATATATATATCCTAGATATCCCCAAGTCATATGAACAATGTCTCATTGCCAACACAAGTGAACAACACTTATGGCATCGACGTTTTGGTCATGTGAACTTTGGAACACTTTTCAAACTTTCCAAGTTAAATTCTATTAAAGGATTTCTGAAGCTTACTTTCCAAAAGAAAAGCTTTTGTGACACATGTCAACGAGGCAAGCTTCCAAAATCGTCATTTAAACCTAAGAAAAGCATTTCCTCTAAACGGCCTCTAGAGCTTTTACATCTAGATCTTTTTGGGCCAACTAGAGTTGCTTCATTAGGGAATGCTCGATATGGACTTGTCATCGTTGATGACTTTTCTAGATTTACTTGGGTATTTTCTTTAAGTAATAAAAATGATGCTTTTGAAAACTTCACAATATTTGTTAAGAAAGTACAAAATCTCATTGGAACCACCATTGTCACTATTCGTAGTGATCATGGAGTGGAATTTGAGAAGGATTCTTTCTCAAATTTTTGTGATGAAGTTGGTATTACTCACACCTTTTCCTTCCCTCGCGCACCTCCTCAAAATGGTGTTGTTGAGAGAAAGAATAGGACGCTACTGGAATGTGCTCGCACTATGCTTGATGATAGCCAACTTGGCCATCAATTTTGGGCGGAAGCGGTACATACCGCTTGCTATGTGTTTAAGAGGATACTCTTGAGGCCCGGCACCAAACAAACTTGTTATGAATTGTTGTTTAGTAGATTGCCTCAAGTTAAACATTTTCAAGTTTTTGGTGCAAAATGTTTTATTAAAAACACGTATGGTAGTTTGGACAAATTTGATCCAAGATCTGATGATGGGATATTTGTTGGATATTCCTCACGTAGCAAAGCCTACCGGGTATACAACAAAAGAACCTCAACGATCGAGGAATCTCTTCATGTTTCATTCAATGAAAATTTTGTCCCATCTAGAATTACCAATGATGATAACTCCATGGATGTTTTATGTGATTCTATTGGTAGTTCTAATTCTATTGATTCTATTGATACTAACCCTACTGATGAATCCTTTGAGAATGTTCCTAGTGTTCAGGGAGTTCCCAAACGGCTTCATACAGTTCGTGACCATCCCCATGAGCAAGTCATTGGCAACATTCTTGATAGTGTCAAGACGAGATCTCAAGTCAACTACTTTGCTCATTGTGCCTTTTCCTCCTCGATAGAGCCAAAGAATATTAACGAAGCGTGCAAAGATAGTGCTTGGATCCTGGTCATGGAGAAAGAACTCATTCAATTTGAGAGGAATGAGGTTTGGGAGCTTGTTCCATTGCCTTAGAAGAACCACACCGTTATAGGAACGAAGTGGATTTTCAAGAACAAGATTGACGAGAACCAAAACATCGTCTGGAACAAAGCTCGATTAGTAGCTCAAGGCTACCGGCAATAGGAAGGTATAGATTTCGAAGAATCCTTTGCTCCGGTAGCTAGATTAGAATCTATTAGGTTGTTGTTATCTTTTGCATGCCATAAAGATTTTAAACTCTTTCAAATGGATGTTAAAAGTGTGTTTTTAAACGGAGATGTCGTTGAGGAAGTTTACGTTTCTCAACCTCCGGGTTTTATAAATGAAAAATTTCCAAATCACGTTTTCAAACTTAAGAAAGCACTTTATGGTTTGAGACAAGCTCCAAGAGCTTGGTATGACCTCCTAAAGAACTTTCTTTTGGATTTGGGTTTTAAAATGGGTGAAGTTGACTCTACACTTTTTGTTAAGTATTCGAATCATGATATTATTTTAGTTCAAATTTATGTTGATGATATCATTTTCGGTGCTACTAACTTCACTCTTTGCGAAGAGTTTTCTAATGTCATGAAGGACCAATTTGAGATGAGCCACATGGGTGAGCTCAAATATTTCTTAGGTCTCCAAATTCGCCAAATGCACGATGGAATCTTCATCCACCAAACCAAGTACACGGTGGAGTTGCTAAAGCGATTTGGAATGGAGAATGCCTCAGGCAAGAAGACTCCCATGAGCACTACTACACATCTGGATAAAGATACGGGCGGCAAAGATGTAGACATTCATCTATATCGAGGTATGATAGGTAGTTTATTATATCTTACTGCTAGTCGGCCCGATATTATGTTTGATGTATGTGTATGTGCTCGTTATCAGTCTCAACCTAAGGAATCTCACTTAGTAGCGGTAAAACGTATTTTCCGTTATTTAAGTTACACACTCGACTACGGATTATATAAACCAAAGTCTAGCACATATGAGTTAATCTCATATAGTGACGCAGATTATGCTGGATGCAAATCCGACAGGAAAAGTACTAGTGGCACTTGCCATTTTATAGGAAATTCTCTTGTCTCTTGGTTTTTCAAGAAGCAGAATTCCGTATCACTTTCAACCACTGAGGCGGAATATATTACCGCCGGTGCTGCGTGTGCTCAGGTTCTTTGGATGAGACACGCTCTTAAAGACTTCGGTATAAACTGTGATACTTGCCCTATCATGGTGGATAACCAAAGTGCAATAAGTTTCTCTAAGAATTCGGTACACCATTCCTGTTCTAAACACATAGATGTCCGTCACCATTTCCTTGATGATCATGTTGTTAGAAAGGACATCATTTTAGTGTACGTTGAAACCCAGAAGCAAATCACCGATATTTTCACGAAACCACTCAAGGAAGACTCATTTGTGCGGTTACGTCGAGAATTGGGGATTATGGGTGAATCCGAGATTTAGGATTCATATTTTCAATAATCTTGCATGATAATAATTTTTGTTCATATGCTCATGCTCGGTTTGTTGGGATTTTCTGGATTTATGGTTGGATTTTCGGAATTTATGCTAGAAATATTCATGCACGTCGTATTTATGATTTTCGATGTTTTATGGGGTAGATTAATGATGTATGAGAGTATTTCGATGTTTCGTCCAAGTGCGCTTAGGAGAGAACTCAAAATTTCGAATTATCAAATTTTTGGACTCTTTTAGTCGGTCCCAGTTCATTAGTCGACCGACTAGTTTGAGTTCTAGTCGGTCAGCTATTGAACTCAGACCGACTAACTCATGCCCTATTTTTTGACTTTGCTTGCTGTTTGCACTTAGTCGGTCCAAGCTCATTGGCCAACCGACTAGATTGCATTCTAGTCGGTCAGCACTTGAACTTAGACCGACTAGTTGCGCAGGGGCAGCTATGTATTTTGGCATTCCGATTCATTTTTAATCTTGCCCGCACCGATTAGAACTCATTCTAATCGGTGCGTTATCTCTCCTCAGCCCAAACCCCCGTGTCTCCTCTCCTCCCTCCGCCGTGCTCCGCCGTCTCCGGCCACCATCAGTCGGTGCCGAGCACTCTCCTCCTCCAGTCGACCTAGGGTATTATTTCTCTCAGCTTTTAGGGTTAGATTTCAGCTCTTTTTCAATCGATTTCAATTCCGTTTGTTTTCGGGTTTGTGTTAGGGTTTTCGATCTCTTTCGCTTCGTTAGTTCGATTTCGTCTCACGATCATGGTTAAGACTCGTATTCCTATCCATCCGTCGAGTCCTTCTCCCATGACCGTCGAGTCTCCTCCTACCGACCCTCCTCAACCCAAGCGCCGCGCCAAATCGACTCGGCCATCCTCCTCTTCGCCTCCACTTAAGAAGAAGAGGACGGCTACTTCTAAGCCCAGAGCTCGATCGTCTTCACAACCCAAGCCTCAAGCTCAACCCAAGCCTAGCTCCTTTCGTGCACCCACTCCTCCTGCTTCTGACTCCGACGAAGAATATATTCCTGAGTCTGAGCCAACCGAGAAGGCTCCTACTCCTCCTCCTCGTACTTCGTCTCGTTCGTCGAAGGGGAAGTCCCACATGCCTTTGGGTGGTGTTGATATCTCGTTGTGTCGCGACGACCCTGAAGGGAATTCTGGGACCCTTAGGGCACAAAAACTCTATGCCCGTCCTAAGTCGGACGGAACATAGAAAGAAAAGCAGCGGTAAAATAAACAAGTTAATCTAATTAACATGTAACCCTAAGGTCCAAGACCCTAATCCAAGATCTATGTCGACTTGGGATGGGTCTGACCATCCCAAGAAGGATCTAGCCTACTGCGATTAAATTAAACTAATACTAATAAACACATACCCGGAATCTCAACCCTGGGACAGGCGAGATGTTCCGCACCGTCTTCCGAGCTGCTCCTGTCCCACGACGAGCCGCTCCTCGAACCGCTCCCCGAACCGCTCCTCGAACCGATCCGCATCCCGAGGCGATCAATCCCATGTCGCCGAGCCAACCACGCGCCGAAGAAAGTTTCACGCGAGTGAAACCTCCGCCTAGATTTCGGATCTGAATCCGAACTCCTTTGCGGCTTTGCTAGGGCCCTCAAGAGTAAGGCAGAATTTATAGGGAGATAGAGAAATATTAATTTAGCTTAGATCCGAGCGTGCTCCAACATTTACGAGAGCCGCTCAGATCTAAAGCTTGGGACGAGTTTTGAGGAGGAGAGCAGACCCCTATTTATATAGGCGGCTGACTGCTCTCCTTCCCTCAAAATCTGATGTGGAACTAATTTAGAGTTAATCAAATTCAATTTAGTTTGCCTTTCACAAAGTACAAACTTCCGTGAATTTTAACTCCCTCACCGTTGAACTTCAGGATTGATACAACCTATCAATTCGAAGAGTGTTCAATGGTGAACGCATAGGAAAAAACCGTTCGTCAATCGGAGTTCGTTTGACCCTCCAATTGATCACTTAAAGTTCAGCCCACAGCTAGTTTTTCGCAAAAACTGAGCCGTCAAAATCTGCCATTAATTCTAGGGTTCTGCACCCTGAGAGGTGGGGCCCAGCCTGTGGGCCCTAGTAGCCAAAAGAGGCTGACTGGGCGCCTGCCCGACCTGGGCACGGATGCCCAGGCCCGGCACGGGCGCCCAGGCGCCCAGGCGCCTGGCGCCCAAGGCGCCCGGTCCAGGGCGCCTAGGCTCCCAGGCCCCCAGGCCAGCCTGTGCGGCCCTGTGCCTGGCTTCCTGGCTCAGCCAGGTCTGGCCAGGCGCCCAGGCCAGACTTGGTCTGGCCTGGGTCAGCCTGGTCTGACCTGGTCTGATCTAATGGGCTGTTTTGGCTCTAACTTGATCATTTGGCGTCCGATTTGGACGCCGTTCGAATCTGGGTCTAGACCGGGACATTCCCGTCTTACCCGTGAACTTTTCCTTGCGTTTATATTATTAAATATTGTTTTAAACAATTTAAAACACATTTAATCAAATGCAAAATAGTCCATATCTAGGCTTAAATTATCGTTTGCATCAAATACAAATGATCTGAGGGCATATTCCTCTACATCTCCCACTTGCACTCAAGATCATTTATCCCGAATGCAGGAGATGATTGCAAACATCTTTTGCAATATTTTATCCCTTGCATCAAATGCAAATTATTCTCCCTAACTAATTTCTACCTATTACTAGACGAAGATCGCACTCTGTGTGAGACCCTACAGCCTGACCCTTACAATAGGTTTGGCTCGAAGCCCTATACGGCAGTGACCACGAGCAGTGGTTACCGTCCCTGCTTCAGGAATCATCATTATGTGGTTGACTCATTGACATGAGTATTGTCGGGACCACCCTGACTGTTTCCGTGATGAATTCCGCAGTTATAGTCTTTTCGTCTAAACTATGTCGTGTAGTCAAGTCTAGGGTACGGTCAAAATGTCAACCCCAATAACTTGACTCCGGTTAGTTTCTATCGATCTTTAGTCAAATAATGTTGGACTTCTTCCAACAAACTCTGGCCAGAGATTTTACTAAAGACCGAACTAACCCTACGACACTAACTCACATTGACCGGGAGAGACGAATTCTCTCTTGGTCATTACTCTCCTCATACGCTTCAAGTGTCACCCAATCAAAAGACCTTTCGACAGGCCTTGCCTCGAAGCTAGGTCAGTTGATCTAAGTGGCACCATTCACGCACAGGTTCGTCAAAATGACCTCAAGTCAAAAGACCAACTAGCCTATCATCACTAAGAGTTATCATTGACAGATTGGTCAATATAACCATATGATAACTCTTGTGGATCGTTTAGTGAACTCATTCTCTAATGAGCACCTGTGTCTCGTCTCTGACTTCGCCAAGTCGAACGATCATGAGATCATTGCCACCGCTAAACGGTGAAGATTAAGACACAATGGTCTATCCGATGTTTCGATATCCTTGTCTCGAAACATCTACAACCACGAACCCTTTTAGACTTATGCTACAGACGGTCAAACATTTCTCCATGATCGAGATACTCATCTCGATACCTGTTTGACCTTGCATAAAGTCTCAGGACTTTACCTAAGTTAATATCTAATGTTAACTACATTATAAAATAACTTAGATAAATTATTACCAAACAACTTACTGTTATTTCAAACAAGATGTTTGTGCTATTCAGACATGGAGATAGATTGCCTTGAGGGTATTATCTCTCAACATCTCCCACTTGCACTCCGGCCCATTTATCTCGGTATCTTATACCGTTTTTACACATAAGTTTTCCCGACTTCAAGTGATAGAGCCTTCGTGAGTAGATCTGCTAAAACCTTCTACACTATAGACTTAAGGGGTTTCTATGTTCATGTTAGACCAACCATTTGAATCTCATTCAAATAATTCATTTGGTCTTTTGGAATCCATAATATTTTATTTCCCTTGGATCATATCCAGTTCATCGTACCTTACGATAATAATTTTAAATTAGTCACTGGTCATTTCAAATGGCTCATATTTATTTTTGATAAAGTGTCAAACTTTTTGATTACTTTGTCAAAATAAATGTTCCATCCCTTTGATACCTCGCATGTAATTTATACGCTCCCACTGACCTTGAAAACTATCTGGTTAATTCATATAAGTTGGTCCGTCTAAATCATATTTAGAAAAACGAACTTATAAGTGAATGTTCCAATTTTCATGGTCAACTTTAAGCATTTTACATCGAGCTTGGTCCGAGTAGATCTGTGCACATCGGCTGGCGAGACGGTTTCAACATAATCCGTTTATAGGAATTAGGATGAAAACCGTTCTCGACCAACATGATTGCACTTCACTATTTTCCTTTCTGCACCAATATTTCAACATAAAGATTTACTTGCAGAAAGAGAGGAAACATTTTCTTTGTGCACGTAAACTAAATTCCAAAATTTATTTACACACATGGACCTATTCTGATTGCATCAAGTTATAAATCGGAGTTACTACTCCGAATTTCATCCCGGAAGTTGACAAATTCATCATCAGTTATGATGTCCAACTCGACAATTCGTCTCACGAGATTTGAGTAACTTTACAACTTCCTTACGATTGATTTAATGAATATCTTATTGATAGAACATTATCAAAACCTAGGCATTACAATCTGGGACTTAACCCATAGGGAGGACATAACTCAGAGTCACTTACAATGGATCACACCAAGTCTAACTAAGTGTGATTCATACTTTTAACACACGGATGTGTTAACAGACTTGTCCTGAGAGAAAATCACATTTTCTTTTAATTACGCAAGATTTTATGTAGCTAAGTATTTGACCATTCGATCTAATCGAATCAGTTTAAATACTTTAGTCATTTCGTTCTTTATTTTATCAGACTTGTGTTTCATCAAGAACATGTGTCTTAATAAAATATACGAATAACTTATTTTGGTTAATCTAGACTCGGGTACATCAGTATGCACCAGACTGAGTTCGACAACTCATTCTCCCACTGTCTTACAGATGGGTTTCGGCCATTGTATCTAAGAGAATAAGACTCACAAGTGTCCGCAGACTTCATAATACGAGAGGTCAGACCCCTCTTTATGTGACTTGTGAAGCTTAGTCTCTCGATATGGCATAGTCTATTTTGCCATATAAGTTTGCTACTATATTGTGCATTTATATATTAACATTTAATATATATATTATCGTTATATATTTTACTCATTGCTTCAGAAGCAATGTGACGACATTCGTCAAAATGTGTTAACCTTTTGTATAACAATAATTATGAAGTCGTGACATCAGAATATGTCACATTTTCATTTCCTCCTATATGCCTTTACTAATGATAAATTAAACTATTAAACTCGATTGACTTTCCGGAGTGCTGTCTTCCTTTTCTAAATCATATTTAGATATTAAATAGCCCAACATAAATAAATAGCTATGCAAGCATCTCATGTATCCAAACGCCTGAGAGTTGCAACCTTGAGTGTAGCTCAAGAAGTTGCTTGTCTCAAGATCCGGTTGGGATACATAGTCTTGCACCGCTCATGCACTCGTATTCGACTCAAACGATTTGATCGAATTCTCGAACTTTGCGGATCAAAAATTGTTTGTCAATACAACCTTGAGGGTAGCTCGACAAGTTGTAGGGAGAAACATATTTCGAATATCCTATATGTTCAAGATGCCTCATATAGAGACAAGTGACATGTAGCGTGAATTTATTTTGTTGAACCCAGAACTTAATGAAATCATATTTCTTAAGTCTGTTCTTTAGAAGGTCATTTAATTTGTCAACGAGAATATAGTTTAATTCTATCAACTAGAATTTAACTTGATATTCATTTAATCAAACTATTCGACCAGTTAACTAATTCCATTAAAATATTATATCTTTGATTCCTTCCGTAAACATAGTCTTGCCCTAGTTTAGCATACGTTCAATATTAAATATAGGTAGAATTGCTTTTATCTATCTATATCCTCCCACTATTTTTACGATCGTTTCAAAGCTTAATAACGAATGATTTAATCGAATTAAAATTAATGGGTAAGAGGTCCAATCACCTTGAGCCTAACAACCTTGAGTGTAGCTCAACAAGTTGTAAGACTCTGTAATCGGAAGATGACTCTTCATCAATCATATCAGATATGACTCTCTTATCGGTTTTTGCCCCTAGCCATTTGTGATCATGAGTGTGCTTATCCAAATCACAATGTCTAGTCTAGTCGGACCCTTGTTTTCGTGTCTATCCTGACTTGCCCCTTCGCTCGGTGTATTCACGACACGTTGGTTTGGGTCAGGTCTTAGACTTACATCAAGTCAGACTACATCGTTGACTTAACTTACGCCGGCGCTCGGGGTACGAGACGACGGTTTGGGTCAGTCAAGATTTCATCTATGTATTTAAGGAGTTGGTTTCTACAGGGTTGCCATGTCACAGCTTGAGTGTATCTCAACAACTGTAACACAGGCCCTATAGTTGCTAACTGATCGCTTCGGAATGTAACCCAAAAAGACCGACCGTGTAGTTTTACCGTAAGCGCACGGTGTAGCGGCAAGCGGGTATCGAACACAGGGAGGACGAATGACGGTGTCTTCTCCGAACAACCTGGCTATAGGAACAGAAAAGATGGAATTTGCCTTTTGGAGATCCTGTCACAATCGTCAGACAAAGTATGGATGTATAAAATTAAATAAAGACGCCTAGGGAATGGGGAATTCCCGCTACTCACCGTATCTCGTCAATGTGATTCATTGGTGTTACAATTGCTAGGGTAGGATTTCGGATGAACTAGTTGCAACTGAATGTAGAACCTAGCTCACGCTCTCGCGCTGTTACCGGTCTATAGCTATCCTAGATTTGGGTCCAATCTCTTGCAAACCCTAGCCTAGGCAAGCTAGCATTAGGATCAACATCATCGTTCAATCGCGCCCCGAGCCCACTCTCGTGCAAACTCAGGCCGCGACCTAGGTTGGGATAGTTCTTACCCGTCCAATCTCTTGCAAACGGGTATCGGCATGGAATTGCAACCGAGAACCCTAGTATCGGTCAAATCTCTTGCAAACCGATACTACGGAAAATCAATTTCAACCCAATTCGGATTGCTAGGGTTTCCTATCGAATTGGGATCCAATCTCTTGCAAATCCCAATTGATATGAACACCTAGCTATCCGTGTTAAATCGATCCCAAACTAACCCTAATAGCAATTCTAGCAATATTTCTACCAAATCATCACAAATCAGAAATTGGGCTCGTAGGGTTCATCCCCACGCCCCAAGACGTAAGGACTACTCACAATTCATATCACAAATACAAAAATAATCAATGGAATTAACAAGAGAATTCATCACAATATTCAAATAAGCAATAAAAATAGTATTTTTAAAGGAGAGAGAGACAAACCAATAGAGTTCTCCAAGAATCCAACAAAAATAAAATTTTCTCTCCTCTCCAATTATAATAATCTAAAGCTAAAAAGTTTAATCTAAAAAGCTGCAAAAAGTAAAGAGAAAAACTCTCTAACCTAGGTCAAAAACTGGGGTTAAATACCCCCCAAAATCGTCTAAAAACTGTGACCAAAATGCCCCTGCGCAACCTGAAAATCGCAATTTACGCTACAGGCAGCGCGTCGCACTCGGCCGAGTGACAAAAGTCGCTCGGCCGAGTAAGAAACCCTGAAAATTTCCAGTAAGTCTGGGTCTTCGGGGGTCTTCACTTCGGGGGTCGCTCGGCCGAGTGAGTTGTCGTCACTCGGCCGATGGCTTCTATTCACTCGGGCGGTCGGCATTTTCCACTCAGCCGAGTGGGTCTTCTGAAGCTCAGGCAGACGAAAAACAGTAAGTTGGCTCTTTTGGATGGGCGTCGTCTGAGTGCCACTCGGGCGGACGGAGTCTCGTCACTCGGCCGATGTGGCTTCCGATGCTCGGCCGAGTGCACATATGATGCGTGTCCGATCTGCCGGTCGAGCGGGGTCTCACTGGTCGGCCGAGTGACTCCTTCACTCGGCCGAGTAAGACACCAAAAATGCCCAAACAGCTTGTTTATGCCTCCTCGTCGCTCCTGCGACGTTCTTTCTTCTTCCGCTCCTCTCCAATGGCAAAATACCCCTCGGGGAGGTTGTCGGTGACACTCTGGAGTAGGCGTATCTCGGGATCACTCCAAATCGCTCCAAATCACCTGAAATATGACAAAAACAACAAATCGTGAAAAGTATCGCAATATCATCGATATATCGTGAAAAACATGATATGAGCGATCTAAATGGCATGCAAACATGCGGAAAAAAAAGTGTAAAATATGGAGTGATCAAAATCCCCCAAGCTTACCTCTTACTCGTCCTCGAGGAAGATAAGTAAAAGGCGAACCCGGTGGATTTCGAAAACGAAAACGGCGGAAAAATGGAAAACGAAAAACGAAGAAGAAGGAAGAAAGCGAAGAGGGAAGCTGCTAGATCATTTTCTCAGACGTGGGTTTTGCTCAATCATATAGCACGCACCGAATGTAAAACACATGTCAAAGAATTTTATTTCGATATCATAGTATAATGGTGCAAATAGAAATAGAAAACCCAAGAATATTGATATATCATGAAAAACGGAATAATTTTAAAATTAACATCGTCTGAATCATTTAAAGCGGTATACAATATCGCAGATCACACACTTTTCAATTGAATGCTTTCTATGAGGAGTATAAGAATATCACACAATAGAATAGAAAGAATAGAAAAGCATGGATTTCATGAAATGAGTGCTAGGCATTGATTTCTGGACTTCGTAAAGCTAAAAATAATCTCACCGAGTATAGAATATTACTTAGCCTAGGTTGTCGTGCAACGTCAAGTGGTCACTCTCTCACACATCATTGGATTCTCTCCCCCAAGCTTATCTATAAGCGTGGTGGCACAAAAACAATATTTACATCCCCATTTTTATGAAGCTCCAAAAGTAATAAAAATAAAAACAAAAAGAGGGAAAGAAAGAGAGAACATGAGATGGGATCTTTTATTGAGGTTCTTTTCTCTTTTCTTTTCTTTTTCTTTTCTTTTTCTCTCTTTTTTTTTTGGAATTCATATACACACAATGATCCCAATCAAAGAGAAATAAGGATATACAAGAATTTTTCTTTTTCTTTGTTTTTGGAAAATTTGGAGCTAGGAATTAATAGCGGGTGAAATGTCATATATTAGAATCGCTAAGGGGAGATTCACCAATGATTTTAAAATAGAGAAATGATGTTCAAGATATGTGGAGAAAGAAATAAATATGTCTCTCAGTTCACTCTATAGGATGTGCACGACAACTTCAGCAGGGTAATCTAATCTACTCAGTTTCGATCACAAAAAAGCTAACTAATCCAGATTTATCATAGCTAACATCATTCAATCATCCTGAAGTGAAATGTACCAATCATGCATATAGAAGTGATATAGGAAAAGAAAACGGTACTCCAGATATAAGCATTCAATGCGTGAATCTTGGTGTGTTTTCTGCGATAGCATACATATGAATATTCAGACTCAGCTAATAATAAAATTTCATCCATTTTCATGCGGAAAAAGTGTGGGTTACTATCTCTAAATGCAAGGCAAGTCATAGCATATGATATTAGAAATAAAATCTAAGACATGACAAATATAGCATGCATATTAGAGAAAGCTAACGCCACGTAATCATCATCACAGAAAAGTCATCTCTAGCATGAGATGAAAAAGAAATAAAGATAAAGGGAAAATGAAACTAATTACAATGCAGCACACAGAGAAAATAAGAAAAACGTGATGCATGATAAAAAGAAGAAAAAGTGATGAAAATGAGTGCAAATGCGGAAAATGGCGTGAAAAAACTAAAAATAAAGGTGGTAAATCGAAAAGAACGTGAGAACTCACTCCCCCAAGCTAAAGTGCACAGTGTCCTCAATGTGCGAAGTGTGGCACACCGAGAGACGTGTAAAGTGAGGGGTAGGTGAGGATGCATGCATGATAAAAAAAGGAAAATAAAATAAAATAAATGAAAAATATGATGCGGACATGATGCATGCAGATATAGGAGTGAATACGATATAAAAGTGTGACACCAAAAACTCTCCCTCTCTCCCAAAAATGATATATAAATAGATGATCAAAATGTTTATCCAGAACAGTGAGGGGAGGGGGTGGGCAAAATCGTCAGGACCCAGCATAGACGGGCAGCACGACGGCAAAAAGATCAATGGCATCAAGGGTGCCTAAGAAGGTGGGGCTGCGCCGTCTCCGTCCTGAGGCGGAGGTGGTGGTGGTGGCTGGGGAACAGACTGTTGAGTGGATGTGGGTGTGGGTGTGGGTACGGGAGCAGGCTGGGTGGGTGTAGGAGTGGGTGTGGGTACGGGTGTAGGGGTAGGTACCTGCTGGGTGGGTGTGGGTGCGGTCGGTACGCGAGGGAGCCGGTCGAGAATCTGTGTGAGGCAATAGTGAATGCCCGGTAGTAGGTCGAAACGGCTGGCCATGGTGGTGACGGTGGCGGACATGGTCCTGAGGTCGCCTCTGAGGGCACTCACTGCCCCCTCGAGAGCACGAATGCTCAGTAGTACAGTGTCGGGGGGAGGTGGTGCAGAGGGACGCACCTGTCGGTGCTGTGCAAGACGAGGCTGGCGTACTCGGGTGGCGTAGGTGATGGGCTCAGCAGGCATGTGGAGGTAGGGTGTTGTGCTCACTAGTGTGGGCCTAGCCTCAGGGCGAGGCTGGGACACAGGCATGCGTGAAGTGGAAGCAACAGCAGCGGAAGTGGAGTATAAGAGTGGCGACGAGGCGGCCAGAGAGGTAGGTGACACAGAAGTGAAGACAGACGTCACCACACTCTCAGAAAGTACGGCTGCGGAGGGGACAGAAGTGACTATCTCTGGGGAGGCAGTGAGTGGTCCAAAAGGCGAAATCCCAGCGGAGATCATGCTAGTCATGGTCTCCACGACCGCAGCAAAAGAGGGCTCTCCACTCTCGACAAATGTAGGTGGGCGCTCAGGAAGCGCAGAACAAAGGGGCTCAACGGACAGAGGGCCAGCGGTGGTGGGAGTGGTGGTAGTGGCAGGGACAGTGGAGGCAGCAGGCGTGGAGGTGGTGGTCTCAGCAAGTGTGCTCCCGACACTGGCAGAAGTGGAGACAAAAGTGTCAGGAGCGGCAGAAGGTGCAGGGACAGGCTGAGGGGCCACTGGGTCAACGGGCGCAGCTGGGTCAGCGGGGGCAGCGTGCTCGGCCTCCACGGCCTCGAGCACGTATGCGGCGGGGATCAGAAGATCCATCACCGGGAGCCAGTCCACCTGGGCCGGTGCAATCTGTGTCCGAGCTGGGCTCGGAAGAATCATGTAATCGGCACTGTAGGGGCCATGCAGCCAGACCCAGTGTCGCTCACCGTGCGGACGAAGCATCTTCATCCGGGATATAACGTCTATGGACAATGAAGTGGGGCCCGGAGAACGACGCAAATCGACCGGTAGGTCCTCGCCGGTCATCAAGGTGAGCAGGGTGATCAGACCGCCGCAGCATATCGGTGAGCGAGCGCCCACCGATACGATGATGCGGTCCAAAAACCAGCTCGCGATATCAATCACGACGGCGGGGACCAACTCGTCGCTGTCCCTAGCTAGAACTCTGGGACGCGTCATCGCATAGAGCATATAAAGCTCTGGCGTGGACATCGTCCCAGGCTCATACCTCGCCAAAAAGGTAGTCGCCATAAGGCGCTGAGCTATGCGGAGGCAGGGATGGACGATGGCCGAGGCCTTGGCCCTACTAGGGTCAAAGGCGGCAGGTAGACCCGTGATCCGGGCCCAGAAGGCGCCGGAATCGAACGAAGGTGGGGGAATGTGAGTGGGGGCATAACCACGGTCGGCCCCGGGGACATCGGGCCACGAGAAGAATGCTCTCATCATACCGAGAGTGACCTGGCACTCCCAGTCCATGAACCTAAACGAGCATCCCTCGTCGGTCCGGGCGATAGAACTAAGGACCTCAAGTGTCGGACGGAGAAACGTGTCCGCCGACACCTGGAAGAAATCTCGCCAGCCCACGTTGTCATACAACGTGAGCATCCCCTCGAGTACCCCCAGGCGTCCTAGGTCTGCAAGGTGTGCGAACCTGGAGGGTACGATCGAGCGCTGGGAAATACGCTCGAAGACGACGCGGTGTGCGTCGTCTCGGAACGTATTCCCGAGCGGCCCGACAAGTGGAGCCGGTGGCGGTGGTACAGGCTGTGGGATGTCAGGGAGTGGCTGTGCGGGGTGTGTGGGCTGTGGGGGCTCTGCATGCTGTGCGGGGTGTGCGGGGCCTGCAGGCTGTGCTGGGTGAACGGGGTGTGGTGGAGTAGGCGGAGGAGAGTCATCCACCTCGTGGGGGGGCCGACATCATCCGACCGCTTCTGCTTGGCGGAAGCTCTCCTCGACCTCGGCCGTGTCCGGGGCGGCATATGGCCCCCGGGAGCTCACCAAATATGTGAAAAAACGCGGCGTGCGTAAAAATAAAGGAAAGAGTATACCGCGACACGCCGCGAGAGAAAGGTAATGGAAGCGTGCGAAGACGACGCCTCCACGTAGCCCAAAACAATCCCCGGATGCTCCCCTGGGCTCCCCTAAGCTCCCCAAATTTACCTGCGCATAAAACGAAGAGATTAGCGTGTAATATTCAAAACGTATGGGGGGGTTAGGGGTAGAACAGATAGAAATTGAATTTAATTTGGGTTTGGGGTTCGTTAGACACATGAATCATCAAAAAATACACAAAAGAGGTGAAATAGGTGAAAAATTGGGTTACCGAAGCTCGGCCGGCGAGGTGACCGCCGGCGGCGACTCGGGCGAGGGGCGGCGACGATAGGCCGGAGTTGGGTGGCCAAGCGCCGGCGCGGGGTGCGTGGTCGGGCGAGTGAGCGAGGGCAGTGGGCGAGGGAGATGAGGGGTCGGGCGATTCTGGGTTTTGCTCGTTTCGAAAAACGCGCCCCCCCGCCCCCTTTTATAGAAAAAGTTACGACTCGGCCGAGTGACTAAGTCGCTCGGCCGAGTGAACTCAACGGAAAATATTGGAAAATTTCCCCCCGCTAATGACTCGGCCGAGTGGCCTTACCACCCTCGGCCGAGTGGAGTAAGTCCATTCGGCCGAGTGGCTCAAGCTACTCGGCAAGACTCGCCCTAGGAGTGTATCAGTTTTACTCGGCCGAGTGAATATATATACTCGGCCGAGTGGCAATTATACTGAAATCAAGAAAAGAAACAGAGAGTTGAGTACAGCAGACTTCCCTCGTTCGTGAGCTGCTCGAGCGGACGAACTTGTGTGCTCGGCCGAGTGACTAGTATACTCGGCCGAGTGAACCCTGTTCTCTGCTGTTTGTCTTCGTTTGGGCTCTAAACTCTGTTTTTCTTCCTCCAGTCGATTTCATCTTCCTCCTAAGCATCGAGCGCCTTCTTGGAGCGCTCCTCGTAGCCTCGTTCATCCTCCTCATGATGGATTTCCCTATCTCCTCTCCTGTCAAGAAAAATATGA
Source organism: Scilla litardierei (assembly GCA_030789695.1). Classification (NCBI taxonomy): domain Eukaryota; kingdom Viridiplantae; phylum Streptophyta; class Magnoliopsida; order Asparagales; family Asparagaceae; genus Scilla; species Scilla litardierei. Next base: position 287,870 of record JAULAV010007665.1, on the reverse strand, counting down.
CCCGTTATCACAAACTTTTGGTCGAACGACTCAAAACACTAATAATTTCTAAAACAAAAATAAAGAAAAAGTAAAAATAAAGCGATAACCGTCGGGTTGCCTCCCGACAAGCGCTCGTTTAAGGTCGTGAGCTCGACCCCCTTTGATTTTCAATTAATGCGGGATATTTGGTTCATAGGAGATGCACCCGTCAAATTTTCCGGGGAGAACGCTTGGATTCGGAAGTTGCGGCGGCGTGTTCTCCCTCGGTGGTCTCTCGTCTCGATTAGTGTTGGGGGGTGGCTCCCCCAAGCTAGCGCTTGCTCCAGTCCTCGGCATCACCGGTGACACCGATTTCCGTATCGGCGGAGCTTTCTTCGGAGACTTCAATTTTGAGACCTTGCAGAGCTCTCGAATCCTTGCGACATCAGCGTCGCCTTCATCAATTTCAGTGGAGAAGTCGGGGGATTCATTTATCTTCCCTTCTTGGTCCAAATCCGGCCCTTCCTCGAAATCTTCATTGAATAGAGCGCCGATCGAATGTGGGATCGCCTCCTCAATAACCTCGTCAAGGAGGTCCATATAGTCCAGCTCCTCGTGGTAAGGCATGTGTTTCATTGCCTTAGGAATATGAAGCTCCACCTCGATATTGCCGACGTTCAATGTTAGGGTACCTTCTCGTATGTCGACAATGACACCGGCGGTGGCGAGGAACGGTCGTCCAAGTATTAACGACGTATCCCCCTCCTCCTTAACATCCATAATCACGAAGTCGCATGGCAAGCATATGCCCCCCGGGACTTGTAGCGGGATGTCCTCTGCGATCCCTACCGGCCTTGTGATCCGCCCATCGGCTAGTTGTATCCGCATGTCGGTAGGCTTCAATTTTGTCCCGGTGTTTAGTCTTTGGAACATAGAGAGAGGCATGAGGCTAACGCTAGCCCCTAAGTCCACCAATGCCTTTTGTAGAGGGACGCCGCCCAAGGTGCAAGGAATTCGAAAACTCCCCGGGTCTTTGAATTTAGCCGGCTCCTTCTCTCTCTTGGTGAACCACGAACCCTCCTCGGCGAGCATGATTTTCTCTTTCCTCTTTCTTCCCGTAATTAAGTCTTTTAGGAACTTGGCGTATGTCGGGATTTCAACGATGGCGTCGAGGAAAGGAATGTTGAGGCTTACCCCTCTTAAATACTCGAGAAACTTTGCTAGCCGTTTCTCCATTTTTGCTCTAGCAAGCCTCTGGGGGAATGGGACCGGTGGCATAAAGCGCCTCTCTTCAAGCAATTGCTCCGCTCTGGACTTCTCTCTTTCTTGTGGCTCTTTCTCCTTCTCAACTTCAACGACCGGCTCAATTGGCTCTACATTCTCCTCCACGGGCTCCTTGGTTGGAATCATGACGGGAGTGGTATCCTTCCCGCCTCTAGTTGTAACTACGACCACGGCATTGATGTGGCCGGTGGCACTCCGTGGGTTTTGCTCGGGTTGAGCCGACAATTGTTGAGTATTCCGATTGAGCAACGCCAATTGCTCCGAAATTTGGCATACAATGGTTGTAAGAGAGTCTTGACCCGCCTTCAAGGAAGCATTTATCTTCTTTTGCTCAACCATAAACACCTCCACCTTAGCTTCAAATTCGGATCATTGATGATCTTGTGGGGGGTTTGGATTTCTCCACCCTTGATTGTATCCGGGCGGCCTATAGGGTCCAACTTGTTGCTTTAGTGGGAAATTATGTTGCGGAGGCCCCCTCGGTGGATAATGTTGTTGTTGTGGTGGCGGTCAAACTTGTTGAGGTTGTTGTTGCGGCGGGTTCAATGCTCCATCATTGTTTGCATATGAGAAACCGGGATGGTTTCTAGCGGCCGGATTGGCCCAATATCCTTGATTCCCCGCGACGTATTGGACTTGCTCCAAAGATCCCTCTCCTTGTTCGCCTCCCAAATACATAGCTTGAGATTGGTCTTGCCAATCACACATTTGATTCATTGGTGCAGAGGTGGAAGGGGTTCATTGGGGCTCCGTGATATACTTCTCCAGCCTCTCCACCACCTTGTGGAGAGAATCAAACTTGTTTGTCAGCTCCGCTACGGCCTTTGCCTTATAAATGCTAGATGGCTTCAGGGAGGACGAAGAGTGTCCTCGCTCGTCGCCCCACTGTTGATTGTTTGAGGCCATCTCCTCAATTAGGTCCGTAGCTTCGTCGGGAGTCTTCGATAGGATGGCACCATTTGCCGCCGCATCAATAATCTGCTTGGTCCCCGGTTGGAGACCATTGTAGAAGCTATGGACTAGCTCCCAATCTTCGATGCTATGGTGGGGGCATTGATGTTGTAGATCTTTGAAACGCTCCCAAGCCTCATAGAGTGTCTCTTGAGGTCCTTGCTTGAAGGACATAAGAGCACTCCTAATCTTTACCGTTTTGGAGGGCGGATAGAACTTGTCAATGAACGCGCTCGCCAACTCGTCCCATGAGGTAAAGACTCCGTCAGCTTGCGTCCTCAACCAATAAAGAGCCTTGTCCTTTAATGTGAATGGGAAGAGGCGCAGTCTGATGGCATCTAGGGTGACGCCCAGCATCTGAAATGTGGCGCACTTCGACAAAAATAGCTGGATATGGTAGTGAGGATTTTCATGGGCGTTCCCATGAAATGGATCCTGCTGCATCAGAACAACTAGTCTGGTCTTCAGCTCAAAATTCTTGTCGGCCGCCAACTCCGGCACGGCAATGGATGAGGTCGTAGAAGAGGTCTTAGGCCGAAGCCTATCGCGAATGGAAATGATCCTCGCCATCCGTGCCGCCAATTGTTCCGCAGTTTCCGGGTTGGTCATAAACCTCCCTTTCGGATTTTGTCTCCTCTCCGCTCTAATTCTCCGCACAGTACGTTCAATCTCGGGATTAAATAATATAGCTTCAGGGTCCGCCGTTGATCTCGTGTACATGCAACGGGAAAACAGAGGTTCAAAGAAATGATTAGCACAGTGGAAGGGTTAGATAAAAATAAAGAAATAAAACAAAAATAAGAAATAGCTAGGGTGATAAGATCAAACACTATCGCCTCCCCGGCAACGGCGCCAAAAACTTCATCGCTTCGGAATGTAACCCAAAAAGAGCGACCGTGTAGTTTTACCGCAAGCGCACGGTGTAGCGGCGAGCGGGTATCGAACACAGGGAGGACGAATGACGGTGTCTTCTCTGAACAACCTGGCTATAGGAACAGAAAAGATGGAATTTGCCTTTTGGCGATCCTGTCACAATCGTCAGACAAAGTATGGATGTATAAAATCAAATAAAGACGCCTAGGGAATGGGGAATTCCCGCTACTCACCGTATCTCGTCAATGTGATTCATTGGTGTCACAATTGCTAGGGTAGGATTTCGGATGAACTAGTTGCAACTGAATGTAGAACCTAGCTCATGCTCTCGCGCTGTTGCCGGTCTATAGCTATCCTAGATTTGGGTCCAATCTCTTGCAAACCCTAGCCTAGGCAAGCTAGCATTTGGATCAACATCATCGTTCAATCGCGCCCCGAGCCCACTCTCGTGTAAACTCGGGCCGTGACCTAGGTTGGGATAGTTCTTACCCGTCCAATCTCTTGCAAACGGGTATCGGCATGGAATTGCAACCGAGAACCCTAGTATCGGTCCAATCTCTTGCAAACCGATACTACGGAAAATCAATTTCAACCCAATTTGGATTTCTAGGGTTTCCTATGGAATTGGGATCCAATCTCTTGCAAATCCCAATTGATATGAACACCTAGCTATCCGTGTTAAATCGATCCCAAACTAACCCTAATAGCAATTCTAGCAATATTTCTACCAAATCATCACAAATCAGAAATTGGGCTCGTAGGGTTCATCCCCACGCCCCAAGACGTAAGGACTACTCACAATTCATATCACAAATACAAAAATAATCAGTGGAATTAACAAGAGAATTCATCACAATATTCAAATAAGCAATAAAAATAGTATTTTTAAAGGAGAGAGAGACAAACCAATAGAGTTCTCCAAGAATCCAACAAAAATAAACTTTTCTCTTCTCTCCAATCACAATAATCTAAAGCTAAAAAGTTTAATCTAAAAAGCTGCAAAAAGTAAAGAGAAAAACTCTCTAACCTAGGTCAAAAATTGGGGTTAAATACCCCCCAAAATCGTCCAAAAAACTGTGACCAAAATGCCCCTGCGCAGCCTGAAAATCGCAATTTACGCTACAGGCAGCGCGTCGCACTCGGCCGAGTGACAAAAGTCGCTCGGCCGAGTAAGAAACCCTGAAAATTTCCAGTAAGTCTGGGTCTTCGGGGGTCTTCACTTCGGGGGTCGCTCGGTCGAGTGAGTTGTCGTCACTCGGCCGATGGCTTCTATTCACTCAGGTGGTCGGCATTTTCCACTCGGCCGAGTGGGTCTTCTGAAGCTCAGGCAGATGAAAAACAGTAAGTTGGCTCTTTTGGATGGGCGTCGTCTGAGTGCCACTCGGGCGGACGGATTCTCGTCACTCGGCCGATGTAGCTTCCGATGCTCGGCCGAGTGCACATATGATGCGTGTCCGATCTGGCCGGTCGAGCGAGGTCTCACTGGTCAGCCGAGTGACTCCTTCACTCGGCCGAGTAAGACACCAAAAATGCCCAAACAGCTTGTTTTTGCCTCCTCGTCGCTCCTGCGACGTTCTTTCTTCTTCCGCTCCTCTCCAATGGCAAAATACCCCTCGGGGAGGTTGTCGGTGACACTCTGGAGTAGGCGTATCTCGGGATCACTCCAAATCGCTCCAAATCACCTGAAATACGACAAAAACAACAAATCGTGAAAAGTATCGCGATATCGTCGATATATCGTGAAAAACATGATATGAGCGATCTAAATGGCATGCAAACATGCGGAAAAAAAAGTGTAAAATATGGAGTGATCACTAACCCCTAAAACAAGGAGGGCTACGGCTAATCTTGAAAAAGATCATTAACGTATTTGACTTAGATATAGTCCAGGGTGTCATACAATCATGATTCGCGACATTGCGGTCCAGCGGAACACAGCCAGGGAATTGACTAAGCCAGGATCACTATCCCTTAAAGGGTGATCCAGAACTCTTAGCCAAGCACATTGACTGGATCATGGTCCATTGAATGAAGCTTGTCATTTTTGTATGTATGCCATAGACTAAACAGCTTTTATTAACAACTAATTAATCATATCAACTAGTTGAATCCTTAAATTCAAAATTTTAGGATTTGTTTAATAACTTTTATTAAGTCCTTATCAACTATAAGGTTCACGTGCTATCCTAATCGTTATTAGGATTTTAATAAATTTATTAACCAACGCTAAAAGCGAAGTCCTTTAATGAGAATTAATAATAACAATTAGAATTAAGATTTTCATTAAAAGGACTACCCTAATCAGGAATTAGGTCTTGAAGCATTGTTAATGTTTTATTAAAACATAGCATGTCATTAAAATTCAATTAATAAATTTTAATCATTTCTTAATGGCTAACCTAAAGGGTTGTCTTGTGTTATCAAATAAGGGACAATGTTATGCATATCCATTAGCATAATATTACACTAATTTTATCGCATAAAAGAAAAGTGTACAACTATTTATTAATTTAAATAGAACAATGTCTATCACAAAAACAATTTTAGCATGCAAACATAAATTTAACATTTAAATTTAAAATATGATTTTAAAAATATTTATTTTTATCTCATAAAAACTTGTTTTTAAAATCACAAATTTGCATGCTACTTTTAAAAAATTTATCGCATAAAAATTTTAACCTTTAAAATCAGTTTTAAAATATCTCATAAAATTAATACATCATTTTAAAAAGGGTTATTTAGTACTGACCCCCCGTGTTTTCTCGGAAATTAGTAGTACCCCCCTATGGTTTCAATAATTAGTAAGACCCCCCTCCACAATTAGTATCACCCCCCCAGGGTTTCTCAAAAATTAGTATCACCCCCCTATGGCAGGGGGGTCTTACTAATTATTGAAACCATAGAGGGGGTACTACTAATTTCCGAGAAAACATAGGGGGTCAGTACTAAATAACCCTTTTAAAAAACTTCCATGCTTAAAAATTTATCATATAAAATTTTTAGGCACTTTAAACTTATCGCATAAATATTAAAAGATTTAAAATTAGAGTTAAAAATTATGACATAAATTTTAAAACGTCATTTAAAAAAAATTTCATATTCAAAAATTTATCACATAGATTTTTAAACATCAAAAACATTTTTAAAATTTATCTCATAACTTTAAAAACATTTTTAAAAGTATTTATAAAGCATTTCAAAGTTTAATAATAATCGCAGGCTTAGATCGCAACGCATACAAAGCTCTGATACCACTGAAGGGAATTCTGGGACCCTTAGGGCACAAAAACTTTATGTCCGTCCTAAGTCGGACGGAACATAGAAAGAAAAGCAGCGGAAAAATAAACATGTTAATCTAATTAACATGTAACCCTAAGGTCCAAGACCCTAATCCAAGATCTATGCCGACTTGGGATGGGTCTGACCATCCCAAGAAGGATCTAGCCTACTGCGATTAAATTAAACTAATACTAATAAACACATACCCGGAATCTCAACCCTGGGGCAGGCGAGATGTTCCGCACCGTCTTCCGAGCTGCTCCCGTCCCACGCCGAGCCGCTCCCCGAACCGCTCCTCGAACCGCTCCGCATCCCGAGGCGATCAATCCCGTGTCGCCAAGCCAACCACGCGTCAAAGAAAGTTTCACGCGAGTGAAACCTCCGCCTAGATTTCAGATCTGAATCCGAACTCCTTTGCGGCTTTGCTAGAGCGCTCAAGAGTAAGGCAGAAATTTATAGGGAGATAGAGAAATATTAATTTAGCTTAGATCCGAGCGTGCTCCAACATTTACGAGAGCCACTCAGATCTAGAGCTTGGGACGAGTTTTGAGGAGGAGAGCAGACCATATTTATATAGGTGGCTGATTGCTCTCCTTCCCTCAAAATCCGATGTGGGACTAATTTAGAGTTAATCAAATTCAATTTAGTTTGCCTTTCACAAAGTGAAAACTTCCGTGAATTTTAACTCCCTTACCGTTGAACTTCAGGATTGATACAACCTATCAATTCGAAGGGTGTTCAACGGTGAACGCATAGGAGAAAACCATTCGTCAATTGGAGTTCGTTTGACCCTCCAATTGATCACTCAAAGTTCAGCCCACGGCTAGTTTTTCGCAAAAACTGAGCCGTCAAAATCTGCCATTAATTCTAGGGTTCTGCACCCTGAGGTGGGGCCAGCCTGTGGGCACAGCAGCCAAAAGAGGCTGACTGGGCGCCTGCCAGACATGGGCACGGATGCCCAGGCCCGGCACGGCCGCCCAGGCGCCCAGGCGTGGGCGCCCAGGTTCCTGCCGCCCAGGCGCCTGGCGGGCGCCTGGGCTCCCAGGCGCCCAGGGCGCCTGGGCTCCCAGGCGCCCAGGGCGCCTGGGCTCCCAGGCGTGCAGGCCCGCCTGGGCGCAGGCCCAGGCGCCCAGCACCTGGGCCTGTGCCCAAGCCCTGGGCCTGGCTTCCTGGCTCAGCCAGGTCTGGCCAGGCGCCCAGGCCAGACTTGGTCTGGCCTGGGTCAGCCTGGTCTGACCTGGTCTGATCTAATGGGCTGTTTTGGCTCTAACTTGATCATTTGGTGTCCGATTTGGACGCCGTTCGAATCTGGGTCTAGACCGGGACATTCCCGTCTTACCCATGAACTTTTCCTTGCGTTTATATTATTAAATATTGTTTTAAACAATTTAAAACACATTTAATCAAATGCAAAATAGTCCCTATCTAGGCTTAAATTATCGTTTGCATCAAATACAAATGATCCGAGGGCATATTCCTCTACAGACCCGTTTTGTCTCGCGGCTTACAACCGTATCAATCATTGTCCATTGATTTTGGAGCACTTCGTTCAGTTCTTTGACTTTCCACATCTCGCCGATCTTCTCTCCTATAGCGGCCTATTAAACCATCTTCGCCATGACCCCAATGCGAACCCTCACCCGTACCCCCGACTCGTCAAATTATTCTATGTCAATCGAGTCCATGGTGCGTATGATGACACCCACTCCATTGAGACCACTGTCTTGGGGACACCTACTGTTCTCACGGCAGAGATTTTAGGGGAGTTGATTGGTGTCTCATCCTCTGGCCTGCTCCCTGCTGATATCTCCGTGGATAATATCCACGATCTTGACCAGTCGATGCTTTCTGAGATGTTTCATGTCATCCCTCCCGCCATGATTGGCGTCCCTTCGAAATCGTTTAAGCCTAATGCTTGGGTTCTTAATCTTATCCTGAAGTCGTGCCTCCTACCGAAGTACGGCTCTTCTAGCTTGCCCCCCAGCCTTTTCTCAAGCTTATCTACGCTCTTTTCATGGGGAGCGAGATTAATTGGGCCCAGATCATTCTTGACAAGATGGATTCCTTCGAGTGCATAAGGAAATCCACCAAGTCTGCTCGCATTCCATATCCTTGCCTATTGACTCTCGTTTTCCGTCACTTCGGCGTCCCTCTCCCTCCCGATGACCAGCGTCCTTTGGGTCCTCCCCTGAACGCGACTGCCGTCAAGAAGTCTCTTGCGGCGCTTCGTCACATTCAGAGGACTACCCCCTCTGCTGCTGCCCCTCCTCCTCCTACACCTTCACTCCCTGAGTTTTCAGTTTCTTTGAGACGTGTGGAGTCTCGTGTTTCTCGTTCTGAGGAGATGCTAGCTCGCATCTGTTCTCACTTGGGCATTGAGGTTCCTCCTTCAGTTTCTGACGAGGAGGAAATGGATGAGGCTGATCTCGAAGAGCTTGTTGGATCTCCTGTTCGTGCCCCAGAGGGTACGTCTGGTGCTACTACTTCTGCTGGTGCTCCCGAGAGCACACCTGCTGTCACCATTCCTTCGGTGGATACTTCTGTTGGTGCTCCCGAGACCACTCCTATTGCCACTCTCCCTTCGGTGGACACTCCAGTCGTTCCCGTGACCACCACCCCTTCTGTAGAGCTTGCTGCTGCTACTGACCCTGCATCCACCTCCTGAGCTTGCGTTGGAGGACTCTCCCATGTGCACATTGGATGATCTACTTTGTCGTGAGAGAGTGGGGTTGGATAGTTGGGTGGTGATATCTTTTTGGCTGGTGATATCTTTTTGATGTATTTTTGGATGTTTTGATGATACATTTTGTTGTATGTTCATTTTGATGTTTGTTGAGACATATGGTGTATGATGTGCTCCGATCTGAGGATCGTTTATATTATTGTTGGCGGATGTATACTTTTGGTGTATCATATATATATATATATATATATATATATATATATATATATATATATATATACACACACATATATACATATACATACATCGTGTTGCCATTTATTTCCGTGTGCACATTATATTTTTTGTCTCTGTTGTTGATTTCGTCGCTGGACGATTATATTGATTAAATAGAATTTCTTTCTATGAAAACATAGAATTGTTTTCCATGCACTAAATTCACTAGAATGTTGATATTGGAGAGTATGTTCCATAACTCAATACGTGAAATTAATTTGAGTTTTGATGATTTCGTGTTTCGATTTTCGACTATGGTCTCGTTGGCATGCTTTGATTTTCTTCGTGATTTTACTTTGGTGTCATTTAGCCCGTGGTCGTATTCTTCGACTCCCGTGCTTTTATTTTTTAGCCATTGTTTTTGTCGTTGATCTCCTCCCGCTCTTTTTGCTAATGCCAAAGGGGGAGAGAATTAATAATGACGATGTTCAAAATGATAATTCAAAGCCATTTCCGTGAATCTAATTTGACATGTTAGATTCAGGGGGAGTTAAGATATAAAAATGGATTTCAAATCCGATATTTCAATAATTGGATTCACATTTTATTCTTTCCTCGTCTGCTTGATGCGTATGATTATTATTTAATTTGGAATTAACGTGTCATCAATGCAGGGGGAGTAAGTAAATTTCATTTGAATCATTATTATTGATTATTATTTATGTTGGTTTGTCATCACCAAAAAGGGGGAGAATGTTGAGTATTGATTCCCCGGATTTGGTTTTGATGATGAACAAACATAAATATCGTGAACTAACTCTTTGTGAGCACAGTTATGGAGATCGTCGCCGAAATTCTACGTATATCAAAAGCGACGTCTTAAGACTTCTCAAAGCGCATGATCATGTGCCTGAATCTTCGTTGAAGCTCTAGGAGCATTATTGAAGTCAAGAGATTCGGATTGAAGCTTTGAAGACGGTTCGTCTAGTTTATTTTACAGTCTTCTAGCTTCTTTTCGTAGAATGTTAAGCCTTGAGTTGGTCTTACTTTATAATCTTCATAACGCTCATATCATTAGAGCTAGGATTATCTTAGAAGCCTATACAAACTTTTCCGAAGCTTCACGCTTCATTTCGCAGCTTCTGGTGCATCTTAGTTGGTTCAAGAAAAAGAACCAACCGACTGGATTGTCATCTAGTCGGTCAGTAATCGTTCTTGAACCGACTAGATCTCCTTGCTCAATTCAGCCTAGACACTGTTGACCAATTAGTCGGTCCAAGAAGGTTCACCGACCGACTAGTTATCAAACTAGTCGGTTACGAATCCTTCTTAGACCGACTAGTTATGTCTTCACTTTTCAGCCTGAGCTACTGTTTACAGTTAGTCGGTCCAAGAACAACTATCGACCGACTAGTTGTGAAACTAGTCGGTTGGAATTTGTTCTTAGACCGACTAGCTCTCTTTGAATTCAGCCTATTCTATTTCAACTCTTAGTCGGTCAAAGAACACTCACCGACCGACTAGTTGTCAAACTAGTCGATTGGCAAGTCTTCTTAGACCGACTAGTTCTAACTCCTTGAATTCTCTTTATTGGCTGTGAACTAGTTAGTCGGTCCAAGAAGAATCACCGACCGACTAGTTGAGAAACTAATCGGTCAGTGATCCTTCTTAGACCGATTAGACTGCTTCAGAAATAGATCCGTTGGAGCATTAAATGCACGAATTTTCCCTCTCTCTCCTCTCTATCCTATATAATCTTGAGATGCTTCTTCATAGCATTCAAGGCTGCCATTATTGAGTTTTAGAGATCAAAGAGAAGAGCATTTAATTCTCATTTCCAAGCTCTCATTTCTCACAAGAATCTCTCCTCACTCTTATTCCTCAAGAGAGATTCTCATTGATTGTGAGCCACTCAAGCCAAGAGCTTGATTCACGATCACCAACTCCATCATGGCCTTCGATCGCTATTCAACTTCTTGGAGCTAGGGTTTGGTGACTTCTTCTTCCTCAAAAACTTCCTTGCCCTAAAATCGTAAGTTTACTCAAGGCATAGGATTTTGTTGGTAAGCATTTCATATTTCATTTACTTTGATATTGCAAGTTTTTCTCTCGGGTGTGAGAGAAGTTTGTGATCCCGGTTTGTGGGAGTCACATTTCGTTTTGTGTATGATTTGATCTTGTAGAGGTTTTGCACAAGAATTTCATAGTGCAAAACTTGGGTTAGTGGTTTCTAACTCAAGTAGCCGGAGGGGATCCGGGTGTTTGGGACGTAGGATCACCGGGAACAAGTCGGGGGAGACTTGGGTGGATCCGAACCCGTTACATCGCTTGTTTGCGCTTGTCTTTTATTGTTGTCTATTTTCATTTCCGCATTATTGATTGAGTTTGCAAGATAATTAGGAATTATCCTCTTGATTATTTTAAAGTACTATTCACCCCCCTCTAGTATTTGTGCAGTAGCTATCAGTGCATTACACATCTATCCCTCCCAAGCCGAAGGGTAATTTTTTGTAGCAAAGGCCGGATATCTTGAATATTTGGATCCAGTACCCAGGCCGAATCCTTCCAGTAATCCACAACCTTCTTGTAGCTAGCATCCATCGGTATATCATAAATATTTTTAAGTGGCCCACACGCAAGCCAATTGTCATGCCAGAATAAAGTCGACTCACCATTACGAACTTTCCTCTGAATAAGTTTGTTGGCGATATTCCTGCAGTGAAGCATAAACTTCCAAGTGCCTGACTGAGTAGGCTTGCTTTTAGCAGCAAAGAAAATCTCAGTATCACCATAATCCTTCCTTATTTTTTGAGCATACAGACCATCACCAGTAAATAGTCTCCAAGTCAACCTAACTCATGAAGCAATGTTGAGATCTTTCAAAAGTCTAAGCCCAACCCCACCTTCACTCTTAGGTTTGCAAATATCACTCCAGGCCCATATTTTAGATTTTCCCAAAATAAACTTCCTGCAAGCTGAGCTGATGGCACGTAGGACAGTATTAGGGATGCGGAAGGCTTGCATCCAAAAACTGACCATACCATAGATAACAGTCCTCACCAACTCAATCCTACCAGATATGGAAAGAAGTGCCGAAGTCCAGCCAGCCAGCCGCTTCCTGCACTTATCAACTAATCGGCTGTACATTGAAGTCTTTGGGTAATTAGCGGACAGAGGCAGTCCTAGGTAAGTAGTGATAGAAGATGCTAACTTTATACCCATGTGATTAGCCAATTGCATTGGATTTTTGGCTCCTTTGCTGAATATGGCGATGCTTTTATCCCAATTAACACTCAGACCCGATAAGTTTGAAAATTCTCCCAATAAATTCTTGAGACCATCAAGAGATTTTGTGTTAGCTCGGCAAAAAACAAGCATATCATCTGCGAACAGGAGGTGAGATATGGTACATGTCCTCTTCATGGGAAGCATAGTCTTTGCTGCCATTGCTTTTGCTACCAAAAGCGAGAAAGCCTCCATGACCATAACAAAGAGGTACAGGGATAACGGGTCTCCTTGTCGGAGGCCTCTATTTCCATCAAAGTAGCCATGCGGCGAGCCATTTATCATGACAGAGAAGGTTGGTGTGGAGATGCATTCCTTAATCCAGAGAATAAATTGTCTGCCAAACCCAAATTGTTGGAGTATATAATAGATAAATTCCCTGTTAATACTATCAAAAGCTTTCCTCAAATCCAGCTTGATGCAAGCTCGTGCTCCCTTAGGGTTACTGAAATCCCTTATCTGCTCATGCGCTAAAAGGGCACTATCAGAGAGTAGCCTACCTTTCAGGAAGGCAGCTTGGTTTGGCGATATCAGCTCATGGACCATAGCTCTAAGTCTGTTACACAATACTTTGCTAATGATTTTATAAATCACATTACAGCAGGCTATTGGCCTGTAATCCCTAAGCCCGCTAGCATTCGTGTTTTTGGGAACTAAAGTTTGAAAAGTGTGGTTAACTTGCCTCAACATAATACTTGTTCCAAAAAAAAGATTTGACTGCCTCCGTGATGTCTCCTCCAATTGTGCCCTAGTTTTGCTGATAGAACCATCCATTGTAGCCATCAGGACCGGGAGATTTGTTAGGGTTCATTTGAAACACAGCTTCTTTAATCTCATTGTCAGAAACCCTCATGTCCAACCAGATAGTGGCTTGTCGAGTTAACTTCCTTTTAGTGATTAGTCTTGGGAAAACTGTCCAGTAACTCTCTTGGGAATATAAAGATTTGTAGAACTTGGGGGCTTCCTCCTTGAGCTCTTCAAAGGATCTAGTTCGATTTCCGGCCGCATCAACTAAGTGGCACAGACTATTACGAGCATGTCTAGCTTTCATAGCGGCGTAAAAGAAATTTGTGTTCCGGTCTCCAAGATGCATCCAATCCTGTCTACTTCGTTGGCATAACATTTCTTCCTCTTGGTCTAGCTGTTCAGAGAGCTGTTTAGCGAGAACACGTTCTTTCATTTGAAGCTCCACATCATTTTGAATGTCAGGCTGAGATCTTATTTCTTCAAGCAATACACGGCTAGTAGTGGTATTAGGGGAGTTTCCAGCTGCCCACTTCTTGAGCTCACCCTTTAATATTTTCAATTTAAAGACAACCCGTTGCATAGCCCCCCCCCCATATGCATAAATATTCCAGTTATTATCAATTATATTCCTGCAACCATCCATTCGAAGCCAATGATTGAAGAACTTGAATGGTTTGGGAAAGGTGGGCACCTGAGAGTGAAGTCTGATTAACATAGCCGAGTGATCACTTGTAAGAGGGTCGAGATATTCCACAAAAGCATCAGGTAGTTGAGCAAACCACTCTGTACTTCACAGCACCCGGTCTAACTGTGCAGCAATGCGTCCAACCCCCACCCTATGATTGCACCAACTCAGACGATTTCCAATGCTTTTAACATCAAGGAGAGCACATTTATTAATACAACTATTGAAATCATCCGTAACACCTCCCTGTAATCTTCGGCCGCCAATTTTTTCTTTTGTGTAACGGACACAATTGAAGTCTCCACCTACTACCCACGCTTCCTCTTTGGATCTGATGGAATCAGCAACTAATTCATTCCACAGAAGTTCTCTCTCCTTGCTTTGGTTTGATGCATAGATTGCTGTGAAAAAGAGTGTGAAGCCTCCAGCATTCAGACATTTGCAGGAAATGCGCTGGGAGGAATGCGTTCACACACTAACATGCCATACGGATGGGTCAAATCCCAGAAGGATACGGCCTCCCTCCTGCTTCTCAAAATTATCAATGCATTCCCATTTCTTGGGGAAAAAAGATTTAAACTTTCCAGATTTATTCTTTAGCTTTGTTTCTAGCAAAGTAACCATAGTCAGATTCATCTCTCTGATCCTATCATGGACATTCCTCTTCCGTACATAGCTGTTGAGACCTCTAACATTCCAGATGAGGGCAGACATGGATCACATTTATGGGGGTTGTGTGCGATGACTTACCAGTCTGGCACTTTTCCTGCTGCCAGCAGGAGGCAATTCTTTTTTCTTAGTGTCCTTTAAAGCATCTGTTGTTTCATGCATTTCCAGCTCATCCTCCCATTCCTGATTATCCACGGCAATGACTGAGGGGGGCTCATCAATTACCGTATCTTCAATATCATTAGCATTGTTGCTTCCACCATTTATAGGAGTAGGTAGCAGTACCTGATGCGTGCCAGTATTTGTCATATCAGCCTTGAAGCCTTCACCTACAGCGTGGGTGATTTTTGTGGTAGCTTCAGTATATGCCATTTTCTTTTGTGTACCTGATGCCATGAGATGCATGCCTGGTGCATCATCCCCTTTGTCAGCCTTGAAAACTTCATCTTCAGTGTGGGGGGTTTTAGTGCTGCTAACCTCTTCAACGTGCCTCTCAGTTGCAATTGGTTCCAAAGATGAATTTTCGTTAATTCCCACTTGGAGCACCTCAGTTTTCCTATTCGGATCTAGGCCATCATCTTGTTTGCCACAACCAGAAACGCTTCCTCCATTTGCCTTGCCACCATGAATTATTTCTTGCATTTTACTCCCAACCCCTCTAGCTTCAGCTGCTGAACCCTGTGAGAAGCACTCATCCCCTGCAGTTCTTGGACTTGGCTCATTTCCAATATTCCTTATGGTGGAATTATCCTGCTTCTGACCATTATCATGGACTTGGATTGACGGGAGTCCTTTTAAGTCCGGGCATTGCATATCATTGTGCCCGAAACAGACACATTTCGTACACCTTGGTGGCTCCCCCTCCACCTTGACTCCAATTTCTACTGTGTTGCCATCATCAAGTTCTACAACCACTCTTGGAGGCAGAGGCTTTTTAGCCTCAATGTCAACCAAGCATCTAGCGTAAGAGATCCTATCTTTCCTGGCCGTCAATCTATCCAAGCACAAAGGAGACCCCACGCCTGAAGCAATAGCGTTAAGTATCTCTAAAGTCCACATATCAAGCGGGACCCCATGAAACTGGACCCATACAGGGACAGAAGATAGTATGTCCCGCTTATGCTTAAGATTAGAACTCCACTTCTGTAGCACTACCAATCGGCCATCAAACAACCAAGGACCCCCATGCAAGATCCTTTCACAGTCCTCTGCTTCTTCAAATTTAAAGTAAAAGAACCCATTTTCTCTGCTGTAGAGTTGATAGACCTTTTTTAGTTTCCACAACCTATCTACCCATGATCTGATCTACCCATAGAAAGGTATTTCCCCAACTACGTAGCCAACCAATGTATTTGCCCACTGCTCAGCACCCCTCGCCCGTTGTGAATTTGTTACTCTTACTATTTCCATACCATTCTCCTTTAGGATCGGAGGAACAAATGACATTGTCATGTCGGCTTCATATGTTCTCCTATTTGCACACACATCAGACCAAGATAGCATTGGAACCTTTGTATCAATTTTAATCGCAATATTGGGCCTCACTTGCATTTTATCAAACACCTTGCGTTCCACAGTAGTTTTGCCTACTTTCCTTGTTGAGTTAAAGCCAAACCCACGGAAGCGATTCCCAGCATTGACCCTACTATCCGAATTTGGCTTACCTGCTCCCTAAGATATCCTGACGTCCCCCAATCTCCCATAGGTCCGGTTCCTTCTTGTGACCAGCTGCCATCCATCCCTATTGGCGATTTCTGCTTCATGGAGATCATGATCCCTTGCTTTTGCCCTCAGAAGATCCTTTTGCATCAGTGTTTTTCCCCCCGCCTTCAGAGGAAGTAGACCCCCCTCCATCAAACGGAACGCCGCCGTGGGAGCCCTTGTCGCCAGAGCTCATTCTCAAAATATATTATTATATATGATATATATATATATATACTAGTCATAACCCGTGCCCGCGGGCACGGTTCATTTAAGATTTCCCCCGCAAAAATCATAGTTCCCCGAAAAATTATTTTCACAGCCAAATGTGGAACAACAAATTGGGCGCAAGCGCCTTCGACGCAGAACAAAAAATTCGACGTCGAACAACAAATTTGGCGCCCGCGCCTTCGGCACGGAACAACAAATTAGCATAAAAAAATTTAGCGGGCGCCTTCGGCGCGGGCGCCGAACCACGTCCAATCAATTAATTAACTATAATTAACAATTAAAGATAAGCCAATAACATTGTAATCTTCACCAAAATCAGTGGCCTCTCGAGGTTCCCTATTCTTAAGCAAGCCCTCGAGAGGGTTTAGTTGATCCATGATTTATGTTTCATCTTTCTTTTCCTTTTTGTTTGTTTTGAGAAAGATATCAATCAATTCCAATCTTTCTTTTTCTATTTTTTCCGATCGAGATGTATGCATCCATGGATCTATATGTGAAAATCATGTATTTTCCGAAAATTTTAGGTAGAGAGATTTTGAGAGAGATTTCCAACCAACAATTTAATTTTACAGTCAATGATATTATTGGATCAACAATTTGATATTTTCATAGAGTACAAAGAGAAGGCAAGAGTTATAACCTATGGGCAAATTTTTCATTATAAACCAAAAAAATTGTTGATCAAACGCTTTCATTCAAACTCGGATCAATCTCCACAACATAGCAAAAGAATTTCGAAAGTCCCACCAAGAACAAATTGGAAGAAAAAAACAACAAATTTGAACTCCCAAATCATTTTACCATCCCAGTCTGGTGAGTGATACCATTTAACCTACATTTCTTAAGTATATCAAAGCAAATGCTATTTACTAATTATATACATTATTTTTTTTCAAATTTTCAAACCAAAAGTTAGTTTTCCCCCTTGATAGGTCTTGATTATACAATCTCAGACAAAAATGAAGGAACTTCATCGATCCAAAAGTTACACAAAACTGACTTTACATCAACTAAAAGTCTTGATTATACAAAAAATAATCAAATTATTCAAGAATAACATCCAAGACCTCATCTTTTGCCTTTTGGATAATGTCAGTCATATAACAAAATAAAAATGATGAGCAAGACCTTTTCTATTATACAACTGGACAAAACAAAAATGCATACATGCCCCTTTAGATCAGGCAAAACATTTGCGCAAATAACAAAATAAAATCTATTATACAACTTGGGCTTTCCCCTTTCTTCAATTTCTTCTCAGGCTTATAAGGAAGTAAGCTGTCACCCCCTTTTTTCTTCACTTTCTTTGTTAAGCAAGCTGTCACCCATCATTGCTGAGCAAGTTGCTGAGCAAGCCAACATGCAAAGATATGATATTCATCAATGTCTTCTTCACTTTCTTCTCAGGCTTCTACGCATCTTTCTTCACCACCAACATGCGATTCACACACAAAAACCCAACCACCAACCTGTGATCCACATCACACATCAAAACTATTAACAGCTAAGAATTCCAACTAAACATTCTGGAGGTGTTGAAATGCATAGAGGCTATGTCAAAAGGATCAATTATGCACATTTCACATTAAAGTAGCATCAAAATAAATGTATGTAAAGAAATTTAACATCTATTTTTGTGGTAGTATAAATTGAACAAATAAATCAACCATCATGATTGAACAATTACTATATGCAGAAACAAAATTGATATGCAATTATCATTTTCGATTATCTCCCTTTGGTCATTCTGATTATAGATTTAAAAACAAAAGTTTTGGTATTTGAAAGTCAAATGAAACTTATTCACCTTGTTGCCCCCCATTTGAAAGTCAAGTGAAACTTATTCACCTTGTTTCCCCCAATGTAGAAGAAAAAAAGCAAATCTGCTTGCCGGAAAAAAGAATTTAGTTGCATTTAGTTTCAAATAGCTCGGTCACAAATGTGCAGTATCATGTAATCCATGTTGATACATCTTTTGGAGCTCCAGATTGTGCTCCCTTATCGACCCCCTGTCTCATCGCGGCGTCGTTCAAACCCATCGATTCAACATGACAAAACTACCAAAAGATTCAAGAACCAAAAAAATCAAAAACTTTGCAAATCCAAATACAAACAAAAGGAGCAGAGGCCGTAGGAATACCATCCAGTGAAGTTATGCCTATTACGAAGCATTTATCAGTACAACAATCCAAGACATAAAACCAATATAAGAAGAAGCAGCATAATTTTTATAGTTGCTACCAGTGGCATGTCTATAGAGTAATGTAAACAAATTATTATAACCATGATTATTGACATAATATAACCCTAAAAAAGTTCAGTAAATCCGAATTGAAGATCATGGGCTGGTTCTCGCGTCAGTGTTCGAGAGCCCAAGAGGGATACAACTGAATCTTGATCACCACTGTTGGCATAAGAAATTTTCAATTTTCCATATGAGTTGAATTAATGGTATCAATATGGACAAATAAACTCTTAACCTGAAAATTAAAACCGGTATTAATTAAAACGCGGTGGCCAAGCCGATCTCGACAGTCCAAGCAAGCTGCTGCTTCAGAATTCGTTGATTCGTTGATTCGCTGCTTCAAAATTAAAACCGGTATCCTCCTCCGACCTCAACCTCGTCGCAAGCTGCTGCTGTAATTCGTTGATTCGTTGATTCATTGGCAGGGACCTCAGCATCGACCGCACCTACAAAACCCCTTAAAATTTAACCGAAAATTCATCAAAAACGGCATTTTTGGGGCGCAAGATCTTACCCAAGGCGAGATTCCTGCTTGAAGCTCTATGCTGATAACTATGTTGAGCATGGGTGATCACGAATTAGTGGAGCCAAAACTTTGAGTTAAAATCATTTACAAACAGCTCATCAACAGTTATTTGCACATGGAAACAAATTCTAATTTTGAATTGAAATCATTCTTATTCTAATTCTGAATTGAAAGCAAATTTACGTCTTGAGGTCATTAAGTTTTGCAATTGCTCTGAGGATATCCCATTGCTCTGAGGATCATTAAGCGTTACTTGAACTAAATTAGGCATCAATTAAATTTTTTCAGATTTTTAATTTCGTCTCGTTACTTGAAATATTATATTGTTTTTCTTTTTCTTTTTGATAGAATGCATCTCCTATGAAGTCTCAACAATTAATGGAGTAATATCAACCCCATACATTCATTTATTTTCACATTTCATCCTCGAATAAGAGGATGCCAAAATTAATTAATATTCCTTAATTTGTCATTGCTTGCAGTGCAGTGCTAAAAGAAGGAAGAAGACGATCGAAGAAGGAAGAAAAATTAAGAAGAAGCCCAGATTGATTACTATGTTTGTCGTCTGGTGTAAAAATAACGTGGAAGAGAAAAATGCGAGAAAGACAGAGAGAAAGAACATTATATTGTTTTTCTAGGCGTGATCTTACCAAAAATCGCGTTTTGATGCTCGAATTTGCTGAGATCTCCTGTTTATGCTCGAATTTGAAGCTCTCCTGTTGAAGATGGAGAAAGATGAAGATTGAGAGAGATGGAGATGGAAGGGGAGATATATGGAGAGAGAGCGTCTCCTGTCGCCTGGGAATTGCCACCTTCAGAATTTGAAGAGGGAGAGAGAGAACGCCTCTTGCGATAACAGTAAACGCCTCTTGCTCTCTCCCAAATAGTCTGTTGCTATACTCGAGAAGAATTGAATTTCGGGATATTATTTTATTTAAGGCTGTTGTTCTATCCAGCTATCAAATGGGACCCACAAATATAAAAAGTATGTGTTAAAATACAAAACAATCATCCCAAAGTTTAATCCCAACCATCGATTCATCAAGATTAAATCCTGGCCGTCTTTTATCTACCCCATTGTCCTAGTCAGCTTGTCCTAGTCAGCCCTAGGATTCAAAAAACTCTGTCAAATGTAATATAGATCGATTCATCAAGATTAAATCCTGGCCGTCTTTTATCTACCCCTTTGTCCTAGTCAGCTTGTCCTAGTCAGCCCTAGGATTCAAAAAACTCTGTCAAATGTAATATATATATATATATATATATATATATATATATATATATATATATATATATATATATATATATATAGGGTAAAGTGTTCCTAGGGTGACTCCTTAGATGAAATCTAAGGAGTCGCCCCCATTTTCCCTCATATCCCACAATTGTTTTGGATTTTATTTTTCATGGGGTTGTTGTGCACCTCATGGATGATCAACATACCAAAAATCAAGCCATTCCAATACTTTTAGAGCCACCATCTACCCCTTACAACTTCAACGGTCTGAAAACGTGCTGAAAACCTATGAAGTTGCAAGGGGTAGATGGGGGCTCTAAAAGTATTGGAATGAATTGATTTTTGGTATGTTGATCATCCATGAGGTGAACAACAACCCCATGAAAAAAAATTCCGAAAAAAAATGTGGGATATGGAAAAAATGGGGGCGACTCCTTAGATTGAATCTAAGGAGTCACCCTAGGAACACTTTACCCATATATATATATATATATATATATATATATATATATATATATATATATATATATATATAGTGTATGGATGTGTGCTCATGCCTGGATAGGTATGTGCGTTGTTATATATATTTATACTTATGTTATAGTATAAATATATGTGCCTTACATATAGTAGTAGGGTTATAATATTGTATTATATTGCTTGTCCCTACGGAGTGATATATGTGCGTGTGTTTAGAGGTATGCTGAGAGGTATACATGATTGTATGTTTTTATCTAGGTATAGATGTGTATATGTAGTAGTATGCTAGCTTTATGTAAATTACTACGGTTGTGTATACTTGTGTGAACATATAGTATGTATGAATATGTGTTATATAGTTATGAGGTAGGTGTGTAATAGTGAATGTATGGATATGTGTGTAAGTGTATGCATATGAGTGTGCACTGCTTTTGTTATAATGTATGTATGCCTGAGGTAGAGTGACCTTAACATCTAGGTCTAGCCATCCTTAAGTTGGCTTTACTCAAGGAAGTCAGAGGACAAACTTGATTTTAAGGTGGGTAGATCGTAATGGCCCTAGTGCCATATAAGTAGGACATGTTTATATTTGTTTATGGTGTAGTGTATTGTGTGCATATATGTGTGTAGTGATATGTATTATGTGGTGTGTATAGTATATTACGTAGTGTGTAAAGTGATTGTAGTATTGAGATGTTATTTGACTGAATATGATTGTACTTATGTATTTGTATTGAGTAGTGTGTTTATATGACATGTAGTGCTATATGATTTTGGATTATGATCGTACACATATGGTAGTGCATGGTGTTTTAGTAATGATGAGGGAGTGCAAGGTGATGGTACACTTACAGTTAATAAGTTGATGTGTGTATAGTAAAGTGTTAGTATTTGCCTTAATTATAATATTAGTTTAATTATATGGCATGATGGCAATGTATTAATAGTATTGTGTATTAGTTGTGATATATTAGTATTAATATTGATGTGTAATTAGTGATGTATGTATGCGTGTTATTACTATTATTAGCATGGTTATTAATTAATATTAGTAGTAATATTACTATTGGTATTGATATTAGTATTGGTAATATTAATTGGGTGTTTATGCACGATGGCATGATTGTTATTTATGAGTGGTGTGTAAGCATAGTAGAGAGTGTGGGGTGTGTAAATTGGAAGAGAAAATGCGCGAGCACTATCCTCATTTATTCCCTGCTTCTTAGTTGATAAAAATTTCGAGGACGGAATTTTTCATAAGGTGGGTAGAATGTAACGACCAGCATTTATCAGTACGTGTTTCGTACGTATTCTTCTGGTGTATTGAGTTATTGTTCTTAACTTTAGTTGTCACCGTCCGTAGCTCAAGTTCTGAGCCAGTTTCGATATCATAATAATTCGAAAAGTTCGATGCCTTATAATATTTTAATAATTACAACCTTAATTATAAGCATTTTCGAAACCGTCAATTATTATTATATGAGTAGTAATATCTAATTTTTAAATTCAAATTTCAAAAAGTTTAAAAATCAAATTCAAATTTTAAAAACATTCTATTTTAATCTCTAATCAAATCCTATTAAAACATATTGCAAATTGGGCAACTTCTCATTCAAACACTTTCTTTCTTTTCCTTACCATTAATCCACTATAACAAAGTCAAAAGAAATTATTAAAATAATTAAAATCATTAAAACAAAGAAAACCCCTAACCCAGCCATATAACCCCACGCAAACAAGACCCCCTCCCTCATCTTCATTCTAGCCGCCGACATTATCAGCTCTCCCTTACGTCAACCCTCATATCCCTCCATCTCCCTCACCTCTAGCGACCCCCATGTCGCCGCCATCGCATACAGCGCCACCTGCAGACCCCAAACCTGCAGTACCCTCCTCCGACTACTGCCCCCACCTCCGACGACCCCCACGCCAACACCTACCGTCGGGAGCCATCTCCGACCTCCTCCTCCCTTAACCTGCCACCACAGCCACCACGCCACCGCCTGCAGACCCCCGAGCCACCATAGCCACAACGTCGCCCCACTCAGCCTCGCTCCACCGGAGCAATAGGACTCGCGGCCTCTCCCCTACGCCGACCACCCATCCTCTCCCTCTCGAACTCAGCCGCAGCCACCAACGACCTTCCCTCTCCCTTCCACTCTCTTCCGATGACCTCAACACCACCCCGCCGTTGAAACTGCCAGCAACGGTAGCCACAAGTCACCTTTGCCGTTTTCCCGCCGCTGTAGCCTCTCGCACTGCCACCGACCATCGCCGCTGCAGTCACCGTCTACGTTCAGCCACCAAGCACCCACCTGCAGCGAACAACGAACTGTGAGTTAAATGTTAGTTATATTAAATGACATGTTATATAAACCGTATGTTATAAAATATTAGTTATATTTTATAAACAGTATATTATTATAGTTACCATTACAATCTATATGGTATATATATAAATTAATTAATATATATGTTAACATATGTATAGATTAGTTTAAATATTTTAGCTTAATATTTCGAATCTAATGACGCAAAAACACCCACGCCTTTCATACGAACACAACGACACCAAAATCGTCAAAATCAGGTAAGTGCGCATTTTCTACATGCGTTTAAATATTGTTTCATTTAAATAGTGCTGTTATACTATGTTTCACCCTCATGCGAACTGATATGTTAGAATTCCATACTTGTAACAATATGAATTGCAAAACACTGCTGGACATACATATATCTCTTGAATTACTTGAAAAACATTAATATTGCGGGCCGGTTTGGCTAATCACAGATCTTGTGGGTTGGTTTGGCTATCTTGCGGGTCGGTTTGGCTAGTCTGGCTAGTGTTCCAGTGTCATAAATCATGTGGGCCGGTTTGACTGAATCTGGCTTGTGGTCCAGATAAGTACACATGGGTGGGGTTGGGTTCGCGGGCACTAGTCGGAAGTAAACAGGTCACCTTCGAGGGCACGAGAAGATAGATTCACTTGTTATTCGCCTAACGACGTGAACCTTAGTCACTAGTTAGAACACTCAAGAATATCTTGAAAACTGCTATCTTAAAATGTAAAACATGTAAAACTGTTACTGCTTTCATTTATATTAGAACTGCCATGCTAAATAATTTCTGTTCAAACTGCTTAAGAATCATAATTGTTTGTTTATTCTTAAATTTCTAACTGCCATGCAAACTATTTTGAAAACCTTGCCGAGGGTCCCATTCATACTTATTCCTTGCCATAGATCTTTGCTGACATACATTTCTATGTTGGTTGAAATGTATGTCAGGTCACGAGAAAGGTTATCTAGAGGATGAACTGCTTGAGGAGACTGATCCACTGGACCAGGAGTATGCTGATTCAGGAGTTCTCCCTACTGAAGACTAGTTACGGAGCTTCACCTGCTGCTGCTTAGCATATTTTGTTTACTGCACTTTTGTAGGGTGTGTACCCAGTTTATTTGTTTGGCCATGCTTGGCCTTGTTAATTTTGTGTAACTCTTTCTGGATGGTGGCTTTGAATTCATAATTATTCTGTTGTTTCTGAAAAGCATGCAAGTTCCTGCATATGGTTTTATTCACAGACGTTTATTGGGTTTGAGACTCACCGCTTCAGCCCATGCAGACCCGCTCGCGTCCTCGCTCCCAAGTATAATGAGAAGCGGGGCATGACACCGTGCCCTATTAATGCGATGTAACGTCGCTTGACCCCAACAGGCAGACCCTCTAAGGTCATGTGATGGGGGCCATTGTTGAGTCATTGGGCCGACACTCGAGATGACTCGTTCGACGGGTGACTAAGGCCCTCAGAGCCCACGAGAGTAACCTGATACCGACTCAATCAAGACCCACCTACCAGTCGCCCGTTGCACTCCTACCAATTGAACGTGGGATTGAAGGCGAGCTCATAAACATCAGGAACGTGGGATACGGTTACTCCTATTAAAGGGGGGAGATTATGGCACTATAATTGGTAACCCTTATCCTCCCAACGTCACTGAAAAGACCCAGGAGGTCTATAAATACAGGAGGTTCCAACTCCCAAGGGACGAGATCTAATACTCGGACTTTATATTCTCCAATTGATATTTCTTCTACAAAAGAGCTTGCGACGTCAGATCTGAGACGAACCTCCGTGGGTCAATCTCAGCTGCTCCAAGCTCTCTCCCTCTCTTAAGTTTCATTCTAACTTAAGCATCAGAGGGGATTTGGGTCAGGACCCAGATTCGACCCTTCTGACGCTTTCTTGTGGTACAGATCATCAAGTCTCGGTCCTACGCAAGGGTCGCTCCTGAGCTTCTCAACCTCGATCGATCGACATTCGAACCGCTCGAGGGTCAATCGAGCATCGCAAGTCAACTACCATCCACCAACGATGTAACGCCCCGCTCTCCAGGATATTTGAAAAGTACGAATCAGTCCCAGGTCCTCCCAAAGTAGCGAGTGTTACGAAGAAAGAATGGAAAAGAAATACAATTGAGTCAGCAGGTCACTGCGCACTGCTGGGGTAGTACCTGTAACGTTCCCATGATTTAAAATTCATAAACACAGAGAAAGAAAACAAAAACATAGAAAGAAACAAAAACCAACTCAGAACTAACTAAGCCAGCTTAGAAACTTATACATACACACTAAAGTCCAACAAAGTCCATCATATACAACAACTACTATGCCAAGAACTCTCACTAAACCAAAACCCTAACCCAAAAGGACCCAAGAGTACAAGTCTCTCCAACTAAGGCTCATGACCACACAAACACCAGGGACCATAATACGACTCAAGATCCACTCTGCACAAGCACAACCCATACTCAGCTCCACCAGCTCACAACACTAAACACATGCTACCTGAAACTATCAAATGTGGGCCACGTCAACGCGTAACCCAGTAGGAAACTCAACTAGCATAAGGAATGCTATTCTCAGGTTGTTGTTTACAGACACAAATATGATGCAAGAGACAGAGAGCCACAGTTATATCAGGCAGAAAGTAAAAGCAGACATTACACAATCATGGCAATTCAACATTTAACTTAACTATGTTCGGAAGTCTGAGTACGACGCTGATATGAGGACCAGGACACTCGTCCCAGGGTGGAACGGTAGGAGCACCAATGACTCAATAACAACTCAACCCGCTCACCTAGTGAAATGGGGCACATCACTCCGAGTTGTGCGAGTAAGGACAACAACTACAGCTAATCACCGTTGTTTGTCAACAACGATGGCGCCAACGGTGAAACACACAGTCACGTCCTCATACCCTAACCGTACTCCGCCTTCCCCCAACCCCCGCCTAGGGTGCTCACCCACCACATGGCAGACCGAGACACACCTAGGATTTAATCTACATTTACTGAATAACTAGCGAACAACATTAAGTGACATGGAGCTAAAAGAAACATTTAGAGTGACATAGAGCTAAAAGAAATGAGCATGAAACTTAAAGTAGCATACAGGTAGCATGCAACATAAAGTGACATAAAGGTAGCATGCAATATTGAATTAACATAAAAGAGACATTTACCATTGAAGTATAACAAGTTATCATGCAACATTATAACTTTACCAACTTAGCAACTTTACCAACATTAATAACTTCATCAACTTAGCAACTTCATCAACTTAACAACTTTACCAACATTAGCAACTAAAATCAACTTTAGCAACCACAAATGGAAAATTTCTATTTTAAATGCAAACTTTAGTATAGATGGAAAATTACTTTAGTTTGAAATCCAAAATGCAACCTTGAGAAAACTACTAGGAAATTCACTTTAGGTGTTTGTTAAAAATGCAACTTTAAGGGAGATTTCTTATGGTTCTATAATAAGAATGCAAACTTTTTAGGAATCGCTTTAGGTTATAATTAAAGATACAACTTAATAAAAACTAATTTTGGAACTAAATTAAAAATGCCAACTTTAGGAAAGATGCTTAAGATCCGAGTTAAATACAAACTTTTTAGGAAACTACTTATGGATATATATTAGAAATGCAACCTTTACAAAATTAACTTATAGAGCTATATTAAAAATGACAACCTTAAAAGAACTTAAAGATCTAAGGTATAAATACAACTTTTAGAGAAAAGCTTAAGGATCTTTACAAAAATGCAAGCTTTTATGAAATTTCTTGGACTAAAAATGTCAAATAACATGATTTAGGTCAAAAGCCAATTTCCAAAATATACCATCTTTCTTACTTTCTTATTGTTCCCTTCACTTCCTTCCTTTCTTTCATTACAATGCCTCCCAAATCACACAAATGGCTCATGGCCGAAATACTTAGGCAAGGGAAAATGCCACACACAATGGACTAAAAATGGAAGATAACAAGGTGTGCATGTCTACATATTTAAAAGAGAACGCTTGCATTCTAATGTCCACATCACATTCTAATTTTCATGAAGTGTAGTAGCGTTTGCATACTACAAGAGATGGCCACTTGCATGATTAATTCAAATGATAATTAATAACTTTACTTAATCACACTAAAGATGGCAACTTTACTTGGAATATAAGCACTTTGGTAACTTTAGCATGCTAACACACTTAAAGATGGTAACTTTAACAAGAAGTCCTAATAAAGTTAACAATTAAACTTGCATATTTAAGGAAGCATAATCAAGAGACCACGTTGAGCATGCATACACAATAAAGATAGCACCTCTTTCCTAAAAGCAACTGAAGTTTACAACTTTGCTAAAAATGACTTGCATCCTTAAGAAAGTTTGCAACTTTTTCATATTAGTATGGAAAAGGAGTATTTTGAACATGAGCTCATATTAAAGGAGCCCCTTTAGTAATTATACATCAAGCAATGCATGAAAAGCATATAGTTATGAAAAGGTAATAGCTTTTGTTTCTAAACCTAACATCCAAAATAATATACA
Organism: Scilla litardierei; assembly: GCA_030789695.1. Classification (NCBI taxonomy): domain Eukaryota; kingdom Viridiplantae; phylum Streptophyta; class Magnoliopsida; order Asparagales; family Asparagaceae; genus Scilla; species Scilla litardierei. The sequence continues at coordinate 259,921 of JAULAV010007665.1, read as the reverse complement.
CTAGAGAGTTGGTTTTCTACCAAAAATGTGCTCTTTCCTTCAGGAATTCTTCCTTAAGAGCTTCTCACTCTTTAATTTCTTCCTCCTTTTAAGCCTTCAATTTGTCATTTAATTCCTCCTTTAATAACTCCTTCCTTTTAATCCCCCTTCCTTTTCCTTCTCCTTCTCCTTTCTTTCTTCTTCTCCTTTTCTTTTTTTCCTTCTCCCTCCCCAAAACTCACGGCAAGCCAATGGGTAAGAGAAAAAAAAGAAAAAGGAAACAGAAACTTGGAGGAAAAGAAAAGAAATGAGGAAAAAACCCCACGCTTCAAAGTATTTTACCAAAAAGACTTTCCTAAAAAGGAAACATCATCATCATCCCAAGTTCTCTTTATTCACAACAATGCCATGGCCATAAAAGGAAATACCTCATCCCCAAGACTCCCCATTATTTACTAATTTGACATTTCCATTTATGTTAAGTCCTCAACGTAATATCTTTGAAGTCCACTTATTTACACGTTTGCCATTTTCCAATAAAAGGAAATTCTCTTCAAAATATATCCACCTCTACACACACTCCTATACTATACACACATCGCTAAGTAATAACCAATGTGCCACTACTATGCACACCTTCTCCTACTACACACAACCAATTATTACAACAATGCCATCATCACTAATTGTAATAATAACAATAATAAATAATAAATAATGCACTACCATGTGCACTACACTACATGTTACTATATACACTACATATGTATATACACTCTACACACGTATACCAATATGCATACACTACACGAATACATAATCATATACACCCTACCGTAAAGGCACTAGGTCCATTACAAACGACCCGGGTTCTTCTAACCTAGTTCACACCCATCCGGCTGATGAGGCTCCGACTCGGCTGGAAAGGATCCGCGTCAGCATCTCAATTGTTTTGGTCATTTTTGGCCTTAAAAACAATGAAAGAACCAATTACATTCATCTCTATACCACAACTTGGTGCAAGGAACTTAACCTCTCACAATGAGAGAACCATTTCTCACAATCTCAAGTGAGAAATACTTACAATCCTTTTGTTGTTACAGTTACCTATAGCCTTGAATTGAAGCACTTATGAAAGTGATGAGGTTATATGAAACATGATCTCAAAATGATTTAAAATTAAGCCTTTTGGAGATCAAAGATTGGCAAAGAAATGATATGAAAGCTTTGAGAAAATAGGCCAAGAAAGAGGATTTCTTTAAAACACTTTAGAGCTCAAACCACAATTTTTCTTTGGAAAACATGATTTTTCTCGATGTCTAAAACCTGAAAAATCCCATCTATTTATAGAGAAAAAATCGTGTGAAAACAGTTTACCAAATTACCCCTAATTGGTCAAAAACAGCTAGTTGGAGAAAATCCCGTTATGGCCAATGGCTAGTTCCTAGTCGATTAGAATACTCATTCGGTCGAATTGTCTCAGCTAGTTGACTTGGAAGAGAACTTTTGTCGACTAGTTCCAGTCATGTTAAAAAACTGAAGCTCCATGTTTGCTTCTAGTCGACTACAATACACTTACTAGTCGATTAGCTTATGAGTGAATCGACTATTTCTCGTACTCTAGTCGACTAGCTTGACATGCTGCTAGCCTTCAGTTTCTAGGTTTAGCTAGTCGATTGAGTATCTGTTCTACTTGACTGGTCAGCATATAAAAACAATTTTTTGGCCTTTAAACTTAGCAAATCTTTTTAAAAACTTTCCAAATCGTTTTAAAATCTTTTGCTATGTTTTACCAAGTAAGAGAGAGCTTCAACTTGCTTTAACATTCTAATCAAGAGAAATAAACTATACATCAAAAATTATTTTTTCTTTGAGAGCTTCTTGATGTAGATTTTATTTGCATCCTCATTGTCTCGATTTTTTTATTTCTTTAGAAAATCAATTTCTGATATGCAGACAAGCCCTCTGAAGGTTTCTTCGAGGATGGGGCCCGAGTTTGTTCGTGGCCTTTAGAAGAAACAGGGACTGTATTCGCTTCGGATGAGTCCGAGCTTGCAATGATTGGTTCTCTCCTTTGTTTCTTCTCCTTGATTTCAATCTCTTCAGATTCGACTGAGGGCTACTTTCTTCTCTGTTTTAACGATTGATTCGATGGAGGAATTTCATGAATCACCAAGGCAAGATCATCATTAGCCTCGTGTGGATCATCCTCCGAAAGAGCCATCTGAGGAGAAAGCACGTTTCCTTTGCTCTCTCTGAGAGAAGGTTCGAGCACCTTGCAAACATGTGGTTCAACTTGATATTCTTGTCCGACCATGCCTGCAAAAGAAAAAGAAATCTTAAGGAGAAGAAAATCAAGCTAAGAGAAGATAAATTATTCGACCTTTTGCCCATATGATCTTTAACAGAGCTCTATTTGATAAAAGCTTCTTTGTCGATCTGCTTTCTTCTGGCAGCTTCAACAGAACACACGCGGCCTTTTCCTCCTCTTCAGAATGGGATTTTTCATCATTCATGACAAGCATCGGATTCCCCCATTGAGTAATGAAACTCAATTCGCTGGAGAATACCATGAACACAAATTGTTCCTTCAATTTTGGATTCGAACTGAGAAGATCACTGAACAATTTCCTATCTTGGCGGGCAATGATCATGAACCAGCCGGGGGATGGGGATAAAGTTGAACAATCCCATGGATGGGTCAACACCATTCAACATACACAGTATGATGAAGCTGGCCAGAATGCCCACAGAATTTGGCACCACCTGAAAGAGAGGAATCCCTAATATGTTCAACATATAGAGCATAAAGGGATGCATAGGAATCGAAGTCAGTGATGAAAGGCTTTGACATACACCACTACTTCACGATCACCAAGGAATTAGATCCTATCTGCTGGCCGTGGTAATCGAATCCGATAGTCGCCCCTTGTATACTTCTTCTGACAATCGAGGATTTGATCTGCTGTTACTCGAGAAGCTTGATTAGAGACAACATCAGGGATGACAACTTTCTCCTTGCCTCTCTGAGGAATAGAGATCAAGATCCTAGTAGAGGTGCGAGGCATTGAAGAAAAAGCCATGGAAAATTTTTTCGAAGACGAAGTTCTATTACATAAGATCAAAATTGCTTGAATTCTCCTTTTCCTTCTTCCTTAATTCTCTTTTTCCGTCTTCCTTATAATGGAAGCTTGCAAAGGACTCGACTGACCATTTCCGTCGAGGGACACATGTTAAAGATATATACACGTCCGTATCTCAAGCCTTGAGCTGACGAAACGGCCAAATCAAAAGAATGGAGGCTTTTGACGCTTAAACTCAAATACACCTGCCTCAACTGACATGCCCCATTAATGAGGCATCACATCACTGGACCTCAACCGAAGAAACGTTTGAAGCCAAGTGATGGGGGCCATTGTTGAGTCCTTGACTGGCCCTCGAGAAAAAGAATACATTCTCATTGAGGTTATAAAGCCCGAAGGAAGGATATCCCAGCCCATTAGGCATGCAAAGTTCAAAGAAAAGGTTAATCACTAGCCTGGTCAAAGCCCACTCCTAATTTGCCCGTCGAGCTTCCTTAGCTTAAGGAAGTGGTTAATTATGGGCTCATAAATGGCAGGGAGAGTGGACATCAGTTATGCCTACCATTTAAGAACGATCGTACCGCCATAATGGGTGACCGTTATACGCCAACAGCACTGAAGAGACGCCACAACTTATAAATACAGGAAAGACAAACGGTACAAGGGACGCTCCAGATGTACGGATTACTAGGTACTCTGACTCTCATAAACTCATCTTTACACCTTTATATTTCTTCCTCCAAAAGCTCGGTGTGATTAATTCAAGTCGATCATCCTTGGGTCGATCTTGAGAGCCTGAGCCAACTTAAGTCAATACCAACTTAAGTATCTTAGGAGATTATGGTCAGAACCCAGATCTGACCACCCTAACGAGCTTCTGTGGTGTAGGTCAATCGAGGAACGACTCAGCAACAAGGTCGAAGGGTCGTAACCTTCTACTCTGAGATTGATCAAACTCCATCCAGGTAGCTCGAAGCTCATCAACCTCAACTTCATCGACCCTGGTTCTTCCAACCACGGGTTCCATCCAATAGTTGACGAGGCAACACCTTAACAGAGAAGTCCAAGTCAGCCTCAATTACTGTTGGCCGAAGCCCATACGTCAACAAATTCCTTCTTTAAAACAGATGTAACCAATCAAAAATAGGCGCATGTGCACAACTTCAAGATATGCCCAAGCAACTTCAACCTATCCAAGGAAAGGCTCATTATATGAAATGACTAAAATGCTCTTCAGCCATCTCTATAGAAAGCCCTTCACGTAAAGGAGGAGGCAGCTCAATCCATTTTATAATTTTCTCTTACTTAAAGATTTATATTTTCTATCTCTATCAAGCCTAAGTTGAGCGTCAAAGGAGCTGAAGCAGTTATCCTTATTTTGGGTTCGACTCACTAATGCACTTACTGGTTATGATGCATGCGTAGATTACATGATCTTCCTACCACACGCCCGACTAATCCAAACAGGTCCATTTGATCATCAGTTATTTTCAAAAGAATCATACACATTTACTAATTTGCAAACGATTTGATTGATGTAGTGAATGAATCAACCACAATTTATATAGTGAATAGGATGCAAATCAGCCTTCTTGCCTCTCTCGCAGTGTCCCCCCCATCACCTTGATTAGCCAAGAGATTCTATCATTCATGGTGCACCATTAGATGTCATATGAAGACATCAGAAAACATGCGGGGCTTTCTTGCACAGAGTTTTGGGGGTTGAGGAGGGAGATGTGTGGTTATTAACCAGGGAGATTTTTTATGCTAGTTTTGAAAACATGAGGAGGTTTATTTTGTGATTAACCCCATAATAAACATCTTATAATCTTGAATATTTGACAGCTCAAGCATGCTTAGCAAACTTCTGATGAGTCATTCACATGTTGGCGCAGTCGGAATATTCTCCTCACTGATGGGAAAGTGCATGCCACCGGAACATAAAAAAAGGGCTTGGGTGGGGCTGAAATTTGAGAAATTTGTGTCTACTCACATATCATGATCGCTTACAAACTAATGAGCAATTATGATCGTCTTCTTCATTAAAAAAATGAGGGTGAGTGGAGTACACCCATGGCAAAACTTTAGCAATAGACAAAGGAATTATGATCACTCACTAATCAACCGATGAGCTTGGCATTAAACCATTAAATAAATTAAAGATGCACGGTATGATCGCTTACTCATCAGCCACAAGCCAAAAAAACAAAAGACAAATTTAAAAAAAAAACTCAAATAGCAATCGAATGTCCTTTTCATGCCATAAAACTTAACAGGCTGTAAAGCAAATCCATTGATCTCCCTATCCGCTTACAGGTGAGCATACCGCAGCCGCCCCCGGCCCCCCTCGGGGAGCCTGGCAGCGGTGGGAACGATGATCTCGGGTGAGCAACACCGGCGGTGAGAACAGCAGCCTTAGAATCTGGGTCTGGATATGTCCGTAATATAATAGGCGTAATAATGGAATGAAAAGCAAAGAAAGAGGTAGGTGGAGTGATAGGAGCAGCAACTTGTCAATGAGCGGGCGCAGGGGGGGAGTGGCACGTTAGAAGGCGGCCGCAAACAGACGGTGGCGGACACATCAGACAGCCCCCACCACCGTTGTACGCATCCATCTTTGCCAGCTCCCCACGAAAGCGATGCGCATATTGGAGTTACATAATACTACTACTACTACTACTCTCTCTCTCTCTCTCTCTCTCTCTGCGTGCTAATCACCGTCGTTATCATTTTGTTAAACAAACCAAAAACAGTGTGATAATTGAAGGCATTGTTCATGTAGGATTCTAGTGGGATCAACGGTGTGAGCCGAGCGCTTATATAATAAGCAAAGCCATGGGCGTGGGGTTGGTGGAGCTGGGGAGCGTGAACTGTGGCCGTACTTATGTAATAAGCTACGCAAGATTCCATTTTCTTGTTGTCCCCCCCCTGTCGTGATTCCATTCCCCCGCCCTGGGCTATGTTTTCCTTTCGTTCGGAACATTTTTTTATGTAGACCCCAACTATTTGTTAATTGGAAATGATCCCTCGCAGTTTTGGAGTTCGATATGAATTTTCTCTAATATTGCAAAACCCACTCGTTACGTGTCTTTTGTGTTTCCAAGTGTTTTCCCTCCTGGAGACAGGCTGTCATTCGGAATCGGAAGCCTCCGAGCCTTTGGTGAAAGCTGATTTGGTAAAGAGGGTTGGGGTTTGTCTTCCTCCGATCTAAAATTGCCAACTTTCTTCTATGCTTAATTCAGACGAGTTAGAAAGTAGTTCCGAGTTAATTACAATTGTCTGTTTAAGGACTGACCTATACTTCCTTAAAGCTATGCCAATAAAGGGTGAATATTATGGATGTACTTATCGCTTATCTTAATTGTGGGATTGATATTCACATACCCTTTCCGACTGTGGGAGTGTGGTATTTCTGAGGGGTAGCATCGAGTGTATACTTATAACTTCAGACCCGATGTAATAGCTCTTTATTGATGGGTTGCTTTAACTGCCTGTCCTCGCTTGGGTCGGCTCAGTGTTGCCTTTTAAGGAGATTACAATACTCTTGGGCTGCATTTAGGGCCCATCATCTTCATATTTGTTCCAGTGGGCCTAGGCCATCCACGTATTGTGACAATGGCCCACAAATTGAGCCCAACACTACGTTGGTTGGTGTTACGACCAGAGATCGAAATGCCTCGACTTCCCCTTCAAATTTGCCAGACGTACGGCAAGCTTGCCCGTCATCCGTGAAGTCCGGCTCGACGAGCAAAAAAGGGCGCGCACTTCATTCCCAGCCTCGCCGATTGGTCGTATGCTTCCCTCTTAGCCCGCTCGCCGACCATGAAGTCCGCCTCGTCAAACAGGAAGGTCGTACTTCGCCCCAGCCATGCTAATTGGTCGCCTGCTCCACTCCAAGCTCGCCGGACGAACAATCAGCTCGCTCGTCGTCCACCGGAAGCGACCAAACGACCTATGTGCGGCCCCGCTCCTCGGACGCACCTTGATGACCCTTCGGCCTATCGAACACGACAACCGTCCTTGTACGAGAACGGCATTGACACCTACGCCGCTCGACAGCCTGACAAAGGTGCCCCTGGCCACTGCGCCGTCTGACCGCCTGACGCTTTCGGCTTGACACTCTGACAAAGGAGCCCTTGGCCATTGCGCCGTCTGACAAAAGCATGATTCTCGGCCGAACCTTCGGCAGTCTGACACGTCAGCTCAGCATGCTAGCTCAGCCAAACATAACCGCATCCCTCAGGTATAAATATACCTCCACTTCCATCGAGAAAGAGGTTGGTCAATCGATTCATAAACTCTCACTCACACACAAGAGCAAATATCATCCACATATTTGTTCTTCCACTCAAGCTTGCCATGTAAGATCGACCTACATCTAGCTCGGCCTACGTGTCCGACCCACATTTCTAAGTCCTAATTCTGACTTAGGCATCAGAGAGGCTAAGGGTTGGAACCCAACCCGGCCTTTCTGACGAGCTGCTCTTTGCACAGGTGAGCACTTCCAAGCGGCGGTCAACCAGCGACCTACTCGAGGAGAGCGGCGAACAAGGGACGACCTTGCTGAAGTGATCCCGAGATCATCATCCGAAGTACGCCCAACCTCAACATCCCTTCATCACTTGTAAACGGCCATCCAATTGTTAGTTCTTGGGTTCAAGACTAACGTTGTTTTGATGATGATCAATACATTATGTTAGTGTGCTAATCAATCTTATGTTTTAGTCTCAGTTTATTTTAATGATTATATGTTGATGAGACAAAGTATAATGCTTGGAGGATGATGCAAGGGATATCTTAAAGACCTCCAAGAGTGATGGTGTGCTCAAGCTTGGATGAAGTCATGAAGATCATCTAATGAAGCCAAAGCTTGGAGCATGATGATGGATGGACATCTAGAGGAGCAATGACAAAGCGTGGAGCTTGATGAAGGGAGGCTCATCAAGGAGTGCCAAAGCTTGGAGATGATGGAGAGCATCAAGATATAGTGAGCTTGAAAACATAGACTCTAGGAGATGCAATTTGTAATCCATATAATTTCATTTACTTGCATTTCTCTTTGAGGCTAGGATTATTGTAATGCCTTGATAGATTGTCATACTTTCATGCATATGCTTTTAACCATTTTAGTGAGCCTTAGGATTATCATAGAATCCAACCCAATAGGTTCATCTAGCCCAAAGACTCATTTGCAGTCTCTGGCTCTCCTGCAGTTGCCTGCTGAAGGTTTAACAATCGACTGGGATGCACAGCTCAAGTCAACTTTTCTATTGACTCATCTTGAGCTTTTCGCATCAGTCGACTGATGTTCAATTTACAGTCGCCTGTACTCTTACAGTCGCCTGTGAATTGATCGACAGTCGTCTGTGCGCTTCTTGCATTTTCTGGGCTTCATCCCAATTTGCAAGACAGTTGCATGTTGCTGTTTTTACAGTCGCCTGTATATTTACAGTCGCCTGTGAAATGGCCAACAGTCGTCTGAAAGGCGTAAGTGCGAAATATGCATCTCTCTCTGTTTTACTTCCCTCTTCTGCAGCAGTCGACTGATGAAGGATATACAATCGCCTGTCTATTTTACAGTCGACTGTACTTTGGTCATCAGTCGCCTGTATGCATACTGGGAGTAAGATGCATCTCTCTGTTTCTTGTCCATCCCTGCCGCAGTCGCCTGATGAAGGATATACAGTCGACTGTCTGTTTTACAGTCGCCTGTGTAGTCTTCTACAGTCGACTGTCTTGGCTCAGATTATAGCCGTTGGGATATTTTCTAGCCGTTGATCAGTCGACTGTCTAATGATCATCAGTCGACTGTTCATGCCGTAAACTGCCAAAATCTAGCCGTTGCAGATTTCTTCCCTTTGGGTTTTTGGCTGTGTTTATAGGCTCTTCTTGGCTTCCTATTTATTGGGTTTGGCTTAGTTCTTTTAGAACTCTTGAAAGGGTTAGGAAATCATAGAAGATCATTTAATCTCTTCTCTAAGCCATTCCTCCCACATTCCTTCATTAGAGCTTCAATCTTATGCGTAGCATCTAAGCTCTAGGGAATTTCTCCAAGGGATTTCAATCTCGTTCTTTTCTTGGAGATCATCTTTCTTCTCTTCTTTTTCATACACTCAAGTGAGAAGTGTTAGGATTCATTCCTAGAAGAGAGAAATATCATCAAGTGCAATCAAAGCTAATCTCAAGCACTTGGTCATTCACTTGCATGCCTTCTTCATCGTATTGGTAAGATCATATCAAGGCATAGGTAAGTGTTGTTTCGTTTTGTTTTATATTCGATACTCTAACTCTGTTTGTGGGAATTAGTTACTCTCTTTGTGGGAGTTTGGTTCTTTTTGTGTGAAAGAACAAATCCTCTGTGTGAGGTCTCTCTGTGTGAGAGTAAGGATATCTCTTTGTGGGAATTCTAAATCCTCTGTGTGAGGTATCCCTTTGTGGGATTTTGTATTCACTTCTCTGTGTGGGAATATAGTGAATACTGGTGTGGCTGGACGTACCCAAGTTTTGGGGAACCAGGGTAAAATCATTGTGTTTGCAATTGTTGTTGTTGAGCACTCTGTTTAATTTCCGATGCTTTTGTGCTTTAATTTTAGTAACTTTTAATTAAGCACTTTGCTTGCTATTACACTATTCACCCCCCTCTAGTGTGTGTGTAGCCCAGCATGGTCCCTTACAGTTGGTATCAGAGCCTTGGTTTGGTGGCTTTTGCAAGCATGACTTCTAAGTCTCAACAACCCCTCTCCCATCCTCCCATCTTCAAAGGCAAACACTTCTCAAAATGGAGGAAGAAAATGTTCCAATGGCTTGACGATCACGAGGAGTCAATGTCTATCACTTCGGATGATCAAGTTTGGAATGCATTGCGCAATGCCATCTCTCCAAAAGTTGCAAAGAAAGTATGTGATTTAGAGACGGCGGGTGAGATATGGGATTATCTTGATGAAAAGTATGGAGGAGAGAAATCTTGCGATGATGAAAGCATCGTTGGTAATGAGGTATCTCGTAACTCTCTCGTTCAACGCGCTAATTTTATTGAAAATGATAATGCGTTGTTTATGAACTTTCTCAAAGCGAAAAATAACAAGCTTGAGAGAGATGCTCGCACACACACTTCTTTATCATCCAAACATCGTGATGATACACAAACCATTGCATTGAATCAAGAAAAGATTGCTCTTGATTCTCATGTGTGCATGTTGAGCAAAGAGAATGACTCTCTTAAAGCTCGTATTGAGTTTGATCGTGATTTTCACAAACCTGTGAAAGAGAGTCTGTATGCATCGCATAATATTGAACTTAATTCTTTGCATACCGAGAAAGATACTCTTATTTCTCAATTGAGTGCCTTGAGGGATGAGAATGCTTCTCGCAAACTCCAAATGGAGAAGATGCACTCGGAGTGTGATTACAACATTTTGAGAGATGAGGCATTGGCTCTCAAGTCAAAATGTTGTGAGCTTTGCTCATGTCTATCCAAGAGGGATGACAACATTTCATCACTTTTAAAGAAATGTGAGCTATTGTCTACTCAAATTGAAAATTTCAAATTGAGTAAGGACACGGTTTGGGGATCCTCTTCATTGAAGGTGAACAAACCAAGCTCTTCTCGTAGAAGCACCCAAATAAATTTTATGGGGGAGCATTCTAATGAGAAAGTCACATCCAACTCTTTTGGCCTAAGATCAACTATTATTTCTAAGCCAAAGAGAAATCATGCATATATGTACACCTCAATGCATAAGAAGTCTATTCAAAAACCTATTGGTGTGAATGCTTCTTCATATGTTCATATGCATGATAAACCTACCCATATGAATAACTTACTTTGCTTGCATGCTAGAATTAATGATAAATCTTTGCATGCTTCACATGTTCCTATGCATGGTAGAAATGCTTGTGTGAATGCTTCTAATGCTAATTTGCATGTTTCACACACGGTGCTCGCCAATGTTTATGTTCCACCTCATAAGCGTGCACCCTCACCTCCTACTCATGCCTTAACCAAACCTCTTCTTAAGAATCCCAAATCACTTTCTTTGTGGATTCCTAAGAATGTTTCTAGGCTTGATAGGAATACGTATATAGATTCATATGTGCGTAATGTTATATTTTCATATGACTATATACAGAAACCAAACTCCACTTTTATTTGGTTTCCAACTTGCTAGCTTACTCACATTGTTATTCATTGCTTGGGTACCATGCTTGTATGTTTACATTTTGTACCCACATTTTTGTGAGTGTGTCCATTACTCCCATGTTTGTATGTTTTGTATGATTATAGGGGAGTATGGAATTTTTGCTTGCTAGCATTATTTTTCCATTCATATGTCACATTGAATTTCATTCATATTATGTTTGTGCATAAGGAATGGTTATTTCTCTTGCCATTGGTTTTCATATTTGGCTATTACCCATCTTTTTGATATTCCAACGGGGGAGAGAAATAGGTTATTATAAAAATATACCTTGTGCTTGTTTATGCATTATTATCAATTGGTATGTTTTTGCATAACAACCATCAATATGATTTGTGCTTTGCATGTTTATATTTAATGCACATTTGCATATTGATTGGGGGAGTTTGTTAGCACACATTGTTTATTTCAATGTTTATTATATTTTGACATAATGTATTGTCATCACCAAAAAAGGGGAGATTGTTAGTTCTTGGGTTCAAGACTAACGTTGTTTTGATGATGATCAATACATTATGTTAGTGTGCTAATCAATCTTATGTTTTAGTCTCAGTTTATTTTAATGATTATATGTTGATGAGACAAAGTATAATGCTTGGAGGATGATGCAAGTGATATCTTAAAGACCTCCAAGAGTGATGGTGTGCTCAAGCTTGGATGAAGTCATGAAGATCATCTAATGAAGCCAAAGCTTGGAGCATGATGATGGATGGACATCTAGAGGAGCAATGACAAAGCGTGGAGCTTGATGAAGGGAAGCTCATCAAGGAGTGCCAAAGCTTGTAGATGATGGAGAGCATCAAGATATAGTGAGCTTGAAAACATAGACTCTAGGAGATGCAATTTGTAATCCATATAATTTCATTTACTTGCATTTCTCTTTGAGGCTAGGATTATTGTAATGCCTTGATAGATGGTCATACTCTCATGCATATGCTTTTAACCATTTTAGTGAGCCTTAGGATTATCATAGAATCCAACCCAATAGGTTCATCTAGCCCAAAGACTCATTTGCAGTCTCTGGCTCTCCTGCAGTTGCCTGCTGAAGGTTTAACAGTCGACTGGGTAATTTCCAGTCGCCTGTCGAGCCTTCTACAGTCGACTGTGATGCACAGCTCAAGTCAACTTTTCTATTGACTCATCTTGAGCTTTTCGCATTAGTCGACTGATGTTCAATTTACAGTCGCATGTACTCTTACAGTCGCCTGTGAATTGGTCGGCAGTCGCCTGTGCGCTTCTTGCATTTTCTGGGCTTCATCCTAATTTGCAAGACAGTCGCATGTTGCTGTTTTTACAGTTGCTTGTATATTTACAGTCGCCTGGCCAACAATCGTCTGAAAGGCGTAAGTGCGAAATATGCATCTCTCTCTGTTTTACTTCCCTCTTCTGTAGCAGTCGACTTATGAAGGATATACAGTCGCTTGTCTATTTTACAGTCGACTGTACTTTGGTCATCAGTCGCCTGTATGCATACTGGGAGTAAGATGCATCTCTCTGTTTCTTGTCCATCCCTGATGCAGTCGCCTGATGAAGGATATACAGTCGACTGTCTGTTTTACAATCGCCTGTGTAGTCTTCTACAGTCGACTGTCTTGGCTCAGATTATAGCCGTTGGAATATTTTCTAGCCGTTGATCAGTCGACTGTCTAATGAACATCAGTCGACAATTCATGCCGTAAACTGCCAAAATCTAGTCGTTGCATATTTCTTCCCTTTGGGTTTTTGGCTGTGTTTATAGGCTCTTCTTGGCTTCCTATTTATTGGGTTTGGCTTAGTTCTTTTAGAACTCTTGAAAGGGTTAGGAAATCATAGAAGATCATTTAATCTCTTCTCTAAGCCACTCCTCCCACATTCCCTTATTAGAGCTTCAATCTTATGCTTAGCATCTAAGCTCTAGGGAATTTCTCCAAGGGATTTCAGTCTCTTTCTTTTCTTGGAGATCATCTTTCTTCTTCTTTTTTCATACACTCAAGTGAGAAGTGTTAGGATTCATTCCTAGAAGAGAGAAATATCATCAAGTGCAATCAAAGCTAATCTCAAGCACTTGGTCATTCACTTGCATGCCTTCTTCATCGTCTTGGTAGGATCATATCAATGCATAGGTAAGTGTTGTTTCATTTTGTTTTATGTTCGATAGCCTAATTCTCTTTATGGGAATTAGTTACTTTCTTTGTGGGAGTTTGATTCTTTCTGTGTGAAAGAACAAATCATCTGTGTGAGGTCTCTCTATGTAAGAGTAAGGATATCTCTGTGTGGGAATCCTAAATCCTCTGTGTGAGGTATCCCTTTGTGGGATTTTGTATTCACTTCTCTGTGTGGGAATATAGTGAATACTGGTGTGGCTGGACATACCCAAGTTTTGGAGAACCAGGGTAAAATTATTGTGTTTGCGATTGTTATTGTTGAGCACTCTGTTTAATTTCTGCTGCTTTTTGTGCTTTAATTTTAGTAACTTTTAATTACGTACTTTGCTTACTATTACACTATTCACCCCTTCTCTAGTGTGTGTGTGTAGCCCCGCAGGGTCCCTTAAACCAATCACCCCCTCACTTGTAACCATCGTGCCCTTGGTTCCCCATTAATACAAATTCATTGTATGCAGATCTTACGCCGCAACAATTGACGCCGTCTGTGGGAAACTTAGTGTCACACCCATGTCAAATTCCATACCCATCAATCACAGTCAGAACTGTGGCAAAGAACCCATGGAGGAGGAGTCACACTCTCACGAGAGGACTCCCTCGACGGACTTACCCCCTGAGGGTATGGCTGAGACTATTCAGGCCTCAGCCCGTGCTCTCCAACAAATTTTTGAGGCCTACACCAAGATGATGAAAGACTTTGATGCGGCCAGAGCCGGGGCACCCCCAGGCCCATCTGAGCCCCCGAACCTGAGGCAAAACCTTCGTCCTCAGTTTGAAGAAGAAGCGGCCGCCTAGCAAAGAGGGCTCGCCGAAGAAATAGCTGCCCAACAAAAACTCCTTGATGAAGAAGCAGATGCCGCTCGATAGTGGCGGCTCGATGAAGAAGCTGCTGTCCAACGAAGGTGCTTGGAGGATGAGGCAGACACCGCTCAACAGGCACATCTAGATGAAGAAGCTACTCGTCGGCACCTCTGATTCATCGTCGCTGAGTGCGAGAGGCTTCGGAGGGAGAACTACGAGGCCCCGGAGGCATTGACCCCAGGTCTACGATGCAGGAACGTGCGTAGTCTGCCATCAGCGGGGTCGCCGCCACTCAGGAGGAGCCCACTCCGACAGCCCTGCCGATCTCCTGGGCATGATGATCGGTGTCAGCATAGCTGTGATCAGAGTAGAACCCCCGAGAGACAAGGAGGGCATGTCCCCGAGTGCTGAAGAGGCTCACCAGCCATGACCGAAGGTCGGCGTGAGGGCCAAGATGGGTATCGCGATCTTCGAAGGTCGCCCGTATGTCCCCCTAACCCGAGGAGGCCAACCCATTGGCCAGATGGGCGACCTCTTCACCGATACCTTTTAGGTTCAAGCTTTCACAAACTTGAGCTCTATGATGGTGCGGGCGATCCCTTCGAGCATGTGCAGCGGTACAGAGGGGCAATGGAGATCCAAGGCACAGATGACGTGCTCCTGTGTCGGGCTTTCCAAAACACTTTGAAGAGGTCGGCCCTAGAGTGGTACAATGCCGTGCCCACCCGGACCATTGAATCCTTTGGCGAACTATCTCACAAGTTCTGCCAACAATTCCGTGCAGGACGGAGAAGGAGGAAGCCATCGGACTATCTATTCTCGATAGTCCAGAATAAAAGAGAGACCATCCGAAAGTTCTTGCATCGCTTCCAGGAGGAGAGGCTCGATGTGCTAGTCTGCGGAGACGAGCTCGCCATGGCAGCCTTCAAGAAGGGGCTAACCAACTGGAGTCTCTACAGATCCCTCTTCCAAGACCTGCCGGCCGACCTCGATGCACTTGTCATTTGAGCGGAGAAGTTCATGCTAAGCAAGAAGGCTCTAGGAACAAGGAGGGAGGTGGCCATATCTAGGGTGCCCCGTAATGAGCATCAGCCTAACTTTCGGCCGAGGCAGGAAGACCGACCCAGAGGCTGCGACCAGCTGGGCCAGCAAAGGCGTGACCCAGAAGGCCATCGGCCGCAAGATCGTCCTGGCCCAGTACGGGAGTTCACCACTGCTTGAGAGCCCCACAGGCGGTCCAGAGGCCAGAGAGACCGCAGCGGGCCCAGTACACGCAGCTCAGTGCCCCATGATCGAGGTGTTGGCCGCTGTGACGAGGGCTGGACTTCTCAAGACCAGCCTCAGGGGGTGAGGTCGAACCCTGCTATGAGGGATCTGCAAAAGTGCTGTCTGTATCACCATGATCACGGTCACAATACCGACGATTGCTTTACTTTGAAGAGGGAGATAGAACAGCTAATTCAAGAGGGCCATCTCCGAGGGGTTGTCGATGGGAGAAGACCGGCTCGAGAAGAGAGAGCATCCCCTGGAGCACGAAGGCCGAACCCACTGTAGAATGCCGAGCCAGATGCCCCTCGCCAGCCGAGGCTGGTCATGCACATAGATGTGATATGCATCGTCCTCAGGTGGTGCCTCCTCATCTGCCAAGAAGGCGTATGTTCGACAAGTGATGGCGACAGACCTTGGCACAAGAGAAAAGAGGAGGAGAGTAGCTCGTCCCCCATCTCTTTCACTGACGATGACTTGGAGGGGGTCGATCTACTGCATGACAATGCCATCGTCATAGAAGCTCAGATCGGGACGGCCATCATCAACCGTCTCCTGATCGACACTGGAAGCTCATGTGACATCCTATTCATGTCGATGATCGAGAAGATGGGGCTGAAGCAAGCAGATCTGAAGCCTTGTACAGGTCTGATCATCAACTTCACTGGCCACTCGGTTCCCATTGCCGAAGTCATTACCCTGCCTGTATCTCTGGGGGAGGAGCCAAGGGTCATCACTCGCATGATGCAATTTATTATCGTCGACGTTATGTCAGTGCATAATGGCATCATAGAGCAGCCATACATGACCGCCATTGAAGCTCTCCCCTCCTTGCTGCACCAAATGATCAAATTTCAGACCTCGAGGGGGTGGAGCAAGTGTGAGGGAGCCAAAAGCTGTCCCAGAGTTGCTATGTCGGCTCCACCAAGCACAAGGAACCTGAGCAGGCCTTGTTGGTTGACCTCCTCGATGATCAAGAGGACTTCTACGGCTTACGATCGTCTCCGGTGGAAGAGGTCAAAGATGTGCCATATCAGCGGGGGCGGGCAAAATCGTCTCCATAAGCACGAAGCTCCCAGTCGCTCTGAGGATGGGACTTATTGATATCCTTAGAAAGAATGCAGAGATCTTCTCATGGTTGCTCTCGGATATGCCCGTAGTCGATCACGTAGTGATCGCTCACGAGTTGAATGTGGACCCGGAAGCTCGTCCAGTTAGACAGAAGAAGAGGAGCTCCGGAGGAGAGAATATATGGACGGCGGGCAAGGAGGTGGAGCAGCTCCTCAAAGCCAAATTTATCAGGGTGGTGAGCTACTGATCGCTCCGGAATGTAACCCAAAAGTGCGACCGTGTAGTTTTACCACAAGCGCACGGTGTAGCGGCGAGCGGGTTATCGAACACAGGGAGGACGAGTGAAAGTGCTTGCTCCGATCAACCTGGCTATTAAGAACGGAAAAGAGAGAATTTGCCTTTGGCGATCCTGTCACAATCGTCAGACAAAGTACGAAGATATCAAATCAAAATAAAGACGCCTAAGGAATGGGGAATCCCCACTACTCACCGTATCTCGTCAATGTGATTCATTGGTATCAAAATTGCTAGGGTAGAATCTCGGATGAACTAGTTGCAACTGAATGTAAAACCTAGCTCACGCTCTCGCGCTGTCGCCGGTCTATAGCTATCCTAGGTTTGGGTCCAATCTCATGCAAACCCTAGCCTAGGCAAGCTAGCATTAGGATCAACATCATCGCTCAATCGCGCCCCGAGCCCACTCTCGTGCAAACTCGGGCCACGACCTAGGTTGGGATAGTTCCTACCCGTCCAATCTCTTGCAAACGGGTATCGGCATGGAATCGCAACCGGAAACCCTAGTATCGGTCCAATCTCTTGCAAACCGATACTACGGAAACTCGATTTCAACCCAATTCGGATTTCTAGGGTTTCCTATTGAATTGGGATCCAATCTCTTGCAAATCCCAATCGATATGAATACCTAGCTATCCGTAGTAAATCGATCCCAATCTAACCCTAATAGCAATTCTAGCAATATTTCCACCAATTCATCACAAATCTGAAATTGGGCTCGTAGGGTTCATCCCCACGCCCCAAGACGTATAGACTACTCACAATTCATAGCACAAACACAAAAATAATCAATGAAATTAACAAGAGAATTCATCACTGTAACGACTGGTTTTCGTGCGATTGGATTATCTTTATTAAAATATATGTTTTGGTGGATTTTCTCCTCATGCGTGGTTTTCGTCTCCGTAGCTTTCATTTTCGATCGATTCGTCGTATTTTCTCGTTTCTTCCCTAGGATCGTCGATTTCGAAGTATGTCACTCGTGACGGACTTCATAACGGTCGTATCTAACTATTAGATCAAGCCTAGGAGTCTTAGGAATCGATCCCGGGGCCCCGCGCTCCATATCGGTACTTTTGGTGCTCATTAGCCGGTGTAAGAAGGGCCACTGACCGACTAGATGACGATCCAGTCGGTCGGCAATCCTTCTTGGACCGACTAGTTAGCTTTCTAAATTTCTCAGGAGTTACTGTTTACTCTTAGTCGGTCTAAGAATGTTCGTCGACCGACTAGATGCTAAACTAGTCGGTCAGTACTTGTTCATGGACCGACTAACTCTAGAATCCTATTTTCGTTCAGGAGTTACTGTTTGCACTTAGTCGGTCTGCGTTGGTCGACCGACCGACTAGTTGCCAAACTAGTCGGTCAGTGGTTGCTCTTTGACCGACTAACCAGTGTTAAAACCCTAATTTCTGGGCAGCCGCCAGCTCAACCTATTTATACCCAACCCAAACGACTTCTTCTTCTCCAACACGACCCAAAACCCTAAAATTCTCCCCCTTCAGCCCCCATCTTCCTCCAAGCTCCATTTCTCCATTCCAAGCCCTAGAATCATCATCCAAACCATCCATCTACTCTATCTACCTCTCATCTTCCCCAAATCTCCATCAAAACCCATCAAAATCCCCAAATCCCCCAAAACCCTAGTTTCCCCAAACTTCTCCAATCTTTTCAAGATCTGATCCTAGGGTTCCCCGGAGTGTTTCTTCCGTCTCCTCTCGGTAAGAAATCGATCTACCGTTGTTTTCTTAACCTATTTGTAATTTTATAAAAACCCTAATTAATTTCATGTGTTTGGTGCTTGTTTCCCCATAACAGCGATTTCCCCCGTAGATAGCATCCGTGTGACGAAGTGATCGTCAATCCCCGGTGCTAGGCAAGTGAAACTTGCCACTTAGGGTTTAGGCCATGTTTTAGGCCATTTTCTTGTTGTAGGCGTAAAAGAGGCTAGGCGACGAAATGATACTCACCTAGGCGCAAATTGGGGAACTAGCTTGACAACGAAGCTAGTTCCGACTTTTAGCATGTTGCACAATTACCATGTCACGTTTAATTCAATTAACGGTACGCGAATATGTTCATGTCATTGCATTTCGCCTGTCACGTTTAATTTAATTAACGGTACGCAAATAAATTGTCATGACCTCGCATTCTTTAAGTATTGCTGTGATTGCGTAGCTTCGCTACAATGTTGTGTTCCTGGCTCGTGTTCCAGAAGCGGGCCATGTGTTGGTTGATAGCCAATGCCCGAAATTGCGTGTTCCGGCTAGGTGTTCCCTACGCCATACTTGTGTTCCTGACTCGTGACCAGAAGCGAGCATAATGAGTTGGAAACCCCAACGCTCGAAATGTATTGAATTGTGAACTAAGAATGCGAGCTCAATGTGCGGGGCAACCTCAGGCTCACTAGCTGAGCTCAATGTGCGGGGACCCCAGGCTCCATTACGTGTGGGTATAGGGGGTGAGGGTTAAGCGGCCATTCAACTGGGAGTCTGTTTGATCAACAACTGCAGTTGTAAGGCGTAAACTCTTTGGGGTGGGGTAGTGTTTGGGGCCGATCGGACGGACATGCTAGCCATTCAGCGAAGGGCGCAAACATCTACAAAACAACCGTGAAATGTGATTGGTGTTTAGTGCCGTTCAGTCTGAAATGCTTGCCATTCAGCGAAGGGCGTAAACTCCTACAACAATGTGAATTGATTGAGTTTGATAGTAGCTTGGCTACTCTTGTCTCGTCCCGATGATTGTTCTCTTGTACATATTGCCTTGCCATGTTTAACTTGTGCACTCATGTTATAACTGCCATGTCATGCATACTAAACTGCTAGGTTGCTAGTTGCCTTACTTTCAGTTTCCTTGCCCAAGTCTTTTGACTTGCTGACATGTGCCCCTTTACTCTTTTGGGTGACACATGTTAGATCCCGAGCCCGAGTACCTTATTGAGGACGAGGTGTTTGCTGACGCCGAGCCCGAGCCCGTGTTTGACGGGGAGTACGTGGACACTGGGGACCAGTCCTAGTGTCTTCGTTGTGTTTTACTTTTTGTTAGACAGTTGTTTTGTTATCGGTGCGTAGCACCTACACTTTGCCTTGTTATGTCGTCGCTTTCGTTGGCCTTGTTCTGGGCCCTTAGACTCTTTTCTTTTAGCCTGGTGGCTTTTCTGGATGTTGAACTTATTTTTGATGTTGGACTATTTGTGAGATGTGAATTTTATTTCAGTCTCTCCTTGTGTTATTATTGTTATTCCGTTGTGGTTACATGGACCTGCTTATATTTTATTGACGCTTATCGGGTTTGGGGCTTCACAGCTCCACTCCCGTGCGGACCTTTTCACGTCTCGCCTCCATTTTAGGGAAGCGGGTCGTGACAGGTTTTATTGGTGGCCCATGCAGGTCCTTCTGTAACTGCGATTTTGGGAATAACGATAATAATATTAGAATGTCCAATAAACTAAGTTCGACATCCGAGTCATTAAGCTCTGAGTCTAATTTTGGCCCATTTCGCTGGCGCTAGATGGCTAGAAGACGTCAGACCCGCGCTGGTGGTGGATCTGCTCTGAAGGCTTGCTACTTCTACGGCAAGATCGGGCACCTCAAGGGGTCGTGCAGAAGCTTTCTAGGTCAGTGTTTGGTTTGTGGTGGTGCTACTCATTCGGCGAAAGATTGTCGGCATGCAAATCGGCTGCGGAAGGCGTCGGATGGAGTTCCGCAGCAGCAAGCACCGGAAGCTGGGCCGAGTCGGAAGGTGTGCCATCGTTGTGGCAAGATTGGTCATAAGAAGGAACAGTGTAGGAAGTTCTTGGGGCAATGTTTTGCCTGTGGAGATCCCGCCCATGTTCTCAGGGAGTGCCCGAGGTTGAAGCAGCCTTGAAAGGCACCTATTGCTGCCTCGCCGTTGCAGCAGAGAGCCCCGGTGCCCGCTGGTCGTGGGGTACCCCTTGTCCCACAGAGGCAGGCTTTTCGGCAAGCTTTTCCGCTGAGGAGGCAGGCTTCCCCGATGGCCGTAGTTGAGGCTGAGACTGTGGATGGGGTTATTGCAGGTAACCCTCAGTTTAGTTACCTTCTTCCTTTTTGACAGTCTTGTTTGTTTGAACATGTTTGGTTGCTTGAATGTGTTATGCTGCTAGAATGGAGTTTGATTGCTGGGTTGGTTGTTGAGTGTGATTTGGGTCTGCACATTTCTGGCACGAGTCCTCTTGACTCTGGTGCATCAATGTGCATTGCATCCTGGTGCTTCGTGTAGAAGCAATTCTTGATGGCCCCCTTTTTCCTTAAATATTTAATTCCTTCCTATTCGATCGAGTTAAAATCCCTTCGTAGATTTTGAAGTCTATTGGTTGAAATTTTTAATCTCGTATCTTTTGCTAACCGATATTCCTCGTATTTTGGTTTTAAAAGCTTACCACTATTTTGATTACTTTAGAATATCTTCTAAGATAAGTAGGATTTCAATTATTTTCATATATCAGTTCTAGGTTCATTGAACTCGTACTTTAAGGTCTTGTATAAATCAGTTATTTGGCAAATCCGGGTCCTTCTAAAAAGTATTTTTTTTAAAAGGATATTTATTTGGAATTTCTCTTCAGTTTTTAAAACTTGTAAGCATTTAGCATGGGCCTAAATTTTCACACTATAGTTGATCGGATTTCATTCTTCGAATTTCAAAATTTCACCGAAATAATATATTAAGCTACTGCCGTAAAATATTTTCGGACCTCTCCATTGCAAATCTTGACCTTTCTGAAGGTATCCCTTCGACTTCCTTTTTCCTAAGTTTAAATTCGTTCGAAATTCTAATATTTATATATTTACACTTCATGCTCCTTCGTTGACTTAAAGATCTCTAAAACTTTGTCGAAAATTTGGAATACTAACCCATTTTGTGTTTTGCCAGTCTATACCTTCCGTACCCATGAAAATACCTTGTCCCCTCTTATATAAATTTTATTCCGAACTGTATCTTTATTTTTGCCCAATTCGATTTATAAATTTCCTTATCTTACGTATGCCACACAATTGACTCATCGCTTTTCCTTTAATATACTTTTCAAGTTACACATGATTTCAGCTTTCAACCAACCAAGGATATGTTCAACATTTTTCCCTATTACAATTTTTGGAAAATTACGTCTTCATAACTTTCTCACGATCTAGACCTTTCATAGTGTGGTTTTAAAGCTTATTACAAATTTTGACAAACCTACTACTGAGTTTTCCGTCCACCACACATGCTTTAGAATAATTTCTAAACTAAGTTGAATTTCGAATGTTTTCATATATCCGTATTAGGCTCATTAGCCCGTATGTTAAAAGCCTTGTGTAAAACAGTCTCTTTTTTGGCAAATCTCGGTTGCACTAAAAGGTGGTTTCAATATTGATTATTTGAGCTTTTCCTGGCTTAAAGATTTTGAAAGTATTTGGCATGAATTTAGAATTCTTTCGTTAATTAAATTTCGTTTCAAGACTTTTGCCAACATTGTTAAATCACTGCCGTATAATATTTTCTAAAACTACGTCCTTAATGTGCGTATGAACGCCCTACTTCCCTTCATAATGATTTCCGTTAAACCAATAAACCATTTCCCCTTATTATGTGCTTTCAACTCAAACTTATTTCTAACGACTGATTTTATCGATCTTCAAATATCGTTTTTCGGAAGGGAATTCCGAATTTTCAAAATATGACCGTTTTATACTTCTAGTGTTTTTGGTGATGTTGTCTATTGTGTGGTATATACATACTCAGAGTTATTCGTGATATTATGAATTGTAAGTGTGTTAATATTTATGGATATGTGCGAGGATAGCTATGCCACTCTAGGGGCGTCTATGTATATAAGATTCTGTATTGGAATGTCTGAATAGGGTGTACATAGTTGGAGATACTTATGATGGTTGAAATAATATGATTGGTGAAACTATATGTATGCTGGGTGTGATAATAATGGGTGTACGTATAGTTAAAGTGGGTATGCCTATTATGTGACCTATGTGTTGTACGTGTGAGTGTGTGCTCGTACGTAGTTACATATTGTGCGTAGGCGTGAGTAGTTATGAAATTGCTGCGTGAGTATATATGTGATATATATATATGGTAGTAGAAATATAATTTTGATTGGTATTTTGCTATTTGGATGTCGTATGCGTGTATACCATGAGGTATACACGGCTATTGCACATCTTAACTAATGGATGAAGTAAGTGTATTGGTGTGCCAATTATAAGTGGATGGATATGGTATGAATATATATCTGATGCTTGGGTGTGACTATAGGTAAATACTTTTATTAGGGAGAGTATTGTAAATATAGGTGTGCTGATGTTTGTAATAATATCATGGTATATGAAGTGATTGAAATGTGTGATATTACCTGGTTAGATATTAAGGGTGTTTGACATTTAGATATGTATGTGGTTATGTTGGTAGACGTGTATGCATTAGCTAGTATTGGCATATGTATGGATGCTATGTTACGTATATGGAATTATTCCGCTATGATTTGAGTCTCACTCAAGCTTGAGTGGGTATACTCTATGTACATTGGTGTATTGTATGTGGTTGGTGTATAGTGATGGATGATGTATGTATAATGTTTGGATTGTTTGTGCCTGGTTGTGTTATGCACACGATTGTGGGTGGCTATACCAATATATAGTTATATGAGTTGGTCTTGTAGTATAGTTATTCACTAAGGACTTGGTTGCGTGAATATATGTGTGCTAGCTAAAGCTAAGTGTGTATATGTGCTGAGTATATAGTGGTATATATGAATGTTACATTAGCGTGCGTGGATGTGCACCATGCACGGGTAAGTATATGATAGTTATAGGAATTGGTGACGGTGATATGTGTGGTGTGTCGTGATTATAGCTATAGGACCATATATGGAGTGATAATATGATGAAATGTGTGCATGCATTTGAATGACTAAAAATTGTGAAATTATAATGATTGTGAATGTATATTAGGTATAGTGAGCTTGTTTTAACAATCGTGTGGTGTGATTTCGCATGTTGATTGTTTGGCGCATACTAGGAGATATAGGGACTAGTGCACTCTTATTGTCTTGTCTATAGGTAGTTACCTATACGTGTAGATTCCGATGGTATTTCCTAGTGTGAAATTATTTTCACATAAGTAAAAGAGACTTGGTTATTTCATATAGTGTGTAATAAGTGCTTTATAGTTATATGGAATATACTTGCCTATATGAATGATTTGAATACGTGAATGGAGTTGTTTGATTATAATAAGTATAAGTGTACTATGTGCGTGAATATATATTTACTTCCGTGGTGTTAATAATTGATTACCTAGGGTATATATATATAAGCACTTGAAATGAATGTACTTGGTCGAAATTTTGATGTGATATTGATTGAGGGTAGTTATTAGGGTGACTAGTTATAGCTATAGTTAGAAAGTCCGAGGACGGACTTTATTCTAAGGTGGGTAGGATGTAACGACTGGTTTTCGTGCGATTGGATTATCTATATTAAAATATATGTTTTGGTGGATTTTCTCCTCATGCGTGGTTTTCGTCTCCGTAGCTTTCATTTTCGATCGATTCGTCGTATTTTCTCGTTTCTTCCCTAGGATCGTCGATTTCGAAGTATGTCACTCGTGACGGACTTCATAACGGTCGTATCTAACTATTAGATCAAGCCTAGGAGTCTTAGGAATCGATCCCGGGGCCCCGCGCTCCATATCGGTACTTTTGGTGCTCATTAGCCGGTGTAAGAAGGGCCACCGACCGACTGATGACGATCCAGTCGGTCGGCAATCCTTCTTGGACCGACTAGTTAGCTTTCTAAATTTCTCAGGAGTTACTGTTTACTCTTAGTCGGTCTAAGAACGTTCGTCGACCGACTAGATGCTAAACTAGTCGGTCAGTACTTGTTCATGGACCGACTAACTCTAGAATCCTATTTTCGTTCAGGAGTTACTGTTTGCACTTAGTCGGTCTGCGTTGGTCGACCGACCGACTAGTTGCCAAACTAGTCGGTCAGTGGTTGCTCTTTGACCGACTAACCAGTGTTAAAACCCTAATTTCTGGGCAGCCGCCAGCTCAACCTATTTATACCCAACCCAAACGACTTCTTCTTCTCCAACACGACCCAAAACCCTAAAATCTTCCCCCTTCAGCCCCCATCTTCCTCCAAGCTCCATTTCTCCATTCCAAGCCCTAGAATCATCATCCAAACCATCCATCTACTCTATCTACCTCTCATCTTCCCCAAATCTCCATCAAAACCCATCAAAATCCCCAAATCCCCCAAAACCCTAGTTTCCCCAAACTTCTCCAATCTTTTCCAGATCTGATCCTAGGGTTCCCTGGAGTGTTTCTTCCGTCTCCTCTCGGTAAGAAATCGATCTACCGTTGTTTTCTTAACCTATTTGTAATTTTATAAAAACCCTAATTAATTTCATGTGTTTGGTGCTTGTTTCCCCCATAACAGCGATTTCCCCCGTAGATAGCATCCGTGTGACGAAGTGATCGTCAATCCCCGGTGCTAGGCAAGTGAAACTTGCCACTTAGGGTTTAGGCCATGTTTTAGGCCATTTTCTTGTTGTAGGCGTAAAAGAGGCTAGGCGACGAAATGATACTCGCCTAGGCGCAAATTGGGGAACTAGCTTGACAACGAAGCTAGTTCCGACTTTTAGCATGTTGCACAATTACCATGTCACGTTTAATTCAATTAACGGTACGCGAATATGTTCATGTCATTGCATTTCGCCTGTCACGTTTAATTTAATTAACGGTACGCAAATAAGTTGTCATGACCTCGCATTCTTTAAGTATTGCTGTGATTGCGTAGCTTCGCTACAATGTTGTGTTCCTGGCTCGTGTTCCAGAAGCGGGCCATGTGTTGGTTGATAGCCAATGCCCGAAATTGCGTGTTCCGGCTAGGTGTTCCCTACGCCATACTTGTGTTCCTGGATCGTGACCAGAAGCGAGCATAATGAGTTGGAAACCCCAACGCTCGAAATGTATTGAATTGTGAACTAAGAATGCGAGCTCAATGTGCGGGGCAACCTCAGGCTCACTAGCTGAGCTCAATGTGCGGGGACCCCAGGCTCCATTACGTGTGGGTATAGGGGGTGAGGGTTAAGCGGCCATTCAACTGGGAGTCTGTTTGATCAACAACTGCAGTTGTAAGGCGTAAACTCTTTGGGGTGGGGTAGTGTTTGGGGCCGATCGGACTGACATGCTAGCCATTCAGCGAAGGGCGCAAACATCTACAAAACAACCGTGAAATGTGATTGGTGTTTAGTGCCGTTCGGTCTGAAATGCTTGCCATTCAGCGAAGGGCGTAAACTCCTACAACAATGTGAATTGATTGAGTTTGATAGTAGCTTGGCTACTCTTGTCTCGTCCCGATGATTGTTCTCTTGTACATATTGCCTTACCATGTTTAACTTGTGCACTCATGTTATAACTGCCATGTCATGCATACTAAACTGCTAGGTTGCTAGTTGCCTTACTTTCAGTTTCCTTGCCCAAGTCTTTTGACTTGCTGACATGTGCCCCTTTACTCTTTTGGGTGACACATGTTAGATCCCGAGCCCGAGTACCTTGTTGAGGACGAGGTGTTTGCTGACGCCGAGCCCGAGCCCGTGTTTGACGGGGAGTACGTGGACACTGGGGACCAGTCCTAGTGTCTTCGTTGTGTTTTACTTTTTGTTAGACAGTTGTTTTGTTATCGGTGCGTAGCACCTACACTTTGCCTTGTTATGTCGTCGCTTTCGTTGGCCTTGTTCTGGGCCCTTAGACTCTTTTCTTTTAGCCAGGTGGCTTTTCTGGATGTTGAACTTATTTTTGATGTTGGACTATTTGTGAGATGTGAATTTTATTTCAGTCTCTCCTTGTGTTATTATTGTTATTCCGTTGTGGTTACAGGGACCTGCTTATATTTTATTGACGCTTATCGGGTTTGGGGCTTCACAGCTCCACTCCCGTGCGGACCTTTTCACGTCTCGCCTCCATTTTAGGGAAGCGGGTCGTGACAATCACAATATTGAGATAAGCAATAAAAATAGTATTTTTAGAGGAGAGAGAGGCAAACCAATAGAGTTCTTCCAAGAATCCAACAAAAATCAACTTTTTCCTCCTCTCCAATCACAAGAATAAAAGCTAAAAAGTTAATCTAAAAAGCTGCAAAAATTAAAGAGAAAAGCTCTCTAACCTAGGGTAAAAACAGGGGTTAAATACCCCCCAAAATCGTGCAAAAAACTGTGACCAAAATACCCCTACGCAGCCTGAAAACCGCAATTTTCGCTATAGGCAGCGCGTCGCACTCGGCCGAGTGACAAAAGTCGCTCGGCCGAGTGACAAACCCTGAGAATTTCCAGTAAGTCTGGGTCTTCGGGGGTCTTCACTTCGGGAGCGGCTCGGCCGAGTGAGTTATCGTCACTCGGCCGATGGCTTCTTAGTACTCGGGCGGTCGGCATTTTCCACTCGGCCGAGTGGGTCTTCTGAAGCTCAGGCAGACGAAAAACAGTAAGTTGGCAGTTTTTGAATGGCTTCGTCTGGGTGCCACTCGGGCGGACGGGGTCTCGTCACTCGGCCGATGTGGCTTCCGTCACTCGGCCGAATGCACACATAAAACGTGTCCGATCCGGTCGGCCGAGCGGTGTCTCGCTGGTCGGCCGAGTGACTCCTTCACTCGGCTGAGTGAGACACCAAAAATGCCCAAACAGCTTGTTTTGGTCTCCTCGTCGCTCCTGCAACGTTCTTTCTTCTTCCTCTTCTCTCCAATAGCAAAATACCCCTCGGGGAAGTTGTCGGTGGCACTCTGGAGTAGGCGTATCACGAGATCACTCCAAATCGCTCCAAATCACCTGAAATGCGACAAAAACAACAAATCATAAAAAGCATCGCAATATCGTCGATATACCGTGAAAAACATGATTTGAGCGATCTAAATGGCATGCAAACATGCGGGAAAAAAGTGTAAAATATGGAGTGATCAAAATCCCCCAAGCTTACCTCTTACTTGTCCTCGAGGAAGATAAGTAAAAGGCGAACCCGGTGGATTCGGAAAACGAAAACGGCGAAAAACGAAAAAATGAAAAACGAAGAAAAACGAAAAACGAAATAAAAACAAAGAAGAAAGAAAGAAGCGAAGAGGGAAGCTGCTAGATCATTTTCTCAGGACGTGGGTTTTGCTTACTCATATAGCATGCACCGAATGAAAAACACATCTCAAAGAATTTTATTTCGATATCATAGTATAATGGTGCAAATAGAAATAGAAAACCCACGAATAACGATATAACATGAGAAACGGAATAATTTTAGAATTAACATCGTCTGAATCATTTAAAGCAGTATACAACCTCGCAGATCACACACTTTTCAATTGAATGCTTTCTATGAGGAGTATAAGAATATCACGCAATAGAATAGAAAGAATAGATAAGCATGGATTTCATGAAATGAGTGCTAGGCATAGATTTCTGGACTTCGTAAAGCTAAAAATAATCTCACCGAGTATAGAATATTACTTAGCCTATGTTGTCGTGCAACGTCAAGTAGTCACTCTCTCACACATCATTGGATTCTCTCCCCCAAGCTTATCTATAAGCGTGGTGGCACAAAAACAATATTTACATCCCCATTTTTATGAAGCTCCAAAAAAATATAAAAACAAAAAGAGGGAAAGAAAGAGAGAACATGAGATGGGATCTTTTATTGAGGTTCTGTCCTCTTTTCTTTTTCTTTTTCTTTTCTCTTTTTTTTCAAATAACATATATACACAATGATCCCAACTCAAAGAGAAATAAAGATATACAAGAATTTTTTTTCTTTTTCTTTTTCTTTCTTTGGTTTTGGGGAATTTGGAGATAGGAATTAATAGCGGGGGAAATGCCATATAATAGAATCGCTAAGGGAGATTCACCAATGATTTTAAAATAAAGAAATGATGTTCAAGATATGTGGAGAAAGAAATAAATATATCTCTCAGTTCACTCTATAAGACATGCCCGCCAACTTCAGCAGGGTAATCTAATCTACTCAGTTTCGATCACAAAAAAGCTAAACTAATCCAGATTTATCATAGCTAACATCATTTAATCATCTTGAAGTGAAATGTACAAATCATGCATATAGAAGTGATATAGGAAAAGAAAACGGTACTCCAGATATAAGCATTCAATGCGTGAATCTTGGTGTGTTTTCTGCGATAGCATACATATGAATATTCAGACTCAGCTAATAATAAAATTTCATCCATTTTCATGTGGAAAAAGTGTGGGTTACTATCTCTAAATGCAAGGCAAATCATAGCATATGATATCAGAAATAAAATCTAAGACATGACAAATATAGCATGCATATAGAGGAAGCTAACTCCACGTCATCATCATCACAGAAAGGTCATCTCTAGCATGAGATGAAAAAGAAATAAAGATAAAGGGGAAAATAAAACTATTTACAATGCAGCACACAAAGAAATAAGAAAAACGTGATGCATGGTAAAATAAAAGAAAAAATGATGAAAATAAGTGCAAAAGCGGAAAATGGCGTGAAAAAAACTAAAAACAAAGGTGGTAAATCGAAAAAGAACGTGAGAACTCACTCCCCCAAGCTAAATGGCACAGTGTCCTCAATGTGCAAAGTGTGGCACACCGAGAGACAAGTAATGGGAGGGGCAAGTGAGGATGCATGCATGAGGAAAAATAAAAGAAAATAATGCAACGAAAAATATGATGCGGACATGATGCATGCAGATATAGGAGTGATACAGATATAAAGGTGTGACACCAAAAACTCTCCCTCTCTCCCAAAAAGGATATATAAAGATATATAAAGAAAATGTGTACCCAAAAATAGTGAGGGGAGGGGGTGGGCAAAATGCATCAGGACCCAGCAGAGACGGGCAGCACAACAGCAAAAAGAGTCAATGGCATCAAGAGTGCCTAAGAAGGTGGGGCTGCGCCGTCTCCGTCCTGAGGCGGAGGAGGTGGTGGTGGTGGTGGGACAGGCTGCTGAGCGGGAGTGGGTGTGGGTGTGGAAGCAGGCTGGGTGTGTGTAGGAGTGGGGGTGGGGACCTGCTGGGTGGGTGGGGGTACGCGGGGGAGTCGCTCTAGGACCTGGGTAAGGCAGTAGTGAATATGCGGGAGCAGGTCGAAGCGGCCAGCCATCACTGTGACGGTGGCGGACAGGGTCCTAAGGTCGTCTCTGAGGCCACTCACCGCCCCCTCGAGAGCACGAATGCTCTGAAGTACAGTGTCGGGGGGAGGTGGTGCAGAGGGATGCACCGGTCTGGGCTGTGCAGGTCAGGGCTGGCGTACTCTGGTGGCGTAGGTGACGGGCTCAGCAGGCAAGGGAACGAAAGGTGCTGCGCTCGCAAGTGTGGGCCTGGCCTCAGTGCGAGGCCGGGGCACCGGCTGGTGAGAAGTGGAGGCAGCAGCAACGAAAGAGGAGTACAAAAGCGGCAACGAGGCGGCCAGAGAGGTCGGTGACACAGAAGTGTGGACAGACGCCACGACACTCTCAGAGAAAACAGCAGCGGTGGAGACAGAGGTGGAAACCACGGTCTCCCCGGCGGTGGCAAAAGAGGGCTCTCCGCTCTCAACTATGGTCGGGGGGCGCCCGGGTAGGGCAGAGTAAACGGGCTCGGTAGACAGAGGGCCAGCAGTGGTGGTGGGCGTGGAGGTGGTGGAAGTGGTCGTAGGCATGGAAGCTGTGGAGGTGGGCTCAGCGAGGGTACTCCCGACACCAGCAGAGGTGTGGACAGAGGTGTCGGGAGCAGCAGAAATATCAGGGATAGGCTGAGGGGCCATGGGGTCAACAGAGGCAGCAGGCTCAGCAGGTGCGACAAGGTCTCTGGGGACAGCGTGGGCAGCGTGGGCCTGCTCGGCCTCCTTGGCCTCGAGCACGTATGCGGCTGGGATCAGAAGATCCATCGCCGGAAGCCAGTCCACCTGGGCCGGTGCAATCTGAGTCCGAGCTGGGCTCGGAAGAATCATGTAATCGGCACCGTAGGGGCCGTGCAGCCAGACCCAGTGTCGCTCACCGTACGGACGAAGCATCTTCATCCGGGCCATAACATCAATGGACAGTGAGGTGGGGCCCAGTGCTCATCGCAGGTCATCTGGAAAGTCCTCGCCGGTCATAAGGGCGAGCAAGGTGATCAGACCGCCGTAGCATATCGGTGAGCGAGTGCCCACCGATACGATGATGCGGTCCAAAAACCAGGCCGTGACATCAATCACGACGGCGGGGACCAACTCATCGCCCTCCCTAGATAGAGCTCTGGGCCGTGTCATCGCGTAGAGCATATAGAGCTCCGGCGTGGACATCGTACCCGGCTCATATCTGGCCAAAAAGGTAGTCGCCATGAGGCGCTGAGCTATACGGAGGCAGGGATGGACAATGGCCGAGGCCTTGGCCCTACTAGGGTCAAAGGCACCGTGAAGACCCGTGATCCGGGCCCAGAAGGCGCCGACATCGAAGGAAGGTGGGGGGATATGGGTGGGGGCGTAACCTCGGTCGGCCCCGGGGACATCGGGCCACGAGAAGAAAGCTCTCATCATACGAAGAGTGACCTGGCACTCTCGGTCCATGAACCGAAACGAGCATCCCTCGTCGGTCCGGGCGATCGAACTAAGAACCTCAAGTGTCGGACGGATGAACGTGTCCGCCGACACCTAGAAGAAATCTCGCCAGCCCACGTTGTCGTACAACGTGAGCATCCCCTCGAGTACCCCCAGGCGTCCTAGGTCTGCAGGGTGTGCGAACCTGGAGGGTACGATCGAGCGCTGGGAAATACGCTCGAAAGCGACGCGGTGTGCGTCGTTCCAGAACGTAATCCCCAGCGGCCCGATAAGTGGAGCCGGAGGTGGTGGCTGTGGGGCGGCAGGGAGTGGCTGTGCGGGCTCTGCAGGCTGTACGAGGTGTGCGGGGCCTGCAGGCTGTGCTGGGTGGACGGGGTGTGGTGGAGAAGGCGGAGGAGAGTCCTCCACCTCGTGGGAGGGGCCGGCATCATCCGACCGCTTCCGCTTGGCGGAAGCTCTCCTCGACCGCGGCCATGTCCGGGGCGGCATATGGGCCCCGAGCGCTCACCAAAACCGATAAAAATGCGGCATGCGTAAAATAAAGGAAAGAATATACCACGACACGCCGCGAGAGCAAAGCTATGGAAGCGTGCGAAGACGACTCCTCCACGTAGCCCGAAACAGTCCCTGGAAGCTCCCCTGGGCTCCCCTAAGCTCCCAAATATAACCTGCGCATGAAACAGAGATATCAGCGAGTAATATTCAAAACGTTTGGGGAATTAGGGGTATAATAGATAGAAATTGAAATTAATTTGGGTTTGGGGTTCGTTTAACGCATGGATCGTCAAAAAATACACAAAAGAGGAGAAATAGGCGAAAATCGGCGTTACCGGAGGTGGCCGGAGGCGTGGCCGCCGGCGGCAACTCGGGCGAGGTGCGGCGGCGGTCGGCCGGAGTTTGGGTGGCCGAGCGCCGGCGCGGGTGAGGGATCGGGCGAGCAAAGGGAGATTCGGGCGCTGGGGATGCGAAAAGTCGGGCGCTGGCGATTTCGTTTGTTTCGAAAAACGCGCCTGACCCCCACGCCTTTTTATAGTAAAAGTTACGACTCGGCCGAGTGACTGGGTCGCTCGGCCGAGTGAACTAATCAGAAAAATTCCTCCCCGCTACGCTTCGGTCGAGTGGCCTTGCCAACCTCGGCCGAGTGGAGTAAGTCCATTCGGCCGAGTGGCTCAAGCTACTCGGCAAGACTCGCCCCAGGAGCGTATCAGTTTTACTCGGTCGAGTGAATATATATACTCGGCCGAGTAGCAGTTATACTGAAATCAAGAAAAGAAACAGAGAGTTGGGTACATCAGACTTCCCTCGTTCGTGAGCGGCTCGGCCGGACGAACTTGTGTGCTCGGCCGAGTGACTAGTATGCTCGGCCGAGTGAGCCTTGTTTTCTGTTGTTTGTCTTCGTTTGGGCTCTAAACTCTGTTTTTTCTTCCTCTAGTCGATTTCATCTTCCTCCTAATGATCGAGCGCCTTCCTGGGGCGCTCCTCGTCATCTTGTTCATCCTCCTAATGATGGGTACCTCATTTTCCTCTCCTGTCAAGAAAAATAGGACCCGTTATCACAAAATTTTTGGGCGAACGACTCAAAACACTAAAAATTTCTAAAACAAAAATAAAAGAAAAGTAAAAATAAAGCAATAACCGTCGGGTTGCCTCCTGACAAGCGCTCGTTTAAGGTCGTGAGCTCGACCCCCTCTGATTTTCAATTAATGCGGGATGTTTGGTGCATATGAGATGCACTCGTCAAATTTTTCGGGGAGAACGCTTGGATTCGGAAGTTACGGCGGCGTGTTCCCCCTCGGTGGTCTCTTGTCTCGGATAGTGTTGGGGGGAGGCTCCCCCAAGCTAGCGTTTGCTCTGGTCCTCGGCTTCACCGGTGACACCGATTTCCGAATCGGCGGAGCTTTCTTTTGAGACTTCAATTTCGAGAGCTTGCAGAGCTCTCGAATCCTTGCGACATCAGCGTCGCCTTCATCAATTTCAGCGGAGAAGTCGGGGGAATCATTTGTCTTCTCTCCTTGGTCCAAATCTGGGCCTTCCTCGAAATCTTCTTTGAATAGGGCACCGATCGAATGTGGGATCGTCTCCTCAATAACCTCGTCAAGGAGGTCCATATAGTCCAGCTCCTCGTGGTAAGGCATGTGTTTCATTGCCTTAGGAATATGAAGCTCCACCTCGATGTTGCCGATGTTCAATGTTAGGGTACCTTCTCGTACATCGACAATGACACCGGCGGTGGCGAGGAACGGTCGTCCAAGTATTAACGACGTATCTCCCTCCTCCTTAACATCCATAATCACGAAGTCGCATGGCAAGCATATGCCCCTCCGGGACTTGTAGCGGGATGTCCTCTGCGATCCCTACTGGCCTCGTGATCCGTCCATCGGCTAATTGTATCCGCATGTCGGTGGGCTTCAATTTCGTCCCGGTGTTTAGCCTTAGGAACATGGATAGAGGCATGAGGCTTACACTAGCCCCTAGATCCACCAACGCCTTTTGTAGAGGGACGCCGCCCAAGGTACAAGGAATTCGAAAACTCCCCGGGTCTTTGAATTTAGCCAGCTCCTTCTCTCTCTTGGTGAACCTAGAGCCCTCCTCGGCGAGCATAATCTTTTCCTTCCTCTTTCTCCCCGAAATCAAATCCTTTAAAAATTTAGCGTATGTCGGGATTTCCACGATGGCGTCGATGAAAGGAATGTTGAGGCTAACCCCTCTCAGATACTCGAGAAACTTTGCTAGCCTTTTCTCCATTTTTGCTCTAGCAAGCCTTTGGGGGAATGGGACCGGTGGCATAAAGCGCCTCTCTTCAATCAATTGCTCCGCTCTAGATTTCTCCTTTTCTTGCGGCTCTTTCTCCCTTTCAACCTCAACTACCGGCTCGATTGGCTCTACATTCTCCTCCACGGGCTCCTCGGTAGGAATCATGGCGGGGGTGGTATCCTTCCCGCCTCTAGTAGTAACAGCAACCACGGCATTGATGTGGCCGGTGTTGCCCCGTGGGTTTTGCTCGGGTTGAGCCGGCAATTGTTGAGTATTTCGATTGAGCAGTGCCAATTGCTCCGAGATTTGAGCTACAACGGTTGTAAGAGAGTCTTGGCCCGCCTTCAAGGAAGCATTGACCTTCTTTTGCTCGACCATAAACTCCTCCACTCTAGCTTCAAAGTCGGATCGTTGTTGAGCTTGTGGAGGGTTTTGATTTCTCCACCCTTGATTGTATCCGGGCGGCCTATAGGGTGGAACTTGTTGCTTCGGTTGGAAATTTTGTTGTGGAGGCCCCCTCGGTGGATAATGTTGTTTTTGTTGTGGTGGTGGCGGTCGAGCTTGTTGAGGTTGTTGTTGCGGCGGGTTCAAAGCTCCTTCATTGTTGGCATAAGAGAAACAGGGATGGTTTCTTGTGGCCGGATTGGCCCAATATCCTTGGTTCCCCGCGACATATTGAACTTGCTCCAAGGATCCATCTCCTTGCTCTCCTCCCAAATACATAGCTTGAGATTGGTCTTGCCAATCACACATTTGATTCGTTGGTGCGGATGTGGAAGGGGTTCCTTGGGGCTCCGTGATAAACTTCTCCAATCTCTCCATTACCTTGTGGAGAGAATCAAACTTGCTTGTCAACTCCGCTACGGCCTTTGCCTCATAGATGCTAGTTGGCTTCAAGGAGGACGTAGAGTGTCCTCGCTCATCGCCCCATTGTTGATTGTTTGAGGCCATCTCCTCAATTAGGGCCGTAGCTTCGTCGGGAGTCTTTGATAAGATGGCACCATTTGCCGTGGCATCAATAATTTGCTTGGTCCCCGGTTGGAGACCATTGTAGAAGCTATGAACTAGCTCCCAATCTTCAATGCTGTGGTGAGGGCATTGATGCTGCAGATCTTTGAAGCGCTCCCAAGCCTCATAGAGCGTCTCTAAGGGTCCTTGCTTGAAGGACATAAGAGCGCTCCGAATCTTTACCGTCTTGGAGGGCGGATAGAACTTGTCAATGAACGCACTCGCCAACTCATCCCATGTGGTAAAGACTCCCTCAGCTTGCGTCCTCAACCAATAAAGTGCTTTGTCCTTTAATGTGAAGGGGAAGAGTCGCAGTCTGATGGCATCGATGGAGACCCCCGTCATCTGAAATGTGGCGCACTTCGACAAAAATAGCTGGATGTGGTAGTGGTGATTTTCATGGGCATTCCCATGAAATGGATCCTGTTGCATCAGAACCACTAGTCCAGTCTTCAGCTCAAAGTTCTTGTCAGCCGCCAACTCCGGCATGGCAATGGATGAGGTCGTAGAAGAGATCTTAGGCCGAAGCCTATCGCGAATAGAAATAATCCTCGCCATTCTTGCCGCTAATTGTTCCGCAGTTTCCGGGTTGGTCATAAACCTCCCTTCCGGATCTTGTCTTCTCTCTGCTCTGATTCTCCGCGTAGTACGCTCAATCTCGGGATCAAATAATATAGCTTCAGGGTCCGCCGTCGATCTCGTGTTCATGCACGGGAAAAACAAAGTTTCAAAGAAGTGATTAGCACAATGGAAGGGTTAGATAAAAAATAATGAAATAAAAACAAAAAGAAAGAAATTGCTAGGGTGGTAAGATCAAACGCAATCGCCTCCCCGGCAACGGCGCCAAAAACTTGATCGCTCCGGAATGTAACCCAAAAGTGCGACCGTGTAGTTTTATCGCAAGCGCACGGTGCAGCGGCGAGCGGGTTATCGAACACAGGGAGGACGAATGAAAGTGCTTGCTCCGATCAACCTGGCTATTAATAACGGAAAAGAGAGAATTTGCCTTTGGCGATCCTGTCACAATCGTCAGACAAAGTACGAAGATATCAAATCAAAATAAAGACGCCTAGGGAATGGGGAATCCCCGCTACTCACCGTATCTCGTCAATGTGATTCATTGGTATCAAAATTGCTAGGGTAGAATCTCGGATGAACTAGTTGCAACTGAATGTAAAACCTAGCTCACGCTCTCGCGCTGTCGCCGGTCTATAGCTATCCTAGGTTTGGGTCCAATCTCTTGCAAACCCTAGCCTAGGCAAGCTAGCATTAGGATCAACATCATCGCTCAATCGCACCCCGAGCCCACTCTCGTGCAAACTCGGGCCACGACCTAGGTTGGGATAGTTCCTACCCGTCCAATCTCTTGCAAACGGGTAACGGCATGGAATCGCAACCGGAAACCCTAGTATCGGTCCAATCTCTTGAAAACCGATACTACGGAAACTCGATTTCAACCCAATTCGGATTTCTAGGGTTTCCTATTGAATTGGGATCCAATCTCTTGCAAATCCCAATCGATATGAATACCTAGCTATCCGTAGTAAATCGATCCCAATCTAACCCTAATAGCAATTCTAGCAATATTTCCACCAATTCATCACAAATCTGAAATTGGGCTCGTAGGGTTCATCCCCACGCCCCAAGACATATAGACTACTCACAATTCATAGCACAAACACAAAAATAATCAATGAAATTAACAAGAGAATTCATCACAATATTGAGATAAGCAATAAAAATAGTATTTTTAGAGGAGAGAGAGGCAAACCAATAGAGTTCTTCCAAGAATCCAACAAAAATCAACTTTTTCCTCCTCTCCAATCACAAGAATAAAAGCTAAAAAGTTAATCTAAAAAGCTGCAAAAATTAAAGAGAAAAGCTCTCTAACCTAGGGTAAAAACAGGGGTTAAATACCCCCAAAATCGTCCAAAAAACTGTGACCAAAATGCCCCTGCGCAGCCTGAAAACCGCAATTTTCGCTACAGGCAGCGCGTCGCACTCGGCCGAGTGACAAAAGTCGCTCGGCCGAGTGACAAACCCTGAGAATTTTCAGTAAGTCTGGGTCTTCAGGGGTCTTCACTTCGGGAGCGGCTCGGCCGAGTGAGTTGTCGTCACTCGGCCGATGGCTTCTTAGTACTCGGGCGGTCGGCATTTTCCACTCGGCCGAGTGGGTCTTCTGAAGCTCAGGCAGACAAAAAACAGTAAGTTGGCAGTTTTTGAATGGCTTCGTCTGGGTGCCACTCGGGCGGACGGGGTCTCGTCACTCGGCCGATGTGGCTTCCGTCGCTCGGCCGAATGCACACATAAAACGTGTCCGATCCGGTCGGCCGAGCGGTGTCTCGCTGGTCGGCCGAGTGACTCATTCACTCGACCGAGTGAGACACCAAAAATGCCCAAACAGCTTGTTTTGGCCTCCTCGTCGCTCCTGCGACGTTCTTTCTTCTTCCTCTTCTCTCCAATAGCAAAATACCCCTCGGGGAAGTTGTCGGTGGCACTCTGGAGTAGGCGTATCTCGAGATCACTCCAAATCGCTCCAAATCACCTGAAATGCGACAAAAACACAAATCGTGAAAAGCATCGCAATATCGTCGATATACTGTGAAAAACATGATTTGAGCGATCTAAATGGTATGCAAACATGCGGGAAAAAAGTGTAAAATAAGGAGTGATCAGCTACCTAGAGTGGCTCGCCAATGTCGTCATGGTGAAGAAGGCCAGTGGCAAGTTGCACATGTGCGTCGACTTCACTGACCTCAACAAAGTGTGCCCGAAGGACAGCTTTCCCTTGCTAAGGATCGACCACCTGGTCGACCATGCTTCAAGTTACGAGCTTGTGAGCTTCATGGATGCCTTCTCGGGCTACAATCAAATTCCAAAGGCGAAGATCGACGAAGAAAAGACCCCGTTCATCACCGACAAGGGGACCTTCTGCTACACAAAGATGCCGTTTGGGTTGAAGAATGCTGGGATGACCTATCAACTGATGGTGGACAATATCTTCAACTCTCAGGAGACCTTCCAGAAAGTGCGCAGCTACAACTTGAGGCTCAACCCGGTGAAGTGCATCTTTGGCGTACAATCAGAGAAATTTCTCGGCTTCATGATTATGAAGCGAGGGATCGAGGCGAACCCGAAAAAAATATCAGCCCTCGTCAACATGAAGGAGCCTCGAACAATTAGAGACCTGCAGAGGTTGAACGGGAGGATCACGTGCTTAGGAGATTCCTATCAAAGATAGCCGAGAGATCGCTCCCATTCTTTACAATCTTGCAGCGGGCTCTCGTCATGAAGAAAGACACAAGAAAGGTAGTCGAATGGGACGACTCCTGCGCCTAAGCATTCGCAGAGCTACGGGGCTACTTACAAAGTCCTTCGTTGCTCATGAAACCGGAGGAGGGAGAGCAGCTGAGCTTATATCTTTCCACAAGCGAAGAAGCTGTCAGTTCGGCCCTCATTAAAGAAGAGAAGGGCACGCAGAGGCCGGTCTACTATGCGAGCCAGGTGCTCCGAGATGCAGAGACCCATTATATCCCCATAGAGAAGGTTGCATATTGCCTCGTAACGACAGTGAGAATGCTCTGGCCGTACTTTCAAGCTTACACCATCATTGTCTACACCAATCTGCCCCTCGAGAAGAATTTGAAGAGATTGGAGCGATCGGGCAAAATGTTGAACTGGAGCATCGAACTCAGCGAGTTCGACATCATCTACAAAGCCCGGATGCCGATCAAAGGCCAAGCACTGGTGGACTTCGTGGTGGAATGCACCATCGAAGAGCTTCCCGAAGATCTGTCAAGCGCTCGATCGGCCGTGGCATGGCAGAGACTGTCGGTAGAAAATGAACCCTCGACGTCTGCCCAGGGATGATATGGCAAACTATGGGTCGTCCACATCGACGGGTCAGCTGCAGGGTTGGGAAGTGGAGCGGACATCGTCATAAAACCCCCTGACAGGAGCTTGCTGGAGTATGCGCTTTTCTTCAACTTCTCGACGACAAACAACGTGGTGGAGTAGGAAGCCGCTGTCAATGGGCTGAAGCTATATCGGGTGATGGGGGTGACGAATGTGCTACTGCTAAGTAACTCGAGGCTCGTCATCCAATGAATTCATGGGAGCTTCGAAGCAAGGGAGGAGCTGATGAAGCGCTATTTAAAGTGTGCCCAGGCCGAACTTCAAAAGTTCAAGAAGGCGGAGGTTCAACATCTGCCTCGATCGAACAACCTCCGAGCCGATGCTCTCTCGAAGCTGGCCTATCTCTTTCCCATCCGAGATTGGGAAGGCCATCTAAGTCGAGAACCTGCTGACACCGACTATTGAGGAGGGCGAGCTAATGTATGTCTGCCAAACAACAACATGGATGAACCCGATCATGACCTACCTGGAGATGGGAGCCCTGCCCGAATATCGGCTCGAAGCAAAGAGGATCGAGAGGCGAGCCCTGTCGTTCATAATCTTCGATGGCGTGCTTTATCGAAAGCGCCACGCCAGATACGACATCCTGCCTTATCTGAAGTGTCTGGGACCAGACCAAGCTGAACAGGTCATCCGTGAGGTGCAAGAAGGCTTATGTGGAAACCACTACGACGGACGCACCATCGCCCACAAAGCAGTGCGTCAAGAATACTACTGGCCGACTGATCGCGCCCCGGCGTACACGTCCCGAGGCGACGGTTGTAGTTTTACCGCAAGCGCACGGTATAGCGGCGAGCGGGTATCGAACACAGGGAGGACGAATGACCGTGCTTGCTCCTAATCAACCTGGCTATTTAGAGAGATAATTGCCTTGGGCGATCCTGTCACAATCGTCAGACAAAAGTGCGAAATATCAAATCAAATAGAGAACGCCTAGGGAATGGGGAATCCCCACTACTCACCGTATTTCACAATTGTGGTTCGCCAGTATCGAAATCGCTAGGATGAGAATTTGGATGAACTAGTTGCAACTAAATGTGGAACCAAGCTCACGCTCTCGCGATGTTGCCGGTCTATAGCTATCCTAGGTTTGGGTCCAATCTCTTGCAAACCCTAGCCTAGGGAAGCTAGCATTAGGATCAACATCATCGTCCAATTGCGCACCGAGCCCAATCTCTTGCAAACTCGGTCCACAATCTAGATTAGGATAGTTCCTACCCGTCCAATCTCTTGCAAACGGGTATCGGCACGGAATTGCAACCGGAGATCCTAGCATCGGTCCAATCTCTTGCAAACCGATACTTCGAAAATCCGACTCCAACCCAATTCGGATTTCTAGGGCTTCATATCGAATTGGGATCCAATCTCTTGCAAATCCCAATTGATGTGAATACCTATCTATCTGTAGTAATTCGATCCCAATCTAATCCCTAATAACAATCCTAGCTCAATTTCTACCGATTCAACACAAATACGAAATTGGGCTTGTAGGGTTCATCCCCACGCCCCAAGACGTGGAGACTACTCACTAATCATAGCAATAGCACAATAATTAGCAATGAAATAGACAATGGAATTCATCACAACAATGATATAAACAATAAAAATAGAGTTTTTGGGGAAGAGAAGTGCAAACCAATGTAGATCTTCAATCAACCCAAAAAAAATCCAAGTTTTTCTCTTCTCCAATCACAATTAATAAAGCTAAAAAGTAGACTCAAAAAGCTGCAAAAAATCTGAGAGGTGCCCCCCAAAACTAGGGTAAAAACAGAGCTTAAATAGCCCCAAAAATCGTCTAAAGATC
The DNA here is from genome assembly GCA_030789695.1 of Scilla litardierei. NCBI lineage: Eukaryota > Viridiplantae > Streptophyta > Magnoliopsida > Asparagales > Asparagaceae > Scilla > Scilla litardierei. The sequence continues at coordinate 219,039 of JAULAV010007665.1, read as the reverse complement.
CTGACCAAAATGCCCCTGCACAGCCTGTTTTCCGCAAATTTCGCTACAGGCTGCGCATCGCACTCGGCCGAGTGACAAAAGTCGCTCGGCCGAGTGAAAACCCTGTCAATTTTCCAGTAAGTCGGGGGCTTCAGGGGGCTTCAGTTCGGGGGCGGCTCGGCCGAGTGAGTTGTCGTCACTTGGCCGATGGCTTCACTTCACTCGGGCGGACGGGATTTGCCACTCGGCCGAGTGGGTCTTCTGAAGCTCAGATGGCCGAAAAACAGTAACTTCGATCTTTTTGAGGGCCTTCGTCTGGGCGCCACTCGGGCGGACGTGGTATCGTCACTCGGCCGATGTGGTCTCCGTCGCTCGGCCGAGTACACATGGAAATCGTGTCTGAACGGGTCGGCCGAGCAGTGTCTCGCTGGTCGGCCGAGTGGCTCCTCCACTCGGCCGAGTGGGACACAAAAAATGCCCAAACTGGTCGTTTTGGCCTCCTCGTCGCTCCGGCGACGTCCATTCTTCTTCCGCTCCTCTCCAATAGCAAAATACCCCTCGGGGAGGTCGTCGGTGGCCGTCTATCGTGAGCGCATCTCATGATCACTCCAAATCGCGCCAAATCGCCTGAAATGCGACAAAAACAACAAAGCGTGAAAAGCATCGCAATATCGTCGATATATCGTGAAAAACATGATTTGGGCGATCTAAATGGCATGCAAACATGCGGGAAAAGGTGTAAAATAAGGAGTGATCAAAATCCCCCAAGCTTGCCTCTTACTCGTCCTCGAGGAAGATAAGTAAAAAGCGAACCCGGTGGATTCGGAAAACGAAAACGGCGAAAAAACGAAAAAAATGAAAAACGAAGAAGAATGGAAACCAAACGAAAATAAAGAAAGAAAGAAAGAATAGGTAGGATGCTAGATCATTTTCTCAGGACGTGGGTTTCACCTACTCTTATAGCATGCACCGAGTGAGAAATACATGTCAAAGAATCTCAATTTTGATATCATAGTAGAATAGTGCAAGTAGAAAATAGAAAACCCACGAACAACGGTATAATCATGAAAAACGGAATGATTTTAAAATTAACATCGCCTGAATCATCTAAAGCGGTATACAAATCTCAGATCACACACTTTTCAATTGAACGCTTTCTATCTGGAGTATAAGAGTATCACATCATAGAATAGAGAGAATAGAAAAGTATGGATTTCATGAAATGAATGCTAGGCTTAGATTTCTGGATTTCGTAAAGCTAGAAACAATCTCACCGAGTATAGAATATTACTTAGCCTAGGTTGTCGTGCAATGTCAAGTAGTCGCTCTCTCACACATCAATGGATCTCCTCCCCCAAGCTTATCTATAAGCGTGGTGGCACAAAAATATTTACATCCCCATTTTTATATAGCTCCAAAGGCAAAGAAGGGAAAGAAGAAAGAAAGTAAGCGAGATGGGATCTTTTATTGAGGATTTTTCCTCTTTTCTCTCCCTTTTTTTTTCTTCTTCTGCAATAAGCAACATATATACAATGATCCCAACTCAGAGAGAGGTAATGATATACAAGAATGTTTTTCTCTCTTTTATTCTTCTCTTCTCTCTCTTTTTTTTATTTTTGAAATAAGAGATTTGGAGCTAGGAATTAATAGCGGGGGAAATGCCATAGAATAGAATCACTAAGGGGAGATTCACCAATGATTTTAAAAGTAGAGAAGTGATGTTCAAGATTTGTGGAGAAAGAAATAAATATAACTCTCGGCTCACTCTATAAGACATGCACGACAACTTCAGCAGGGTAATCTAATCTACTCAGTTTCGATCACAAAAAAGCTAACTAATCCAGATATATCTTAGCTAATCATCATTCAATCATCCGGAAGTGAAGTGTACAATTCATGCATATAGAAGTGATAAAGGAAAAGAAGTCAGTACTCCAGATATAGGCATTCAATGCGTGAATCTTGGTGTGTTTTCTGTGATAGCATACATATGAATATTCAGGCTCAGCTAATAATAAAATTTCATCCATTTTCATGAGGAAAAAGTGTGGGTTACTATTTCTAAATGTAAAGCAAGTCATAGCATATGATATCAGAAATGAAATCTAAGACACGACAAGTATAGCATGCATATAGAATAAGCTAACTCCACGTAGACATCATCACAGAAAATTCATCTCTAGCATGAGATGAAAAAAGAAACGAAGTAAAGATAAAAGGAAAAATAGAACTATGCAATGCGGCACACAGGAAAATAGGAAAAACGTGATGCATGGCAAGATAAATGAAAAATAATGAAAAATAAGTGCAAAAGTGAAAAACGGTGTGAAAAAAAAACTAAAAATAAAGGTGGCAAATCGAAAAAGAACGTGAGAACTCACTCCCCCAAGCTAAAGTGCACAGTGTCCTCAATGTGCAAAGTGTGGCACACAGAGAGACAAGTAATGAGAGGGGCAAGTGAGGATGCATGCATGATGGAAAGAAAAAAGATAATAAAACGAAAAATAAAGGAACGAAAATATGATGCGGATATGATGCATGCACAGATATGAGTGATACGAGTATAAATGGGTCACCAAAAGCTCTCCCTCTCTCCCAAAAAAGATATATAAAGAGACGGCAAATGAGAATCACAAAAAAGTGAGGGGAGGGGGGGGCAAAAGTGCATCAGGACCCAGCAGAGACGGGCAGCACAACGGCAGGAATGGATAAAGGCATCAAGAGTGCCTAAGAAGGCGGTGCCGCGCCGTCTCCGTCCTGAGGCGGAGGAGGTGGTGGTGGTGGTGTGGGCTGCTGAGCTGGGGTGGAAGCGGAAGCAGGTCTAGTGTGTGTGGAAGTGTGTGTGGGAACCTGCTGGGTGGGCTGGGGTACGCGAGGTAGACGCTCCAGCACCTGTGTAAGGCAGTAGTGGATCTGGGGTATCAGGTCGAAGCGTCCAGCCATCGCAGAGACGGTGGAGGACAGGGTCCTAAGGTCTCCTCTAAGACCACTCACCGCCAACTCAAGAGCACGTATGCTCTGCAGTGTAGTGTCGGGCGGGGGTGGTGCAGAGGGACGCACCGGTCTAGGCTGCGCAGGGCGAGGCTGGCGTACGCGAGTGGAGTATGTGACGGGCTCAGCGGGGAAGGGGACAAAAGGTGCCGTGCCTGGAAAAGTGGGCCTGGCCTCGGTGCGAGGCCGGGACACCGGCTGGCGAGAAGTGGAGGCAGCGGCAGCAAAGGAGGCGTGCAAAAGAGGCAACGAGGTGGCCAGAGAGGTCCGTGGCACATAAGTGTGGACAGACGCCACGACACTCTCGGAGAAGACGGCGGCAGTGGAGACAGAGGAATCTCCCGCTGGGGTAGAAGTGTGTGGTCCAAAAGGTGTAGCCCCAGCGGAGATCATGCTAACCATGGTCTCCACGACCGCGGCGAACGAGGGCTCCCCACTCTCAACAAAGGTCTGCGGGCGCTGGGGGAGAGCGGAGCAAAGAGGCTCCACGGACAGAGGGCCGGAGGTGGTAGCGGGAGTGGTGGGGACAGCCTCGGAAGTGGTGACAGTGGTGGAAGTGGGCTCAGCAAGAGTACTCTCGACACAGGCAGAGGTGGGGACAGAAGTGTCAAGAGCAGTGGAAATGTCAGGAACAGGCTGAGAGGCCACAGGGTCGACGGGGTGGGCAGCAGGCTCGGAAGGGTGTGCAGCAGGGTCTGCGGGAGCAGCGTGGGCAGCGTGGGCAGCGTGGGCAGCGTGGGCAGCATGGGCCTGCTCGGCCTCCTCGGCCTCGAGCACGTAGGCGGCGGGGATGAGGACATCCATATCTGGGAGCCAGTCAACGTGGGCCGGTGCAATCTGGGTCCGAGCAGGGCTCGGGAGAATCATGTAATCGGCCCCATAGGGGCCGTGCAACCAGACCCAGTGACGCTCACCGTGCGAACGCAGCATCTTCATCCGGGCCATAACGTCTATCGACAAGGAAGTGGGGCCCGGAACGTGTCGCAGGTCGTCGGGGAAGTCCTCGCCGGTCATAAGAGCCAGCAGGGTAATCAGGCCGCCGCAGCATATCGGTGAGCGAGCGCCCACCGATACAATGATGCGGTCTAAGTACCATGCCGCGATATCGATCACGACGGCGGGGACAAGCTCATCTCCATCCCTAGATAGAGCTCTGGGACGGGTCATCGCGTAGAGCATGTAAAGCTCTGGCGTAGACATCGTGCCCGGCTCATATCTGGCCAAAAAGGTAGTCGCCATGAGGCGCTGGGCAATGCGTAGGCAGGGGTGGACTATGGCCGAGGCCTTGGCCCTACTAGGGTCAAAGGCAGAGTGGTGGTCTGTGATCCGGGCCCAGAAGGCGCCGGCGTCGAAAGAAGGTGGGGGGATGTGGGTAGGGCCGTAACCGCGATCGGCTCCGGGGACTGCGGGCCAAGAGAAAAACGCTCTCATCATATCGAGAGTGACCTGGCACTCTCGATCCATGAACCGGAATGAGCATCCCTCATCGGTCCGGGCGATCGAACTCAAAACCTCAAGTGTCGGGCGGGTGAAAGTATCCGCCGACACCTGCAGAAAATCTCGCCAACCCACGTTGTCGTACAACGCGAGCAGTCCCTCGAGTACCCCCAGGCGTCCAAGGTCAGCGAGGTGTGCAAACCTGGAGGGTACGATCGAGCGCTGGGAGATACGCTCGAAGACGGCGCGGTGTGCGTCGTCTCGGAACGTAATCCCGAGCGGCCCGACCAGTGGGGCCGGTGGTGGTGGCTGTGGATCGGCAGGGAGAGGCTGTGCGGGCTGTGGGTGCGCTGCAGGCTGTGCGGGGTGTGTGGGGCCTGCAGGCTGTGCTGGGTGTGCGGTGTGTGTGGGGGACGGTGGAGGAGAGTCCTCCAACTCGTGGGAGGGGCCGGCATCATCCGACCGCTTCCGCTTGGCGGAAGCTCTCTTCGACCGCGGCCGTGTCCGGGGTGGCATATCTGCCCCGAGCGCGCGCCGAAAAGTGAAAAGTACGGCGTGTGCACAAAGAGTGGAAAGAGTTTACCCAAACACGCCGCGAGTGCTAAGCAGTGGAAGCGTGCGAAGTCCGCGCCTCCACGAAGTCCTGAGCAGCCCGTAGAAGCTCCCCTGAGCTCCCCTAAGCTCCAAAAAGCAACCTGCGCATGGAAAAGCGATATCAGCGAGTAATAATCAAAATGTATGGAGCAATAGGGGTATAACAGATAGATATGTGAATTGATTCGGGTTAGGGGTTCGATTAACACATGGATCCTCAAAAACTACGCAAAAAGAGAAGAAAATGGTGAAAATAAGCGAACCGGAGGTGATCGGAGACGGGGCTGCCGGCGGCGACTCGGGCGGGGTGCGGCGACGGTCGGCCGGCGGTGGCAGGCCGAGCGGCGGCGCGCGCGGGCTTGGTCGGGCGAGTGGGGGGTGAGAATGAGCGGTATCGGGCGAGGGGAATCCGAGGGGTCGGGCGATTTGGGAATTTTGCGGTTTCGAAAAACGCGCCCCCCCTCGGTCCTTATATAATAGAAGTTACGACTCGGCCGAGTGACGTGGTCACTCGGCCGAGCGAGGCAATAGAAATTTTCTCCCCGATATCGCATCGGCCGAGTGGCTTTGCCAGCCTCGGCCGAGTGGAGTAAGTCCATTCGGCCGAGTGACTCAAGCTACTCGGCATGACTCGCCCAAGGAGGGTATCCGTTTCACTCGGCCGAGTGAATATATATACTCGGCCGAGTAGCAGTTATAATGAAATGAGGAAAATAGACAGAGAGTTGGGTACAGCAGACTTCCCTCGTTCGTGAGCGGCTCGGCCGGACGAACTTCTGTACTCGGCCGAGTGACTAGTATACTCGGCCGAGTGAGCCTTGCATTCTGCTGTTTGTCTTCGTTTAGGCTCTAAACTCCGTCTTTCTTCCTCCAGTCGATTTCATGCTCCTCCTAAGCGTCGAACGCCTTCTTGGGGCGCTCCTCATCGTCTCGTTCAACCTCCTCATGATGATCTACCTATCTCCTCTCCTGTCAAGAAAAATAGGACCCGTTATCACAAAATTTTTGGTCGGGTGACTCGAAATACCAAAAATTTCTAAACGAAAATAAAGAAAAAAGAGATTAAAAAAAAGCAAAAACCGTCGGGTTGCCTCCCGACAAGCGCTCGTTTTAGGTCGTGAGCTCGACCCCCTATAGTTTTCAATCAATGCGGGATGTTTGGTGCATATGAGATGCACCCGTCAAACTTTCCGGGGAGCGCGCTTGGATTCGAACGTGGCGGCGTAGCGTTCTCCCGCGGTGGTCTCCTATCTCGAATAGTGTTGGGGGGAGGCTCCCCCAAGCTAGCATTTGCCCCGGTCAACGGCTTAACCGGCGATGCCGATTTCCGTACCGGCGGAGCTTTCTTTGGAGACTTTGATTTCGAGAGCTTGCAGAGCTCTCGAATCCTTGCGACATCAGCGTCGCCTTCATCTTCATCAGCGGAGAAGTCGGGGGAATCATCATTATTGTCTTCATGGCCTAAATCCGGGCCTTCATCAAATTCTTCATCAAAAAGGGCACCAATTGAGTGAGGAATCGCCTCCTCTATCACCTCATCAAGGAGGTCCGAGAGATCATCCGGCCGCTCTTTAAGCAAATATACTCTATTGATTTCGCCCGTCGGGATCCCCTCGGAATAGTGCTTTAGCCTTTGCCCATTTACTTTGAATGTGGTACCTTCCTTGCTTTCCAACTCGAAAGCTCCTCCCGGTTGTATATGCTTGATGGTGAAAGGTCCCGACCAACGTGACCTCAACTTACCGGGAAATAGTCGGAGTCGGGAATTGTAGAGCAAGACCTTGTCTCCCACCTTGAAGTCCGTGACAGTTATGCGGGCATCGTGGAAAATCTTGGTCCTTTCCTTGTAAATTCTCGAGCTCTCATAAGCGTCCCTCCTTATTTCATCAAGTTCGTTGATGTCCAGGAGTCGCCTCACCGCCGCACTCTTATAATCGTAGTTAAAGGTCTTGATGGCCCAATATGCGCGGTGTTCCAACTCTACCGGCAAGTGACAAGCCTTCCCATAAACTAGGCGGAACGGTGTGGTACCGATGGGGGTGCGAAAGGCCGTGCGATAGGCCCATAGAGCATCGTTTAGCTTCATTGACCAATCCTTTCTAGACCGATCTACTGTTTTCTCGAGAATTTGCTTGATTTCTCTATTTGAGACTTCTACTTGGCCGCTTGTCTGGGGGTGATAAGCCATTCCAACTCTATGATTTACCCCGTACTTCTTTAGCATGGCTTCAAACTTGTTCTCTATGAAGTGGCTTCCCCCGTCACTTATCAAGGTACGCGGCACTCCAAAGCGCGGAAAGATATTTTGCTTGAAGAATTTGGAGACGACCCTCGCATCATTAGTAGGGGTGGCAATAGCTTCCACCCATTTGGAGACATAGTCAACGGCCAATAGGATGTACTTGTTGCCATTGCTCGACGGAAAAGGCCCCATGAAGTCTACTCCCCAACAATCAAAAAGCTCAATCTCCTGGATGGGTCTCATCGGCATCTCATTGCGCTTGGAGATATTCCCGGTCCGTTGACATCTATCGCAACCCTTCACAAAAGCGTGAGTGTCTTTAAACATTGTGGGCCAGAAGAATCCGCTCTGCAAGATCTTAGCGGTTGTTTTAGAGGCGGCATGATGTCCCCCGCATGGTAGACCGTGGCAATGCAAAATGATAGACGTTGCCTCATCTTTAGAAACACACCTACGAATGACACTATCTTTGCATATCTTGAAAAGGTAAGGATCTTCCCAAAAATAGCTACGGACCTCATGCATAAATCTCCTCTTTTGTTGCGTGGACATCCCATGCGGTTTGATTCCGCACGCCAAGTAGTTGACGAAGTCCGCGTACCAAGGTACTTCCTCGGTCCTTACCGCATATAGCCTCTCATCAACAAATGTGTCGTCAATAGGTAAGCTCTCATCCTCCTTGTCGCGAATGAGCCTAGATAAATGATCCGCCACGACATTGTCTGTACCCTTCTTATCTCTGATCTCTAGGTCGAATTCTTGCAACAAGAGTATCCACCTAATCAACCGGGGTTTGGCCTCCTTCTTGTTTAAAAGATACTTCAATGCCGCATGGTCGGTGTGGACAATCACCTTGGAACCGAGGAGGTAGGAGCGAAACTTTTCTATGGAGTAGACGACCGCTAGAAGCTCCTTTTCGGTAGTTGTGTAGTTTTTCTGCGCGTCATCCAATGTCTTGCTTGCGTAGTATATCGCATGAAGCTTCCTATCTTTCCTTTGTCCCAATACCGCTCCAATGGCTTGGTCGCTAGCATCGCACATTAGCTCAAAAGGGAGGCTCCAATCCGGCGGTTGAATGATGGGCGCTGAGACTAGCGCTTCCTTCAAGGTGTTGAAAGCTTGCAAGCATTCTCCTGAAAAGTCAAAAGGAACATCTTTAGCGAGTAAGGAAGTTAGTGGTCGGGCAATCGAGGCGAAATCCTTAATGAAGCGGCGGTAAAACCCCGCGTGACCAAGGAAGCCTCTAATGCCCTTGACATTAATAGGAGGAGGAAGTTTTTCGATTACCTCAATCTTAGCTTTATCTACCTCGATTCCTCTTGAGGAAACAAGATGTCCGAGAACTATACCTTCCGTGACCATGAAGTGGCACTTCTCCCAATTGAGAGTGAGATTGTTTTGTTGGCACCTTTTTAGGACTTTAGTGAGATTTTCCAAGCAAGAGTCAAACTCACTTCCATAAACCGAGAAATCATCCATAAAAACTTCCATAATATTTTCAATATAATCGGAAAATATGGATGTCATACATCTTTGAAATGTGGCGGGAGCATTACAAAGGCCGAACGGCATCCTACGGTATGCGTAGGTGCCATAGGGACAAGTGAAAGTTGTCTTTTCTTGGTCATCTTCGTGCAAAGGGATTTGGAAGAAACCCGAATACCCGTCTAGATAGCAAAAGTATTTATGGTTCGCGAGGCGTTCAAGCATTTGATCGATGAATGGCAATGGGTAATGGTCCTTTCGGGTGGCTTTATTGAGTCTCCTATAGTCAATGCACATTCGCCATCCCGTGACAGTGCGCGTGGATATTGGCTCACCTTTGTCATTTTTTATGACAGTCATCCCTCCTTTCTTGGGGACGACGTGGACGGGGCTAACCCATCTACTGTCAGAGATAGGATAAATTATACCGGCTTCAAGCAATTTTAGGATTTCCTTTTTAACCACCTCCTTCATGTTCGGGTTCAACCGCCTTTGAGGCTCTATGGAGGTGGCTTCGGTATCCTCCAAATGGATCCGATGCGTGCAAAGCCTAGGGCTTATCCCTTTAAGATCGGAGATAGTGTATCCCAAGACATCTTTGTGGCTCCTAAGGACGTCTAGGAGTTTTTCAAGTTGATCTTGTGTGAGGTGGGAATTGACTATCACCGGAAAAGTCAATTTATTACCCAAAAAGGCATACCTTAGATTCGGCGGTAATTGTTTAAGCTCTACCTGAGGTGGCGCTGCTTCTTCCACCTTTTCAGCTCGCATGAATTCGGCTTCTTCCTTGTCATCCTGGTTTAGCTCATCTTCAGGTGGAATGCTTTCTTGTGACGCGTCGGACTCGCTACTTAGTGAGGATGAGGCATCGAAGTAGGCGCCCTCTGATTCAGTGCTAGCATCGCCAAAACCTTCACTCTGCTCCAGTTCGTACCTGGAATCAAGAAACACATCAGACGATTCATAAAAACAAGAGTGAGCGTCATAAAGTGTAACACCCGGAATGTCGGTTTGCTCGAAGGGTTCTTCGGGAGCATAGTGCTCTTCGACATTTGCTCTTTGTCTTCGAAATACAATTTGTCGTCGACCACGTCAACTCTGACATTGCCTCCGATAGTTCCTTCCGGGGAGATTTGGTCCATCACAAAGCTAGCAAATAGTTGTTCGTCGGGGTCCGTGATATTGATAGCAAATGCTCCGGTAGCGTGGACCTCGTCGACAAGCTCCTTAAGGAGGTCTGTGAAGGTGTCATAGTCTTCTCGACTGAGTTCTATTGTTGGCGTTGCATCCCCCATTCTCCCTGTTAAGATCTTATGCGAAATGCGGGGAGAATATGCAAATAGGGCTACGAATGAAGTTAGGATAAGATAGAGAGGGAAGTAAAGGAAGAAAGTAAGAAGAAATCACCGGGTGGTCGGTGCCGAGCACCGTCAAAATGCCCTCCCCGGCAACGGCGCCAAAAACTTGATCGCGCCCCGGCGTACACGTCCCGAGGCGACGGTTGTAGTTTTACCGCAAGCGCACGGTATAGCGGCGAGCGGGTATCGAACACAGGGAGGACGAATGACCGTGCTTGCTCCTAATCAACCTGGCTATTTAGAGGGATAATTGCCTTGGGCGATCCTGTCACAATCGTCAGACAAAAGTGCGAAATATCAAATCAAATAGAGAACGCCTAGGGAATGGGGAATCCCCACTACTCACCGTATTTCACAATTGTGGTTCGCCGGTATCGAAATCGCTAGGATGAGAATTTGGATGAACTAGTTGCAACTAAATGTGGAACCAAGCTCACGCTCTCGCGATGTTGCCGGTCTATAGCTATCCTAGGTTTGGGTCCAATCTCTTGCAAACCCTAGCCTAGGGAAGCTAGCATTAGGATCAACATCATCGTCCAATTGCGCACCGAGCCCAATCTCTTGCAAACTCGGTCCACAATCTAGATTAGGATAGTTCCTACCCGTCTAATCTCTTGCAAACGGGTATCGGCACGGAATTGCAACCGGAGATCCTAGCATCGGTCCAATCTCTTGCAAACCGATACTTCGAAAATCCGACTCCAACCCAATTCGGATTTCTAGGGCTTCCTATCGAATTGGGATCCAATCTCTTGCAAATCCCAATTGATGTGAATACCTAGCTATCCGTAGTAATTCGATCCCAATCTAATCCCTAATAACAATCCTAGCTCAATTTCTACCGATTCAACACAAATACGAAATTGGGCTTGTAGGGTTCATCCCCACGCCCCAAGACGTGGAGACTACTCACTAATCATAGCAATAGCACAATAATTAGCAATGAAATAGACAATGGAATTCATCACAACAATGATATAAACAATAAAAATAGAGTTTTTGGGGAAGAGAAGTGCAAACCAATGTAGATCTTCAATCAACCCAATAAAAATCCAAGTTTTTCTCTTCTCCAATCACAATTAATAAAGCTAAAAAGTAGACTCAAAAAGCTGCAAAAAATCTGAGAGGTGCCCCCCAAAACTAGGGTAGAAACAGAGCTTAAATAGCCCCAAAAATCGTCTAAAGATCCTGACCAAAATGCCCCTGCACAGCCTGTTTTCCGCAAATTTCGCTACAGGCTGCGCATCGCACTCGGCCGAGTGACAAAAGTCGCTCGGCCGAGTGAAAACCCTGTCAATTTTTCAGTAAGTCGGGGGCTTCAGGGGTCTTCAGTTCGGGGGCGGCTCGGCCGAGTGAGTTGTCGTCACTCGGCCGATGGCTTCACTTCACTCGGGCGGACGGGATTTGCCACTCGGCCGAGTGGGTCTTCTGAAGCTCAGATGGCCGAAAAACAGTAACTTCGATCTTTTTGAGGGCCTTCGTCTGGGCGCCACTCGGGCGGACGTGGTATCGTCACTCGGCCGATGTGGTCTCCGTCGCTCGGCCGAGTACACATGGAAATCGTGTCTGAACGGGTCGGCCGAGCAGTGTCTCGCTGGTCGGCCGAGTGGCTCCTCCACTCGGCCGAGTGGGACACAAAAAATGCCCAAACTGGTCGTTTTGGCCTCCTCGTCGCTCCGGCGACGTCCATTCTTCTTCCGCTCCTCTCCAATAGCAAAATACCCCTCGGGGAGGTCGTCGGTGGCCGTCTATCGTGAGCGCATCTCATGATCACTCCAAATCGCTCCAAATCGCCTGAAATGCGACAAAAACAACAAAGCGTGAAAAGCATCGCAATATCGTCGATATATCGTGAAAAACATGATTTGGGCGATCTAAATGGCATGCAAACATGCGGGAAAAGGTGTAAAATAAGGAGTGATCACCGACCATGCTCCATGACATGCTCCAATACGTCAAGAAGTATATAGAATGCGAGAAGTTCTACAGACACACCGCTGATCCGTCGACCGACCTAGTCCCCATTATCAGCCCGATTCCATTCGCTAAGTGGGGCCTCGACATCCTCGGACCCTTCCCGATGGCGTCTGGAAGGAGGAAGTTCCTCGTCGTTGCGGTCGATTACTTCACCAAATGGATCGAGGCCAAACCACTGACGCACATCACATGGAAGGATATGAAGAGCTTCGTCTGGAAGTCCATCATATGTCGCTTTGGGATGACCCGCTCCATAGTGATTGATAATGGGAGGTAGTTCTACTGTGTAGACTTCTAGAGCTTCTATTCAGAGTGGGGCATCAAACTCCACTTCGCATCTGTGGCTCATCTGCAATGCAATGGGATGGCAGAAGCGGCAAAAAATGTATACTGGGCCCCCAGAAGAAGAAGGACGCCGACGCGCATGGGTCCTGGCTGGACGAGCTACCAGGCATCCTATGGTCGTACCGCATAACCTACAAAGCGTCGACCGGGGAGAGTCTGTTTATGCTCGCGTTCGGGGCAGAGGCCGTCGTTCCAGTAGAAGTGGGAGGAGAGACCCTTCGGCTCAGATACTTCGATGAAGACATAAACTTAGATGGCCTCGACCTCAACCTCTAGCTCATCGATGAAGTGAGAGATCGAGCCCTTACCAACCTCGTAAAGCATAGTCAAAAGATGGCTCGACACTACAACTCCCGATTGAAGAAACAGAGCTTCAGAATCAGCGTCCTAGTCCTCAGGGACGTGACCTTCAAACCAGATATCGCTCGTTGAGGGAAGCTCGCACCAAAATGGGAGGGCCCATATGAAATCATTGACATCATCAGGCCAGATACTTACATCCTTGCAATGGAAGGTGACGAGCTAGCCCACCCAGTGAATGCTGAGCACTTGCTCAGATACCACCAATAACTTTGCAAATATTAATGAAATTATCTTCCTTTTGTGCATACTCTCTGATATTGTCATCTCTACTTAATAAATTTCGACTCTCCTCCTAGGTTAAAAGCACCCCCGTAAAGGTCGACCATATCCTAGAACGCTCCTACCAACACAAAGAGACGTAATGAATAAGGTTATGGAGCAAGGGTAGATGGCCGGAAGGCTAGGACCGAGCTACAATCTTGTACCCTCCCCTCCCTCAAATTCCGGTGCAAGCTTACAATGTCGCCCTCGATAGGCTCCAGAGGGGTAGGGCCGAGCTACGGGCTCGTACCCTCCCCTCCCTCAAATTCCGGTGCAAGCTTACAATGTCGCCCTCGATAGGCTCCAGAGGGGTAGGGCCGAGCTACGGGCTCGTACCCTCCCCTCCCTCAAATTCACGGACAAGTTTATGAGATCCACCCTCGATCGGCTCCAATGGGCTAGGCCGAGCTACGGGCTCGTACCCTCCTCTCCCTCAAATTTTGGGGAAAGCTTACGAGCTTCGCCCTTGATAGGGTCCAAAGGGCTAGGGCCAAGCTATGGGCTCATACCCTTCCCTCCCTCAAATTTCTAGGCAAGCTTACGAGCTTCGCCCTCGATAGGCTCCAGAGGGCTAGGGCCGAGCTACGGGCTCGTACACTCCCCTCCCTCAAATTCCAGGGCGAGCTTACGAGCTTCGCCATCGATAGGCTCCAGAGGGCTAGGGCCGAGCAACGAGCTCATACCCTCCCATCCCTCAAATTCCAAGGCAAGCTTACAAGCTTTGCCCTCGATATGCTCCGGAGGGCTAGGGCCGAACTACGGGCTCATACCCTCCCCTCCCTCAAATTCCGAGGCAAGCTGACCTGCGCCCCGTTTACGGTTTGGGCGCGGTGTCGTTTTACCGTAAGTGCATGGTTAGTGTAGGGTGCGGGTTTATCGAACTCAGGGAGGTGGATGGCTTGAATGGCTACTAGCCTCGCCTAGGTTGTGTGCTAGCTACGCGGATGATATGGGTGGAAGTGTAGAAATAAAAGAAAGAAATGAAAAAGACACGAAATGAATCCCCGCTAACACGGGCTAGAGCACTCATGACACTTGGCATTTGACTTGACCCAGGGTGAGACATTGCCCCAAAAGGTGGTACCTAGCGTCCATGGCCCGATATTCCGGTCGGTGCCAAGTACGCTAGGCCTACCCGGTTCCGGACGGTGGGCATTCCCATGTCCATTAACACCTTCTGCAACCGGGAGCATTAAGGCCACAATGATAACTCCCAACACTTCGTCCAAGCAGTTCCCATGTGTAACGACCACTTTTTGTTGTACTTTGTTCGTGCACGTGCTTTTGGCCGTGCACATGTTTATTTTAGACTTTATTTGTTTGTGAACACTTTTGTGTGATATGCCGTTGTGAACGTCTCTGAGAGTATTAAATAGTGGCACTAATTTGGAACGATGTTTCTCGAGTCGTTTTCCCACAATTTAATCTTATTCGATGAGACGTTGCGACTTTCACTTTTGATGGGAGACGTTTCTATTTTTAGTTTCGTCGTCCGACGTAAAAATTGAGATCCAACTTCTTAGTTAGCTCACTTTCGTTATCACAATCACCCCGATATTTATTTTATATTTTTTGGAGTTTATTTGACCACTTTTATATTTTTAGCAAGGTTTATAATATTTTTAATAATTACGTTTTAAATTAATTTCGGCCAAAGAAAATTTATTTGAGTTTAAAACGATTTAAAGAATTTTTGAGCCAATTTCCAGCACATTTGGACCCCACCTAAGCCTTGGGTGAGTTGGAGTTGGTGAGTTTTGAATTTTAAATTATTTTAAACTTCTAATCCCATTAGGATTAGCCCGAGACCTAGTCAACCCATCTACACTATATAAACAACCTTTAGGAAGACCTATTTTCGCAAGAAAATAACCCTAGCCGCTTCCAAAACCCAAATTTGACGTTGCGACGAATCTTCGCAACGTTGCGACGAACTTCTTCCGCACGACCGAGGAAAACATGCCATTTTCCCTCGCTCCGACCGAAGCAGTGCCCGCACCAAGCCCTCGCCCGCACCCCGCTGCAACCGCTGCATCGCAACCCGGCACCAAGGCCGCT
Organism: Scilla litardierei; assembly: GCA_030789695.1. NCBI lineage: Eukaryota > Viridiplantae > Streptophyta > Magnoliopsida > Asparagales > Asparagaceae > Scilla > Scilla litardierei. The sequence goes on along the minus strand of JAULAV010007665.1, from coordinate 203,949 downwards.
CTGACCGAGAGGAGCTCTCGGTCAGACCGAGAGCTCAGCCCGCATCCCCGCTCAGCACCGTGCCCGCCCTGTCGCCCCGCTCCGCACCGTGCCCGACCGAAGGCCTCGCCCGCACTGACCGCTCTCCGCAACGTTGCAATGTTGCAACGTTGCAACCCCGCATCCGCAGCGCCCGACCGAGACCCTCCTCCGCACCGACCGAGAGGAAGCCCCGCACCCCGCAGCTGCGACCGACCCGCACCACTGTACAGCCGTTCCCCTGTGTCTGACCGAGCCAAGTCCCTGCACCGAGGCTGTACGACCGAGAGCCATTTGTCACAACCCTGCACCTGTCGCACCACTTGCCACCGTGGGCCCCCCAAGTTCTTCAGAGGTATTGTGGGTCCCCCATAGGTCCCTAGGACTACTGTGGGCCCCACCTAGGTGCTTGCACTTCGAGGAATTACCGCGTACGACGTTGCGACACGTCGTAGCCCGTCGTCGCACGTGCTAGCTTTGGAATCTGGAATCGTTGCTCCGGTTGATTGCTCTGAACTTTCCAGCGAGGAATCTATATTGGAATCTGGACTTGGAGCGCGATCTTTTATTCCAACCCCTGGCATCGCTACCCGACGCCAGTGTAGCTTTCGCGCCGTGTTGAGGTAACGCTTTACACCCCTAGGATCCCCAAACCCAATGCATGCTAATCAAGACTAAAATCAGTATTTTTAAAGTATTTTAAATGTTTTAGAATTCACTAATCAAGATTAATAAAACGGTTGTAGGCCGGTGGACTTGTGCACGTAGGATTTTGTGATTTTGGCCTCGTTGGACGGTGTTACTCAGACGTGATAATTGCAGGCAAGTGAAACTTGCCAACTCTTGTGTAGGGCCATGTTTTTAGGCCACTTCCTTGCTTTTAGCGTAAAAGAGACTAGTCAGTGAAATGATAGCTGGCTAGAGGCCTACTTGATCTAGTTTGACAACGAAACTAAATCCGTCACCTAAATGATCTACCTGACAACGAAGCTAGATCCAACTCTTTAAACTTGTTGATCATGCATACTAAACTGTCATGTTTACTTTCCTTACCTGTACGCTTTACTACTTGCCATGTCATGTCATCCATGCATTGAATGTCGCATTCGTAGCACATGCTACATACTTGTACTTGCTTGTCCCGGGCTAGGTGCACCCCATGCCAACATGAAAAACACTTCCTGGCTCGTGGTCCAGAAGTGAGCATTCCCATTCGGGGGTAAGGCCCTAGCTCGATACACGTGGAGGGGTAGGGTTGAGCGACCACTCAGCGTAGAAGTGTGCACGTACAGCCTCTTCAGTTGTAAGGCGTGAACTCTGTGCACGACTTGAAAACATGACTTGTGATTGTTAGTAGTTTACTACTCTTGCCATGCCATGCTAGTTGTCCTCTTGTACTTGCTTTACTTTACTTGTTGCACTCGTACTTTAACTGCCATGTCATTGCATCATGCTAGAACTGCTAGGCTGCTTTTACATGTACTTTCAGTTTCCATGCACAAGTCTTTTAGACTTGCTGACATGTGCCCCTTGCTCTTTTGGGTGCCACATGTTAGACCCTGAGCCAGAGACAGTTGTTGAGGACGAGGTGTTTGCTGACGCTGAGCCTGAGCCTACGTTCGTCGAGGAGTTCGAGGACACCGGAGAGCAGTCTTAGTGACTGTTGAGTTGTTTTTGCTTTAGGTTGCTGTTAGTTGTCGGTGCTTGCACCATTACTTTGTTTTCGTACTTTGTAATTTTGTTGGCCATGCTGGGGCCTCTTTTAGACTCTGTTATTTTAGCCTGGTGGCTTTTCTGCGATGTTGAAATTTATTATTATGGATATTCTGAGATTTAAATTTTGTCTCCTCTCCTTTTATTATCTTTGTTTCGTATTGCAATTGCAAGGACCTGCTATTATTGTTTATTGACGCTTATCGGACTTGCAGCTTTGTAGCTTCATGTCTGAGCGGACCTTCTCACGCTTCGCCTCCACGTTTTGGGAAGCGGGGCGTGACAGGTTTTGTTGGTAGCCCATGCAGGTCCCTCTTGCAATTGCGAATTAACGGAACAACGATAATAACGAAATGTCCATTGAATAAATTACAACATCCAAGTTATTAAGCTTTGAGTCTAATTTGTTTGTTCGTTTTCTATGTCATTAGATGGCTGGACGACGACAGACCCGATCTGGTAGTGGGCCCAATCATGCTGAGGAGCCGGATAGGGAGCCCACCAATGCTGAGATCATGAGGATGATGCATCAGATGATGCAGGTGCAGCTGGGCATGCTCCAGAATACCTAGAGTGCCCCTCGCTTCGAGCCAGGAGCGAAGTAGTTTTGGGAGCTGGGCCCGATTTAATTTGATGGATCTGAAGGACCGTTGGCTGCTGAGGAGTGGATCAGGAATACCGAGGATAATCTGAAGTTGTCGAAGGTCAACCCGGCTGGATGGGTTGATTTGGCGAAGAAGCAGCTCAAGGATAATGCCCGTAACTGGTGGGATGCAGAGGAGGAGCTGTTGACGACGCCGATACCTTGGGCTACTTTTAAGTCCAGGTTCGATGAGTAGTACTTTTCGAAGGCTGCCAGGAGGGAGATGTTGCAGCAATTCATTGAGCTCAAGCAGGGAAATCTGACGGTGGACCAGTACCACCAGGAGTTCACTAGATTGAGTCACTTCGCACTGAAGATGGTGGAGGATGCTGAGGAGAAGGCTCAGAGGTTTCTGCAGGGCCTTTCCCTAAACTTGTAAAGCCTGATGTTTACGACAGATATGGAGTCATATCAGAAGCTGCTGGTATCCGCTCAGAGACAGGAGTTGATTGCAAGGTAGAAGAGAGGATAGATGTCTGGATCTGGGAAGAGGCCTATAGAGCAGGCCAGAGGAGTGGCTAGGCCTGGGTTCAAGCCTACCCAGCCAGTGCAGTTCAAGAGGCCAGGTGGGCCTACTGTGAAGACTTGCCATTTCTGTGGCAAGACTGGCCACATCAAGGAGCAGTGCAGGAGATTTCTGGGACAATGCCTGGTCTGTGGAGATGCTACTCATGTAGCGAAGGACTGTCAGCATGCGAACCAGTTGAGGAGAGGACCTGATGGAGCACAGCCACAGAGGGGACCAGTTGTAGCCCAGCCCTTGCAGCAACGAGCACCTGTACCTGCTGGACGTGGAGCGCCTCTTCTTCCGCAGAAGCAGGCGTATCAGCAGGCTGTTCAGCCAAGGAGGCAGGCTTACTTGATGACTGCAGTGGAGAGCGAGGCTGTGGATGAGGTTATCGCAGGTAACCCTCTGTCTAGTTGTTCTTTCCTTAGTTAGTTTTGATTGTTAGATTATGTTTGTTGCTTGCATATGATTGTTTGTTAGAATAGGTTTGATTGTTAGTCTGTTTGTTAGGTGTGATTTTGGTTTGCACGTTTCCTGCAAGAGTCCTATTTGACTCTGGTGCATCGATGTGCATTATATCCCGGAGCTTTGTGGAGAAGCATTCCTTGACGACCTCCCCTCTTCCCAAGAGTTGGAACATCGTTACAGGAAATGGCGTAATCTCGGTGCATCGTGGGTGCAATTCTTGCCCTTTGGTGGTTTGTGGACATGAGCTTTACGCTGATTTTATTGTCCACGACATCATCAACTACGATGCAGTGCTTGGAATGGATTGGCTAGCAAGTTTCTATGCTACGATCGATTGTCGGAGGAAGAAGGTGGTGTTCGAGATCCCAGGACATCCGGTGTTTGAGTTCAGTCGAGGTAGCAGCTCGCTTGGTCCTGTTAGGTTTCCGGCCAGACCGGTGGAGATCGTTGCTATGCAGATGGAGCAGAGTAGACCAGCTGTGGTACATGAGTTCGACGACGTCTTCCCCGAGGAGATGTCTGGACTGCCACCCGATCGAGCTCTCGAGTTTTCGATCGACCTTGTTCCGGGAGCGCAGCCTATTTCGAAGGCGCCGTATCGTATGGCACCAGCAGAATTGGAGGAGTTGTGTAGGCAGCTGGACGAGCTTCTACAGAAGGGCTACATCAATCCTAGTGTGTCTCCGTGGGGAGCACCGGTGTTGCTGGTGAAGAAGAAGGATGGTTCGCGTCGCATGTGTGTGGATTACCGGGAGCTGAATGCTGTGACTATCAAGAATAAATATCCCTTGCCTCGTATAGATGACATCTTTGATCAGCTCGGAGGTTCGAGGGTGTTCTCTAAATTGGATTTGAGGAGTGGTTACAATCAGCTTAAGGTAAAGAAGGAGGACATCCCGAAGACAGCGTTTAGGACGAAGTATGGTCACTACGAGTTCGTAGTCATGTCATTTGGTGTGACCAATGCGCCCGCAGTCTTTATGAACCTGATGAATCTGATCTTCTACGACTTTCTAGACAAGTTCGTCGTCATCTTCATTGACGATATTCTGATCTATTCAAAGTTGGAGGAAGAGCATGCATTACACTTGAGGACAGTGTTGGAGATCTTGAGGAAGCATCGTTTGTATGCTAAGTATTCCAAGTACGAGTTCTGGCTGGATAGAGTTGCTTTTCTCGGGCATGTGGTGTCTGGTGATGGAATTTCTGTGGACCCCGAGAAGATTGTGGCTATCAGAGAGTGGCCGGTTCCGCAGTCAGCGTCTGAGATCCGGAGTTTCCTTGGGCTTGCAGGCTATTACCGACGTTTCATTAAGGACTTTTCCCGGATTGCTGAGCCGATGACCAGACTGACGCGGAAGGATGTGCCATATGTTTGGTCTGATGATTGCGGGAAGGCTTTTGATGTTCTGAAGGAGAGATTGACGACTTCCCCTGTACTTGCTGTGCCTGATCGGAGTGGAGGATTCGAGATCTTTTGCGATGCTTCTGGCAAAGGTCTTGGATGTGTGTTGCATCAGCATGGGCATGTGGTTGTGTATGCTTCTCGTCAGCTGAAGGCTCATGAAAAGAATTACCCGACACATGATTTGGAGTTGGCTGCAGGCATGTTTGCGCTGAAGATTTGGAGGCACTTCCTGCTGAGTGAGAAGGTGAAGATCTTCACTGATCACAAAAGCTTGAAGTATATCTTTACGCAGAAGGAGCTTAACATGCGACAGCATCGATGGTTGGAGCTCATGGCAGACTATGAGATTGACTTGCAGTATCACCCTGGCAAGGTGAATGTGGTTCCGGATGCGTTGAGCAGACTTCCAGCGGTGATGATGTTGACCTCGCAGTGGAGATTGCAGCAGGATTTTTGCGAGACTGGTATCAAGATTATTTTTCCTGGAGAGACTTCTTCGATGATGAGTATGCAGATACAGTCGACGATCGTGGATAGGATCAAGGCTGGGCAGGCTAGAGATGCTAAGCTGGTAAAGATTTGGGAGCAGGTGGAAGCCGGTCTGCGGACCGACTTCTTGATTCACGAGGATGGTTCGTTGAGATTTGGAGCCAGGTTGTGTGTGCCAGCTAGAGATATCAGAGAGGAATTATTGGTGGAGGCACACAGTTCGCCGTATTCTGTGCATCCTGGTGGGACCAAGATGTACAAGGATGTTCGCCTGAACTTTTGGTGGCATAGTATGAAGAGGAGTGTGGCTCGGAGTGTAGCCAAGTGTTTGGTTTGCCAACAAGTGAAGGCGGAGCATCAGCGTACGGCAGGGTTGCTACAACCGCTTCCGATTCCGGAGTGGAAGTGGCATCACATCACTATGGATTTCATGACTGGACTACCTCGGAGTCCGAAGCAGAATGACGCGATTTGGGTGATCGTAGACCGATTGACCAAATCTGCGCACTTTATTCCCTTCCGAGTAGGACAGCCTACCGAGGCGCTAGCAAGAGATATTTGGAGGTAAATTCTTTTACTCTCCGTTTCTATTTCCTTTTCCTAGTTTAGATAGTGATGTAACGTGAATCGTGCAGGAGATCGTACGACTTCACGGAGTCCCTGTGAGTATCGTGTCGGACAGAGACACGAGATTCACATCTCAGTTTTGGCAGAGTCTGCAGAAGAGCTTGGGTACGAGTCTGAGTTTCAGCACGACGTACCACCCGCAGACGGATGGCCAGTCCGAGAGGACGATTCAGATTTTGGAGGACATGCTGAGAGCGTGCATGTTGGACTTCAAGGGATCTTGGGAGGATCATCTCCATCACGTTGAGTTTGCCTACAATAACTGCTACCAGGCGAGTATTGGAATGGCGCCTTTCACCGCGCTATATGGGAAGAAATGTCGATCGCCATTGAGCTGGGATGACATTGGAGATCAGGAGCTGTTAGGACCGGAGATGATCGTGGAGGCCGTGGATGTTGTGAGGAACATCCGGGAGAAGCTGAGGATTGCGCAGGACCGTTTCAAGCATTGGGCTGATGCTAAACGGAGGCCCTTGGAGTTTCAGCCTGGCAACCATGTCTTTTTGAAGATTTCTCCGAACCGTGGAGTTATTCGATTTGGGAAAAGAGGCAAGCTGAGCCCGAGGTTCATTGGATCGTTCGATGTTCTGGAAAGAGTTGGAGCTGTGGCTTATCGCTTGGCGTTGCCACCGTCGCTGGTGGAAGTTCACGACGTATTTCACGTATCTCAGTTACGTCGATACGTTAGTGATCCATCACATGCTATGGATTTCTCGGAGATTACGGTTCGTCCGGATCTGTCTTATGATCAGCAGCCCGTTGAGATTCTGGATCGTCGACACAAGCAGCTGAGGAATAAAACCGTCGACTTGGTTCGAGTGCAGTGGCGTCACGGTTCCCCTGGTGAGTCCACCTGGGAGCGTGAAGATGAGATGAGAGAGAGCTTCCCGCACCTTTTCCCGAGCAGTGCTTGATGTTGATTCCGAGGACGGAATCATTTCTAAGGTGGGGAGGATGTAACGACCACTTTTCGTTGTACTTTGTTCGTGCACGTGCTTTTGGCCGTGCACGTGTTTATTTTAGACTTTATTTGTTTGTGAACACTTTTGTGTGATATGCCGTTGTGAACGTCTCTGAGAGTATTAAATAGTGGCACTAATTTGGAACGATGTTTCTCGAGTCGTTTTCCCACAATTTAATCTTATTCGATGAGACGTTGCGACTTTCACATTTGACGGGAGGCGTTTCTATTTTTAGTTTCGTCGTCTGACGTCGAAATTGAGATCCGTCTTCTTAGTTAGCTCACTTTCGTTATCACGATAACCCCGATATTTATTTTAAATTTTTTGGAGTTTATTTGACCATTTTAATATTTTTAGCAAGGTTTATAATATTTTTAATAATTACGTTTTAAATTAATTTCGGCCAAAGAAAATTTATTTGAGTTTAAAACGTTTTAAAGAATTTTTGAGCCAATTTCCAGCTGATTTGGGCCACACCTAAGCCTTGGGTGAGTTGGAGTTGGTGAGTTTTGAATTTTAAATTATTTTAAACTTCTAATCCCATTAGGATTAGCCCGAGACCTAGTCAACCCATCTACACTATATAAACAACCTTTAGGAAGACCTATTTTCGCAAGAAAATAACCCTAGCTGCTCCCAAAGCCCAAATTTGACGTTGCGACGAATCGTCGCAACGTTGCGACGAACTTCTTCCGCACGACCGAGGAAAACAGGCCATTTTCCCCCGCTCCGACCGAAGCAGCGCCCGCACCAAGCCCTCGCCCGCACCCCGCTGGAGCCGCTGCATCGCAACCCCGCACCAAGGCCGCTCCGATCGAGAGGAGCTCTCGGTCAGACCGAGAGCTCAGCCCGCATCCCCGCTCCGCACCGTGCCCGCCCTATCGCCCGCTCCGCACCGTGCCCGACCGAAGGCCTCGCCCGCACCGACCGCTCTCCGCATCGTTGCAACGTTGCAACGTTGCAACCCCGCATCCGCAGCGCCCGACCGAGACCCTCCTCCGCACCGACCGAGAGGAAGCCCCGCACCCCGCAGCTGCGACCGACCCGCACCGCTGCACAGCCGTTCCCCTGTGTCTGACCGAGCCAAGTCCCCGCACCGAGGCTGTACGACCGAGAGCCATTCGTCGCAACCCTGCACCCGTCGCACCACTTGCCACCGTGGGCCCCCCAAGTTCTCTAGAGGTATTGTGGGTCCCCCATAGGTCCCTAGGACTACTGTGGGCCCCGCCTAGGTGCTTGCTCTTCGAGGAATTGCCGCGTACGACGTTGCGACACGGCGTAGCCCGTCGTCGCACGTGCTAGCTTTGGAATCTGGAATCGTTGCTCCGGTTGATTGCTCTGAACTTTCTAGTGAGGAATCTATATTGGAATCTGGACTTGGAGCGCGATCTTTTATTCCAACCCCTGGCGTCGCTACCCGACGCCAGTGTAGCTTTCGCGCCGTGTTGAGGTAACGCTTTGCACCCCTAGGATCCCCAAACCCAATGCATGCTAATCAAGACTAAAATCAGTATTTTTAAAGTATTTTAAATGTTTTAGAATTCACTAATCAAGATTAATAGAACGGTTGTAGGCCGGTGGACTTGTGCACGTAGGATTTTGTGATTTTGGACTCGTTGGACGGTGTTACTCAGACAAGATAATTGCAGGCAAGTGAAACTTGCCAACTCTTGTGTAGGGCCATGTTTTTAGGCCACTTCCTTGCTTTTATCGTAAAAGAGACTAGTCAGTGAAATGATAGCTGGCTAGACGCCTACTTGATCTAGTTTGACAACGAAACTAGATCTGTCACCTAAATGATCTAGCCTGACAACGAAGCTAGATCCAACTCTTTAAACTTGTTGATCATGCATACTAAACTGTCATGTTTACTTTCCTTACCTGTACGCTTTACTACTTGCCATGTCATGTCATCCATGCATTGAATGTCGCATTCGTAGCACACGCTACATACTTGTACTTGCTTGTCCCGGGCTAGGTGCACCCCTATGCCAACATGAAAAACACTTCCTGGCTCATGGTCCAGAAGCGAGCATTCCCGTTCGGGGGTAAGGCTCTGGTTCGATACATGTGGAGGGGTAGGGTTGAGCGACCACTCAGCGTAGAAGTGTGCCCGTACAGCCTCTTCAGCTGTAAGGCGTGAACTCTATGCACGACTTGAAAACATGACTTGTGATTGTTAGTAGTTTACTACTCTTGCCATGCCATGCTAGTTGTCCTCTTGTACTTGCTTTACTTTACTTGTTGCACTCGTACTTTAACTTCCATGTCATTGCATCATGCTAGAACTGCTAGGCTGCTTTTACATGTACTTTCAGTTTCCATGCACAAGTCTTTTAGACTTGCTGACATGTGCCCCTTGCTCTTTTGGGTGCCACATGTTAGACCCTGAGCCAGAGACAGTTGTTGAGGACGAGGTGTTTGCTGACGCTGAGCCTGAGCCTACGTTCGTCGAGGAGTTCGAGGACACCGGAGAGCAGTCTTAGTGACTGTTGAGTTGTTTTTGTTTTAGGTTGCTGTTAGTTGTCGGTGCTTGCACCATTACTTTGTTTTCGTACTTTGTAATTTTGTTGGCCATGCTGGGGCCTCTTTTAGACTCTGTTATTTTAGCCTGGTGGCTTTTCTGCGATGTTGAAATTTATTATTATGGATATTCTGAGATTTAAATTTTGTCTCCTCTCCTTTTATTATCTTTGTTTCGTATTACAATTGCAAGGACCTGCTATTATTGTTTATTGACGCTTATCAGACTTGCAGCTTTGTAGCTTCAAGTCTGAGCGGACCTTCTCACGCTTCGCCTCCATGTTTTGGGAAGCGGGGCGTGACACCACGCGTGAGTACTCGATGTCTACACTAGGGGTGTGAGCTGTGTCTAGGGAGTCAACCGCCAAGTTTATTCCCCCTTGGCCCGATGGTCAGAGGCGGTCTTTTTCCCGCCAATGACAATGAAACACCCCCGCGTAACCCTAATGGCCAAATAGGTCGAATGTGATTTCTAGCAATGCATCGAAGCGGGTCTTGACTGGACAAGACACCGGACCCCAACCCCCAACACAACTAGTGTGTTGCCATTTGAATTGGACCCAGAGTGCTAGAAATCCCCATTGACGCATTTCTTCAAACACATGCCATGCAACCAAGTCAAATGAAACAACCAAGCATCAATCCTACCCTAACCCGTATTAGGGTTCATCAATACTACTCCATGATGAAAAACATAAAAACAAACAACACAAAAGACATACAAACATTCATCATGAAGCAAAACAAATACAACACAAAATATTGGAAAACAAGAGAAAGAAATACTTATCTTGAGTTTGAACCTTCAATCCAATACAAGATTTATTAACCAAAAAATCTAATCTAAACTAATCTAAATCTCACAAGAGAAAGGGACAAAAAGCCCTAAAAAACTGAAGAACATCCTCCCCAAGTCGTGCCCCAAACTTGTATTTAAACGCCCCTCAAAACCCCCAACGGTTCGGGTCCAGAAACTCAGCAAATCTGACAAAACCGGCCCACCCGATCGGGTGGAAGGTCACCCGATCGGGTGGAATGAAACAGAGACTCAAAACGGCAGAAAATGATCTCACCCGTTCGGGTGGAAGTTCACCCGGTCGGGTGAAGTGAAAATCCAGACTGCTGCCAATTTCAGCACATGGCCGCGCTCAGAAAATTCCAAAAAATGTAGAAAAATTGGATTTGGGCATGCGACATATCGTTGGAAAGCTAACGATGATGCCGACGGTAGAAAAATAAGAGATCACCCAAAATCCCTCTGGAATGATAGAAGATCTTTAATGAATGCATCAGAGCTCGCAAAAGGTGAAGAAAAGGCCACCCGATCGGTTGAAATGTCAACCGATCGGGGTGAGCAGCTTGTTGCTTTGGCCATCGGGCTTCAGGAGCTTCAACTGGTCGCTGAGGAGAACGGGTGGCATGACTGGGTCGTCGTTTGAGAAATTTCAGCTTCAGATGAACGGATCGGGTGAGATATCACCCTATCGGTTGGAATTAAGCTCCAAATTCCTGAGAACTCTGTTGGGATGAACCGGTCGGCGAACCGGTCGGTTGACTTTGCACTTCGCTCCAGCTTCAGTCCGGGTCGTGCACGCGTGCATCACCCGATCGGTTGGCCGTGTCCAACCGATCGGGTGGGGGCTGAAAAGTGGCAATATTGGTCGTTTGACCCCCCGGATCGCACGTGACTCCTCCCGTTGCTCCGGGGACTCATGATATCGTCGTTTTATGCTCCCAACGCCAGTAAAATCCTGCAAACATACAAAAACACGGAAAAGTGAAAGAAAACAAGAAAATACGAGAAAACGGATACGAGACGGCAGAAAATAACAGAAAACACAATAGAAAACGTGCGTGAATATATGAAATATAAACGCACGTCAAAATCCCCCAAGCTGAACCCTTCCTCGTCCTCGAGGAAAACGAGTGAGAGTAGGAGCTCGGAGAGAGAAAATAGAGAGAAAGAGAGAAAAAGAAAACTATATATCCTAGATCGCCCGTCAGGGCCAACAAAATCAAAAACGACACACCAAGCAAGCAAACGCCAAATCACATCACTAAACCAAGGAATACGAGTCTAGACAAATGTCGTGGGCCCATGCGATGAAGCGCGAGTGAGTGTGGTCGTGTGCTAGCAGACGGTGTCACTATCTACGATGTGCGATAAAGCTCGATATACACAAATCCAGGAAATGACCCAAATATCGATTCGAATTGAATAAAGCGGTGAATATATAGTTCAAGCATGCATGAGAATAGAGAGAGAATCAAAACATATCATGCTTCAGGGACTCCACAACTAGGGTTAAGGAAATCACCACACTATAGCTTAGATAATAGCTAAAAAGTTCCTAAGCCAAGTGTTTTCGAAACCGATGGGGGTTGAGATGATGTGGAGTAGAACACTCGGTGCAAATTCTCGCCTTCCCTTTATTCTCGGCAAGTAGCGAAAATAGTCACACGGGAATTTTTTTTGGGTTTTGGGTATTTGTATTTTTTTTGGCTTTTTGACTGTACAATTTTTTTTCTTTTCTTTTCTTTTTAGGTTTTTCTTTTCTTTTCTCTTTTTTTTATTTTTGGGTTTTTGGCTATGCACATGTGTACTCTCCCAAGTGGGAGAACGGTACACGACGAGGGGATTTGCACCAAGTAAAACAAAAAAGAAATCGAAATCTAAACACTTGGGCAAAGGAAACTATTCTCGTCAATTAGAGCATGAGCTAAATGGGTTATCCTAGTCCTTAATTGTGGAATCCCGACACATGCGAAATGAAGTATATGATATATATATATATATATATATCATGCAGAAGTAGACATGAGAAACAAATACCGCATATTCAAATCGAAGCAAGATAATCTAGGGGTCATTCCTGGACAGGTATAAAAAGTAAAATCACAAAGTAGAAGCACACCAAACAGCTAGTCATGACACACGACTCAAATAGAAGCATAGTGAACCCATGAAGCATGAAATGCAATAGGACTCGGCTTCCTAGGGTTAGTGAATGTGATCATCGTAGCTATGCTAAGTGTGAGTGTGTGCGTTTCAGTGGCAATTCATCATATGGGGTCATCTCTAGGAGAGAGAGAACAAAAGATGAGAAGAAAAAGAAAAACGCGAGAAAAACGACTCAAAAACAAAGAAAAAGACACAAATGACGCACAAAGTGTGACTCCCCTAAGCTGAAACTTGCATTGTCCTCAATGCAATAGTAGTGAATACGGGAGGGCAATGAAAATGGGGGGAGTTACGCACCGACACAAAAAATGAAAAACACGAAAAACACACGCACGAAACTAAAAAAATAAAGAAAATGAAACACTCAAATAAAAGATATAAAACACGACGAAAGAACACATAGACACCGACACACAACAACGACACACGAAAACATGCACACAAATCGATTTCCCCGAAGCTGAACATGACAATGCTAGCTAAATGATATGACAATGTGATGATAAATATGCTAGGGGAAAATCGGAAAAGAAAAGAAAGAATTCAAAATGTAGAAGAGACGGTGTGCTCATACTCCTCGGAAGAGGATGTGGGGTGTGGGCGGTAGAAGCGATAGAAGGGCACGACATGATGGGTTATTATGATGCAAAAGAAAATCTTAGATACGCTCCCCTCGCTAATGAGAGGAGACGAGATTATTCAAATCTAAACTAGAAAGATGTAAATTTTTACACTACTGGATTAGGATACACCTGAGCATAGGCAGATCCAAGATCTGAAGTGGGGCAGGTAGCTGCTCTAACTGCTCCTTCTGTAGCTCTGCCAGAAGCGCTGTGCCACGTGTGTCAATGGACCCAAGCGATGCACCTCCAAGAATTCTTAGTAGGTATCCACCTGTGACCTGCAAAGGACGAGGTGCATTAGCCCATGGCAAGAAATTATTTCCCAAAATAAATGCATCCCAGAGATAATCGTCAATATGAGATGTAAAAATAATAAAAGGGTGACGAATACTCCCTGAGAATGGGTCGCTATCCTCTGTACTAGCGACGATCAAATCCCCGCTCTCCATGTGAAGTTGCTCTCCAGGTGGTGACACACTGCAGCATACCTCAAGGGAAGTCGATCCTGTGTCCTACGAGAGATATGGTGTATCAAAAATATATAAGTCTAATGGAATAGGACGTGAAAAGCGAGACTTAAGTGTGGAGTGAGAGTGAGTATGAAAATCTCCCTGAATAGGGGCAATATGCTCAAGTAGATGCTCAGCCGCAGAAGAAGTGGAGCGTGACGGTAGAGGTGGATGTGACTCGGGCTCCATGAAGTGGACCATCGTATCCAGGCCCTCGTGCATATTCTCCTCGACGATATGCTCATGCTCCTCCATCTGCCCGATGTCCTGAATGACATCCTCATGGTTGCCCACAGACCAAGGAAGAAGCTGCGACAGAGATGGCCATAGAGGTGGATGTAGAGCGGACCCCTTGTATGTGGTCGTGGTGTCCTCGTCCTCACGTACATCCTCCTCGTCGGTATGCATAAGCTCTGTAAACTCCTCGGTCCTCTCATAGGACTCATGTGGGGTGTCCAAATCAATACGAGAAGTCTCTCCCCCAGATCATAGAGAAATCTCCCCATCCTCACTGTCATCATCAAAAAGTGCTTCATCATCCAAGTGGTAGTGTTGGAAAAATGGGGTATCGGCATGAGATGTGTCTATGGTGGCCGATGGCATGGTGGTCTCAACCATGAAAGTGGGTATATCCTCTCCTTCATCCCCTCTCCTTGGTGTAGGCTCGGTGATTGGTGCCATCAAGTTTTGTAAGAATTGGCCTTGGTTAAACATGGCACTTTCAAGGAGAGACACGAGACTTGATTCTTCTTGTGTTGGTGGAGGGATAAAAGGTTGAGGAAATGGATGGGAGGTGTTTGGGCAATGGTTGTGGGAAAATGTATGGCCTTGGTGTAGGGGGAGGCTCTCAGGCGTAAAGGGGCAATCATAATACATGTGCCCAACCATCCCACAAGTCTCACAAACCACAACTGAATAAGGATCGTATCCTCCCATCTGAGCATCGAAATTTGATCTCCACATGGTAATATCAAAGATACCTGGACAACAAAAATAAGAAAACTAGAGAGGAGCGTCAATAGCACAAGAGAATAACAAAAGGATAATATAATGGTGGGGGAAAAATTTCTTGGTTATTGAATATTTTCTAAAATTTTTTGTGTTTTTGTTTTTATGCATAGTCTAACGAACCCAAGCTAAGCTAATATCAAACCGAACGCCTCCCCGGCAACGGCGCCAAAAACTTGACCGGCGCCCCATTTACGGTTTGGGCACGGTGTCGTTTTATCGCAAGTGCACAGTTAGTGTAGGGTGCGGGTTTATCGAACTTAGGGAGGTGGATGGCTTGAATGGCTACTAGCCTCGCCTAGGTTGTGTGCTAGCTACGCGGATGATATGGGTGAAAGGGTAGAAATAAAAGAAAGAAATGAAAAAGACACGAAATGAATCCCCACTAACATGGGCTAGAGCACTCATGACACTTGGCATTTGACTTGACCCAGGGTGAGACATTGCCCCAAAAGGTGGTACCTAGCGTCCATGGCCCGATATTCCGGTCGGTGCCAAGTACGCTAGGCCTACCTGGTTCCGGACGGTGGGCATTCCCATGTCCATTAACACCTTCGGCAACCGGGAGCATTAAGGCCACAATGATAACTCCTAACACTTCGTCCAAGCCGTTCCCATGTGCGAGGACTCGATGTCTACACTAGGGGTGTGAGCTGTGGCTAGGGAGTCAACCGTCAAGTTTATTCCCCCTTGGCCCGATGGTTAGAGGCGGTCTTTTTCCTGCCAATGACAATGAAACACCCCCGCGTAACCCTAATGGTCAAATAGGTCGAATGTGATTTCTAGCAATGCATCGAAGCGGGTCTTGACTGGACAAGACACCGGACCCCAACCCCCAACACAACTAGTGTGTTGCAATACGAATTGGACCCAGAGTGCTAGAAATCCCCATTGACGTATTTCATCGAACACATGCCATGCAACCAAGTCAAATGAAACAACCAAGCATCAATCCTACCCTAACCCGTATTAGGGTTCATCAATACTACTCCATGATGAAAAACATATAAACAAACAACACAAAAGACATACAAACATTCATCATGAAGCAAAACAAATACAACACAAAATAATGGAAAACAAGAGAAAGAAATACATATCTTGAGTTTGAACCTTCAATCCAATACAAGATTTATTAACCAAAAAACCTAATCTAAACTAATGTAAATATCACAAGAGAAAGGGACAAAAAGCCCAAGAAAAACTGAAGAACATCCTCCCCAAGTCGTGCCCCAAACTTGTATTTAAAAGCCCCTCAAAACCCCCAACGGTTCGGGTCCAGAAACTCAGCAAATCTGCCAAAACCGGCCCACCCGATCGGGTAGAAGTTCACCCGATTGGGTGGAATGAAACAGAGACTCAAAACGGCAGAAAATGATCTCACCCGGTAGGGTGGAACTTCACCCGATCGGGTGAAGTGAAAATCCAGACTGCTGCCAATTTCAGCACATGGCCGCGCTCAGAAAATTCCAGAAAAATGTTGAAAAATCGGATTTGGGCATGCGACCTATCGTTGGAAAGATAACGACGATGCCGATGCTAGAAAAATAAGAGATCACCCAAAATCCCTCTGGAATGATAGCAGATCTTCAATGAATGCATCAGAGCTCGTAAAAAGTGAAGAAAAGGCCACCCGATCGGTTGAAATGTCAACCGATCGGGTGAGCAGCTTGTTGCTTTGGCCATCGGGCTTCAGGAGCTTCAACTGGTCGCTGAGGAGAACGGGTGGCATGACTGGGTCGTCGTTTGAGAAATTTCAGCTTCAGATGAACGGATCGGGTGAGATATCACCCTATCGGTTGGAATTAAGCTCCAAATTCCTGAGAACTCTGTTGGGATGAACCGGTCGGCGAACCGGTCGGTTGACTTTGCACTTCGCTCCAGCTTCAGTCTGGGTCGTGCACGCGTGCATCACCCGATCGGTTGGCTGTGTCCAACCGATCGGGTGGGGACTGAAAAGTGGCAATCTTGGTCATTTGACCCCCTGGATCGCGCGTGACTCCTCCCGTTGCTCCGGGGACTCATGATATCGTCGTTTTATGCCCCCAACGCCAGTAAAATCCTGCAAACATACAAAAACACGGAAAAGTGAAAGAAAACAAGAAAATACGAGAAAACGGATACGAGACGGCGGAAAATAACGGAAAAACACAATAGAAAACGTGCGTGAATATATGAAATATAAACGCACGTCACAAGCTTACGAGCTTCGCCCTTGATAGGCTCTGGAGGGCTAGGGCCGAGCTACGGGCTCGTACCCTCCACTCCCTCAAAGTCCGAGGCAAGCTTACGAGCTTCACCCTCGATAGGCTCCAGAGGGCTAGGACTGAGCTACGGGCTCATACCCTCCCCTCCCTCAAATATCGGGGCAAGCTTACGAGCTTTGCCCTCGATAGGCTTTGGAGGTCTAGGGCTGGGCTACGGGCTCGTACCCTCCCCTCCCTCATTCCGGAGCAAGCTTACGAGCTTCACCCTCGATAGGCTCCGGAGGGCAAGCGTTGGTCTATACTCTCGACATCTGGCATGGCCTCCCCCCAGATCTTGTTCGCCCTGAATGTTGGGGGCACACATGAAGGCAAAGCTAAGAGGCAACGCCAAGTCACAACACAACTGTCTACAAAGTGGATTCTGGACAATGATTTTCATTGATCAAAAATGTCGAAAATTTGTACAAGTATTTCCAGGTGCCGACCTTACAAAAAATGGTCACATTGACCGACCACACCTCGATCGATACCACAAAAAACCCAAAACCTCATTCTAAAGAACACAAAAAAAGTCCTAATCCAAGGCCTTAGACTGGCCCCAAAACCCCCGCTCCTACAATCACATGGCACCATGGCCATCCTCGCCATGGTCGCCCTCCCCTTGATTGCCTCCAACTGAGCCTTCACCTCCCCTTTGAGCACTGCTCCCTGCTTGTTGCTCGACTGTCGCCACATCTTCCTTGGCCGGTGTAGCCACCTCCTCTTCTTCATCGTCATCCAAGGCCTGTAGCCTCGAGAAGTCGACCTCAATTGAGGGATAAAGGGTCCCCATCCTCTCCTTCATCCTCTGGAAGCACACCTCCTAGCCCTCCGAAAAGCTCGTCTCCTTCATCACCGCCATGGCTGGGACGAGCTCCGGGACCTGCTCGGCCCTCCCTGACCCAACCAGTGCTTCCAGCTCTGCCATCTGCATCTTCTCCCGCTTAAGATCGGCCTCCATCTCGACCCTACAGGCTTCTTCAACCTGAACCTTCTTCTCAAATTCCTCCAAGCACACCTTCTGTTTTTGGATCGTCACTCGTTGTGTGGCATACGACTCATGCAGCTTTGTTAGCCGGGCACTGTGCCTCACCGCCTGCTCCTCAGCTGCTTTGTTCATGACTTCGAGTTCGGCCACCTTCCTCCCTAGTATGGCCTTGGCCTTGTTTATCCTGGCCGTGTGGCACCGGAGGGAGACCATCATGGCATTCGCCTGCACAGAAAAGCAGAGAAGATTAGAGCGCACACACGAACAAAGAAAGCTGCATTTTAAAAAAAGATGGCCGACCTACCTGCATACTGTGCCAGATGGCCGAGGCGCACAATCTCTCCATGTCCACATTCGTCAGAGACTCACTGTCTCTTGGTAGCAGACTATTCTCGGCTAGCCGCGCTGCCACTCCAGCCTTGTCGAAGACCAATTCAGCAGAGCCGATCAGATACGATGCTGCCAAAATCCAAGACCACGTCTCTCTTAGAATTAAACACCGCGAGTACCGACTCGCAGCTCGGGTGAGAGGGATTTCCAAGCCCGGACGGCGGGCAACCATAGGGCCACTGATCTACGGCCGTCGTTCACCCACTGGAGCCTGACCCGACGGGAGACCCCTGGAGTGGACCGTCCACAGCGGGACAGTGGGGATCGGAGGTTGTCTCTCACTCTGAGACCTTTGGGCCTCCGGCTCGGTCCACGCCTCCTCCTTGGCATCGACGTCGATTGGAATAGGGATAGCTGTGGAGACGATGCTCTCAGTGGGACGGCCCATGTCTGCCAAAATCGCCAGATGGCCCGAGGCAGCCATGGCTCCCACCACCTCCATTTTCTTCGTCCGCTCGAGCTTCTCTACCTTCTCCGTGGACGACCCCTCTCGAGCTCTCTTCGGGCCACCCTTCACCGTTTGTTTGGATGCATGCTCCGTGGCCAGTCTCACAAGCTCATCCATTTGCAAGCTCATCATTTCACCTGCAAGAAGGAAATAAATCAGGGTGATCAAATCAGGAGCGATAATTACAAAGATCGGATTACCTTCGGATCAGATGTGTCGGACTATCATTTCTTCCTTGGAAGATTATCATATCTCATATCGGAGTCAGGGATTCTCTGCAAGATCCTGGCCCTATCTACATCTTTCGCCATGAGGATAACCTCTCTGTTCACCTCTGGGTTCAACACGCCCCAGTTCGACCTTAGTGCTAGATCCTTCGGCGTCGAAACGAACACATACCTCTCCTTCCAACCTTTTATCTTCCCCAGCAAGCCCAGGACTAGGGGCCGATGTCTCCTCGCCGAGATATATTAGTGCATCCCCAGCTTCTTGGTTCGGAAGAAGTATCGAAACATGGGTAGGGTCGGACAAATCCCGCTCCCTGCACAAAGGACGAGGAAGCCGACGATGCAACTAATGCAACTAATGGAGTTCAAGAAATTTTAGAATATGGAGAAGAAAGGGAGTAAGAAGGAAGCAGAGTGCTTGGTTGAAATAGGCGACATAGACCCCAACCTTATAGTCCCTGGGGAAGCACATCCGTTCGATGAAGGTCAGAAGGCAGACTGTGTAGGGCGGCCTAATGTACTTTGCACGGGCCAAATGTATGAAGGAGGTTAGAACAACAGATTCAACACCGGAGATCTCAGCAGGGACATTCCTGGCCTCGGCCATGGTCACGACGGTCCGAGCGGACAATTTGGGCTTCACTATGGCTGGCCCTTTCCCCTTTCTTGGGTCAATAGAGTCCGCTGACGATGAACCTGTATCAACCTCAGCCACCGGTCTACCCTCGGGATGGTCCTGTCTGATCGACGAAGTCTCCTCCACCCGCTCCACCGTGCTCATAGTGGAGCTGTCCGGTCTCCACCACCGCTAAACCAGTCCTCAATCTCTCTCGAAGCGGTTGAATGGGAACAAGTGGGAGAAACCATGTTAAGGAGCAAGAAAGATACTTAGAAGAATGAAGACGGTCCGATGAAGAAGTTGGGACAGTGAGCAAGAACTCCGGTGACAGCAGTAACTGTTGGATATGGAAGACGTTTGTACACCCTTGTGGGGGATGTACGAGGGAATACGGACCTCGAACGTCGCGCACACGAAGTCATGTGCAAAGGGAATCTGTTCCCTTGCGGAGAGGATCTCTGTATGAGCGGGAAAGTCGCATTATATATGCATAAGTGCATGCGACATATGGCTAATAAAGGGGGAATATCTTAAGCTTATGTTGTACCATGCATATGGTACAACTTAAGCTTATAATGTGCCATGTATCATGGTACACCTTAATTAAGTTGTTCCAAAGGAACAACTTACCCTAAAATAACTACCTTGGGGGCTATAAATAAGACCCAAGGGTAGCCATTTTCCTTACACATTTGCATGAAATTCATGCATGCATCTTCTTCATAGCGAAGCTCTGCAGAAATATTTCCTCTCCCTCCTTCCAAGTTCTTAATCTAAAATAGAGATTTAGATTGTGGATTAGTAGCCTTACTCCGTTCGTGAGAAGACTCGATCCGTCGTGGCGAATCCGAAGGCAAAGTTCCGAGACTATCGTTCCGCATACGCAAGCGTAAGTCTCCACTTTAATTATCGATCCTAACTTTGTTTTGGACAGGATCCTTCATTGGTATCAGAGTCATATGGGTTCGCCCCGGTCAATCCACCGCCCCGTCGAAACTACGAACGAGTCGTTGTCTTTTTCACGAATGGGTCTCCTACTATTACGGATATAGTAGGAACGCTTCATGACGGAGAGAACGCAGCGGTTGTTCTTTTCACGTTAGGGTCTCCTATCATTACGGATATGGTAGGAACTCTCCGTGACGGGAAGAACCGACCGTTCACGTAGTACGTTAGTCATTTTTTGGCACACGGCCATTAGGCAATAACTAACTTCATCGACGAACGGGTGCTGCATCGAGGAAGATGATGGAAGTTATTTCCATCGGGTAAGAGGAAAATTTGGTGCATGTGTACCATGGCCAAATGGGCTATGAAGGCCATGCATCCCCTCTCCCCATGCGGAGGGGGTTGGCTACGGCCAATAACCACCGGCGACCACCCCATCAAGGGGGAGGAATGAGTGCGGCAACCCCGTTTAAAGGGGGTGGCCGGCCATGGCCAAAGGGGCCATGGCCGGCCAACGCCGAATGGCCTTGGCCATGACCGGCCATGGCCAAGCCATGGCCGGCCATGGCCAGGCCGGCAGTGGCCGGCCAAGGGCCAGGCCGGCAGTGGCCGGCCTTGGCAGAGCCTTGCCGGCCAGGCCGACCCTGGCAGTGGCCAGGGCCGGCCCTTGGCCGGCCTGCCGGCCCTGGCAGAGGCCAGGGCCGGCGCCCTGGCCACTGCCAGGGCCAGGTCGGCCCTGGCAGTGGCCAGGTCGGCCCTGGCAGTGGCCAGGGCCGGTGCCCTGGCCTCAGGCCAGGGCCTGGCCGAGGCCAGGGCAGGAGCCCTGGCCCCGGCCAGCGGCCTGCCGGCCCTGGCAGAGGCCAGGGCCGGCGCCCTGGCCTCAGGCCAGGGCCTGGCCGAGGCCAGGGCAGGAGCCCTGGCCCCGGCCAGTGGCCTGGCCGGCAGGCCCTGGCAGTGGCCAGGGCCTGGCCGGCCGGCCCTGGCAGAGGCCAGGGCCTGGCCGGCCCTGGCCGAGGGGGCCAGGCCCCCTGGCCGGCCAGGGCAGAGGCCCTGGCCGGCCTTTGGCCAAACCCCGGTCAGGGCAGAGGCCCTGACCGGGAGGGAGAATTTGTATTTCGAAAATTGGTCGACCAATTTTGTGTTTTTGGTCGACCAATCTGACAGATGGTCTGGATCGATTGCAAACTTGCCAGATGACTCATACGGGGTAACAAATGGCCTTGGTCAAACTCGAATGTGTCGATTAGTCCATACGGGACTAACCACAGTGCCGAATAGTTCATACGGGACTAACGTTTTTAACGAAGTTTTTCATTTGGGCTCTACTCCTTGAAGATTAGCCATAGTGCTCTACTTCATGCGAGATTAGCCATGTCATTGTGCTCTACTCTACGGAGATTAGCCAATGTACTTGTGACGTTGTGCTCTACTCTACGGAGATTAGCCAACGTGCTTTCAAATTTTTTTGGAAAAAGATGTTTTTCAAATAGGTTATGTCCCGTCCTTAAATCGGGATAGCGCAATTTAGAATTCCAAGTCCTACCACGATCCGGCCATGGTTATCTAACCCATGGGTGTGTAGAACAGGTCTTGTGGCTTGGCAATTGTTGCGTTAAAATTATTTGCGCTAATTCTCACCTATTCTATTTTGAAAGATAAGTTTTTCAAAGTGATTTTCCGCTGCTAATACCATACGGGTATTATTTCTGATTTCTTTTTACTTGAGATAAGTAAGAGGGATACTTTGAAAGTTACTACAAGATGGTAGTTGGGAACGTAGTGAACTTCTCGATTCTAGAGTAACATTTCAACGCATCCAAGGAACTTATCAAGTGTTTAAAGAATCGAAACTTTATGCATAGAATTTTGATCGTGTTTTTCATTCTCTTTGCAGTTTTTTGAATCGAAAATGTCTACCGCTTCTAAGAATATTGTCGCAGAGCTTAACAAAGGTGAAAAGCTCAACGGCGACAATTATAAACTTTGGTCAATAAAGATCCAATATGTTTTGGAGGAGCAAGATGTGCTCGAAACACTCCAAAACATAATGGTAGAACCTGAGTTGGGCAATACGGCCCAACACAAAAGGGACCGGGAAGCTTATGACACTTGGACTCGAAAGAACAAAATAGCACGTATTACGTTACTGTCCGTGATGGACAATGACATAATGCGCCTATTTCGGGAATTCGACCTAGCTAAAGACATATGGTCTGAGCTAGAGATAAAGTTTGGTGGAACTTCGGTTACCAAACTCCGCTCCTTGAATATTCAATTTGATTCGTACAAGATGCGGCGAGATCATTCTATGAAAAAGCATCTCCGCCACATGGCGAATCTTATATCTGAATTAAAGGATGCAGGTGTTACGCTGTCTGACGAACAGCAGATCCAAGCGGTCATTCGTTCACTCCCAGATAGCTGGGATAACATGAAAATGCATCTCACTCATAATGAATGCATTAAAACTTTAAGCGATGTTTCGAAACACCTCGAACTCGAGGAAGAGCGGATTCAAGCCGCAAAACCAAGTGCAGAAGTGCACGTGGCCGCTAGTTCCTCACATGGAGGAAATAAGCGGAAACGCTTAAGGTTTGTGAACGAACGTAAGCAAGAACCGGAGACCTCAAAGAAGACAAAGAACAAAAAGTGGCAAAAGAATGTGCACTCAAAGAAGAAAAACTTGAAGAAGATCAAGTGCTTTAAGTGCAACAAGTACGGTCACTTCGCCCGTAAGTGTACGGATGGAAGTGACAAGGTAACTTGTAGGGCTAGTTACATATGTGTTTCTAGTTCCGTGTTTCTTGCTGAATCTAACTATTTTTGGTTGATTGATTCAGGGGCCACAGACCACGTTGCGAAGGACAGAAGGTTCTTCGTAGAGTATCGAAAGATAACTCAAGGAACAAAGTGGATATACGTCAGCAACAACACACGTGTTGAAGTCAAAGGCGTCGGAACATGCAAGCTAGTTCTCGACAACGGCCGGACTTTATTATTGCACGACGTCCTCTTTGCTCCAGATATTAGAAGGAATATCGTTTCCGTGGTCATGTTAATGTCTTTAGATTATGAGTGGAGGTTCTATAAACAATATGTTGACCTTGTTTGTAATAATTCTTTGATTGGTTTTGGTAATGTTTGTAATGGATTAATTGTTTTAAATACAATGTATGATGTTGCTTCTTCCATTAATGAAAGTTTTCATTTGACAAATGCTTCTAACTCTGAGTCTGAAATCATTTGTTGGCAAGCAAGACTTGGTCATATTGGACCAACTAGAATGGATAGACTTGCCAAAAGTGACTTGCTATCTAATGTTTCAAAAGTTGAAATGTCAACTTGCGAACATTGTCTTGTAGGGAAAACTTGTCGCAAGCCGTTTGGAACTGGCACAAGGGCCGAAGTTCCATTACAGCTTATCCATTCGGACATTTGCGGTCCAATGAATGTTAAGACAAGACACGGGAAGTCCTATTTCATCACATTCATTGATGACTTCACCCGTTTCGGACATATCTATTTGATATCCCACAAAAGTGAAGCTTTGGCTTGCTTTAAAAACTATATGAGTTTAGTGGAGAATCAATTAGATCGCAAGATTAAGGTTTTGCGAACCGATAGGGGCGGTGAATATCAATCAATAAGTTTTAAGGAACTTTGTGATGAAAAAGGCATAGTACATCAGGTAACTATGCCTTACACTCCGCAACAAAACGGTGTTGCGGAAAGAAGAAATAGGACATTGATGGAAATGGTCCGATCAATGATGTCTCAGGCAAATTTGCCTATCACCTTTTGGGGTGACGCATTATTGACGGCAGCATTCATCTTAAACCGTGTACACTCGAAGTCGGTAAGTTCTACTCCTTATGAGTTGTGGAACAATAGAACTCCAGACTTAAACATTCTAAAACCTTGGGGTTGTGCCTCTTACGCACATTTATCCTCTCACAAATATGGCAAACTTGGGCCACGTGGGAGGAAGTGTATCTTCATCCGATACGCTGAAAACTCCAAAGGATATGTTTTCGTCGGTCAAGAGAACAATGGGGGTCTAATAGAATTCGAATCGAGGGATGTTGTCTTCTTGGAAAAAGAGTTTCCAAGACAGGGTGAGATAAGTCAAGACTTATCCTTGTTTGAGACTTGGGATCAAGAAGGATCGGAACGTTCGAGTGGGAGAATCCTTGGTGAAGAAGAAAATACGTTTCAAACTTCACCAATGGATGATACAAACGATACCAATCCTAATCCGAGTGGGAGTGATGTTATTCCAAGTGGGAGTGATGTCATTCCAAGTGGGAGTGATCAAACTCAAACAAGACGTAGTAATCGAACGAGGCTAACACCTCTGAGATTTGAGGATGAATTTCCTCAAACATTCATGACATTACTACAAGATGATGACG
The DNA here is from genome assembly GCA_030789695.1 of Scilla litardierei. Classification (NCBI taxonomy): domain Eukaryota; kingdom Viridiplantae; phylum Streptophyta; class Magnoliopsida; order Asparagales; family Asparagaceae; genus Scilla; species Scilla litardierei. Next base: position 179,210 of record JAULAV010007665.1, on the reverse strand, counting down.
AACCTGCAAACTTCAAACAGGCCGTCACATGCCCTGCTAAAGATAAATGGATAGCGGCAATGGAAGAAGAACTTCAATCCATGAAAACAAACCAAGTCTGGGACTTGGTTAATTTACCTAAGGGACGTAGAGCCATTGGGAACAAGTGGGTTCTCAAAATCAAGCATAAGGCTGATGGCTCCATCGAGAAATATAAAGCTCGCCTTGTTGCGAAAGGTTTTACGCAACAGGAAGGAATAGACTACGAAGAGACTTTCTCTCCTGTCGTGCGTTTTACCTCCATTCGCTTAATTCTGGCAATGGTGGCTTGTTTGGACCTCGAGTTACATCAGATGGATGTAAAGACTGCTTTTCTTAACGGAGAACTAGATGAGGAGATCTACATGGAACAACCAAACGGGTTTGTACAAGAAGAAAACAAACATAAGGTTTGTAAACTTTGTAAATCCATATATGGTCTTAAACAATCCTCAAGGCAGTGGTATATGCGCTTTCAAGAAGTCGTTTTGTCGTATGGTTTCTCCATGCTCGACGAAGACAACTGCGTATATATTAAGAGGATTAAAAACAAGTATGTAATTATGTCTCTTTATGTAGATGACATACTTATAGCCGGAAATGATAAGCGTCTTATATTGGATATCAAAGCTTGGCTTTCATCCGTCTTTGAGATGAAAGACATGGGTGAAGCTGCATATATCCTTGGGGTTAAGATCTCAAGGAATCGTTCCAAGAAACTTCTTTCTCTCTCTCAAGAGACGTATATAAAGAAAGTTTTAGAACGGTTTAATATGCAGGACTGCAAGCCAATTGATACTCCAATAAGCAAAGGCGAGGGTCTATGTTTGGAGATGTGTCCCAAAGATCCAAAAGAAAAGAAAGCTATGGAAAAAGTTCCATACTCCAGTGCTGTCGGGAGTCTGATGTACGCCATGATGTGTACTAGACCCGACATTTGCTATGCTGTTGGTATGGTAAGCCGTTACCAATCCAACCCAGGGCAGGCACACTGGAAAGTGGTGAAGAGGATATTAAGATACCTCAAAGGGACTGCGGACTATGCGTTATGCTATCAAGGCAATACCTTGAGACTCGAAGGCTATACCGATGCTGATTGGGCGGGTGATCTCGACGAGCGAAGATCTACCTCAGGCTTTGTTTTCTTACTCGGGAATGGTGCAATATCCTGGAGCAGCAAGAAACAAACCTGCATCGCTCTATCAACCATGGAAGCCGAGTTCGTAGCATTCAGCATGGCGGTCCAAGAAACTGTTTGGCTTAGGAAATTCTTAGACAGGCTGACGAATGCCTCTGACTCGAGCACTGTTCCTATATACAGTGATAGTCAAGCTTCGATTGCCTATGTCAAAGATCCTAAATTTCATTGTAAGACCAAACACATTGACATTCGATTCAAGTTTGCGAAGGATTATGATAAACGGAAGGAAGTAGACATAGGATACATATCCACGCATGAGATGATAGCGGATCCCCTTACTAAGGCGATCCCCAGAGATGTGTTTTTCAAACACTTATCATCTATGGGAATGCGTAGGTGCTGAGCTGTATCATGTAATATTTCCCATGTCTATAGAATATCAAAATTTAATTTGCATACAAGTTTCTTACAAATGATTTTATATACATTTGTGTTTAAGTCTCAGCTATTTTTGTGTGTATGTCGGACAGATTAAGGTTGGCTCTCTCACATGAGCAACCGCCTTATCTTATCAGATGGATAAGATAGAGATGAGACTAGTTTAAAGTCAAAATCATTAGACAAATGATTTAGAGTCATGACTTAAACAAGATAGTCGAATAAAAGATCTGCATCATACGGATGCTTACAAAAGATCTGAGATCTGTATCACAAGGATATAAAGATCTCATTGGATTTTTTAAATCCTATCTGTCTTATGCAGGATGAGAGTCCGTGAATATTTCACGAGTAGTAAGGGGACTCAAAAAGATAGGCACTGTGGTGTCTGATCTTTTCATCCGTACAACATCATTAAGACATACTCTCCCTGGGAAAGGAGTGATGTTGTAATACGTGTTCATACCACGTATGCATTTCGACCACTGAGTTAGTGGCAATAGTGTTTGCTATTATGTGAGACTCAAAGGCCATATGGGTCTTAACTCTTACCCTCAAGGACTCCAATTGGTTCCTTTAGATTTGACGAGATGATCGCTATCTTAGCGTGTTACTAATGGGCTATGGTAATTCGGCTCGGCGGGGCACGTTAGAAAAGCGAATCAAGTCAAGATCAGAAGGTTCACAAGAAGAGGAAGATTGATTTCATATTCACATTTGGACTTTAATGATTCAAAGCTGGCCAGCCAATTGTAATCCAGATGGGATTCAATTGTTGAATATAAAGTATAAGAAATGTGAAGAAATAATCTAGGGTAAAGCATGCGTTGAACTACTCAACTTTGCACCTTCGAGGTCGTTGTGTATCTCTAACAAGTGCACAACAACAGACTCTACGCGCATGACGGTCGCACGGTCTATTTCTCGGTATGATAGATGAAAGAACTAAGGGAAAGACGTTCTCTTACAATCCCCTCAAGTGTGAGTGGGAGATGTTGGATATGGAAGACGTTTGTACACCCTTGTGGGGGATGTACGAGGGAATACGGACCTCGAACGTCGCGCACACGAAGTCATGTGCAAAGGGAATCTGTTCCCTTGCGGAGAGGATCTCTGTATGAGCGGGAAAGTCGCATTATATATGCATAAGTGCATGCGACATATGGCTAATAAAGGGGGAATATCTTAAGCTTATGTTGTACCATGCATATGGTACAACTTAAGCTTATAATGTGCCATGTATCATGGTACACCTTAATTAAGTTGTTCCAAAGGAACAACTTACCCTAAAATAACTACCTTGGGGGCTATAAATAAGACCCAAGGGTAGCCATTTTCCTTACACATTTGCATGAAATTCATGCATGCATCTTCTTCATAGCGAAGCTCTGCAGAAATATTTCCTCTCCCTCCTTCCAAGTTCTTAATCTAAAATAGAGATTTAGATTGTGGATTAGTAGCCTTACTCCGTTCGTGAGAAGACTCGATCCGTCGTGGCGAATCCGAAGGCAAAGTTCCGAGACTATCGTTCCGCATACGCAAGCGTAAGTCTCCACTTTAATTATCGATCCTAACTTTGTTTTGGACAGGATCCTTCAGTAACAACAATCGAAAACTCGAAGAAGAAAACTCGAAGGGACTTAGAAGAAGAAGAAGCTCTCACCGGATCTCCCCCTCCCCTACTTATAGCAAGCATTGGTTCATCTCCGCCATCAAAGCCCAGCCATGTGGCGCAGATCCGAGACTCTCTGATGCCTCGACTGCCACCCACCATCACGTCAACCAAGTATCGCCTCCTGGATGGCTGGGACGCCTCGATCTTTTCCCGCCTTTCAAATCAAAATGATGGCTGCAAAGCAGTGAGCGGCTTTTCAAATAAACTACCGCCTTGTCCAAATATTCGGAGCGAAGGTCGCCTCTCCCCTCTCGAACAGATAGAAATATTGTTCGTCATCCGAGCTAGGCCGGTCTTCTGCCTCAAGCTAGAATGGCGAGGGCAATTGTTACGACCGAAGATCGAAATGCCTCGACTTCCCCTTCAAGTTCGCCAGATGCATGGCAAGCTCGTCCGCCATCTGTGAAGTCTGCCTCGATGTGCAGAAAGGGTGCACTTCATCCCTAGACTCGCCGGTTGGTCGTATGCTTCCCTCTTAGCCTGCTCACCGACCATGAAGTCTGCCTCGTCAAACAGGAAGGTCGTACTTCACCCCCAGCCATGCCGATTGGTCGCCTGCACCCCTCCAAGCTCATCAGACGAACAACCAGCTCGCTCGTTGTCCACCCGAAGCGACAAATCGACCCATGTGAAACCTCGCTCCTCGGACGCACCTTGACGACCTTTCGGCCTATCGAACACGACAAGCGTCCTTGTATGAGAACGTCACTGACACCTTCATCGCTCGACAGCCTAACAAAGGAGCCCCTGGCTGCTGCACCGTCTGATCGCCTGACACTTTTGGCTTTGACACTCTGACAAGGGAGCCCCTGGCCATTGTGCCATCTAATAAAAGCATGGCTGACACACTCAGCTCTGAAATCCTCGGCCGAACCTTCGACAGTCTGACACGTCAGCTCGCCATACCTAACAGTATACCTCAGGTATAAATACCCCTCCACTTCCATCGAGAAAGAGGTTGGTCAATCAATTCATAAACTCTCACTCACACACAAAAGCAAATATCGTCCACATATTTGTTCTTCCACTCAAGCTTGCCACGTTAGGTTGACCTACCTCTAGCTCGGCCTACGTGTCCGACCCACATTTCTAAGCCCTAATTCTAAATTAGGCATCGAAGAGGCTAAAGGTTGGAACCCAACCCAGCCTTTCTGACGAGCTGCTCTTTACGTAGGTGAGCTCTTCCAAGCGACATGCAATCACAGACCTACTCGATAAGAGCGGCGAATAAGGGGCGACCTTGCTGGAATGATCCTGAGATCGTCATCCGAAGTACGCCCAACCTCAACATCCCTTCATCACTTGTAAACGGCCACCCAATCACCCCCTCACTTGTAAACATCATGCCCTTGGTTCCACATTAATACAAATTCATTGTACACAGATCTTACATCGCAACAGTTGGGGTCAGGGGATGCAATATTTCATTAGGGCGGCCCCTAACCTTTAGCTGCTAAGGTGTAGAAATCGAGGTATTAGTGTCACTGTAACGACTGGTTTTTGTATGATTGGATTATCAGTGGGTTCTGCTTGTGTTGGTGGGTTCTCTCCTTGTGTGGTTTCCATTTCCATAATTCTCGCTTTCATTCATCTCGTTGAGATTTCCTAACTTTCATTTTCATTCCTTTTGATGTGATCTCCTAGCTTCTTCCTTAGAATCATTGAACTCGGAGTAAGTCCCTCGTGACGAGCTTCATATCGATCATATCTTAGCGATAGGTTGATCCTAGAAACCTTAGAATTCATCCCGGACCTTCGCGCTCCATTTCGAGACTTTTCGTGCACGTTAGTTGGTTCAAGAAGATCAACCGACCGACTAGATTCCAATTTAGTCGGTCAGGAAATCAACTGGAACCGACTAGTTCATTCAATCAATTATTCTGGAGTTACTTTTTATCTTTAGTCGGTCTAAGAACATCTTTCGACCGACTAGATGCTAAACTAGTCGGTCAGGAATCCTTCTCAGACCGACTAACTCACATTTCCATTATCTCTCTCAGAATTCAGCCTTTAGTCGGTCAATGAACACTCACCGAACGACTAGTTCTCAAACTAGTCGGTTTACAAGCCTTCACAGACCGACTAACTCATAGTCCAGTTTTCCTGAGCGAGCTACTGTTTACTCTTAGTCGGTCCATGTTGAACGACCGACCGACTAGATCCTCAACTAGTCGGTCACCAATCCTTCTTTGACCGACTAATCAGCCCAGGAAACCCTAGTTTTGCCCTAGCCGCCACACTTTTCTATAAATACGCCCCAAACGTTTTCTTCTTCTTCCTCATCACCCCAAACCCTAATTTCTCCCCCATTGAGCCCCCTTCTTCCCCAAACCATTGATCCTTCATCCCAAGCTCATCCATCATCATCCAAACCCTCATTTCACATATCCTACCTCTCCTCAACCTCAAACCCTCATCAAATCCCCAAAAGCTTCATCCAAACCCATTTCTCCAGATTTCCCCCATTTCCAGATCTGAGCCGGATCGTTCTTCCATTGCCATGGTTGCTCGGCATCGTTCCTTCGCTTCTTCACGGGTAGTATTCTTCCTTTAATAATCTCATAACCCACACTTGCTATTTGTGAAACCCTAATAAAATGGATCATTAGAAATCGTAGGGTTCAATTGTGAATACGGATTAGTTACCATTCTAATGTTGTTTTTCCATGACAGTGATCCGTTCCCGTAGATAACAAATTTGTGTGATGTGCCTACGTTGATCGTCATCCCCGGTGCTAGGCAAGTGAAACTTGCATCTCTTGATTTGGGCCATGTCTTAGGCCATTTACCTTGCTTTAGCGTAAAAGAGACTAGACGGTGAAAGGATAGCCGTTTAGACGCCTTTGACCTAGCTTGACAACGAAGCTTGGTCCGTCACCTTCAACATGCTTGTATGTCACGTTTACTTTCCCTTAACGGTACGCGTATTAAATGCTCATGTCATCCATGCATCATCAACTGCTATTGCATTTTGCCTGTCATGTTTAATTTAAATAAACGGTACGCGAATATCTGTTCATGTCATTGCATTTTGCCTGTCACGTTTAAATACAATTAACGGTACGCGTATTAACTGCTCATGTCATTGCATGCTTGAATACTCATCGTGATTGCGTAGCTTCGCTACGTACTTGTACTATTTGTTCCGGCTAGGCACCCACCTTGCGTGGGCACAATCCTATGCCAAATACACTTTCTGGCTCGTGTTCCAGAAGACGAGCTCAACACAGCCTGAGGGCATAGGGCACTCGTTGAGTGATCCCTTGTACTTGACACTTGAACACAGCCTGAGGGCATAGGGCACTCGTTGAGTGATCCCTTGTACTTGATACTTGAATACAGCATGCGGGCAATAGGGCATCCATGTGTGGGTGATCCCTTGTACTTGACTTGATTACACAGCCTGCGGGCAATAGGGCATCCATGTGTGGGTGATCCCTTGTACTTGACTTGACGTGTTTACTTGTACGTGACAAACAGTGATAACAGTGATAACCGTGATTCGTGAATAGTGATTGGTAGCTTTTGCTACATCGTGAGTGATTGGCTTCCTTACCTTTAAAACTGTCGCATCATACTTAAATGCCATGTCATTGCATCTTATTATAACTGCTAGGTTGCTAGTTCACTTTCAGTTTCCTTGCACAAGTCTTTCCAGACTTGCTGACATGTGCCCCTCTCTCTTTTGGGTGTCACATGTTAGACCCAGAGCCAGAGCTTTGTTGCAGGGGATATGGTGTTGCTGATGCTGATGTTTGCTGTGGTGGTGAGCGGACACCAGGGGCCTGTCTTGAAGACCGCTCGTGTTCACTTCTTTGTTTAGGTTTGCTGTTAGTTGTTGGTGCGTGGCACCTTTGTATGTATGTTATACCTTGTTGGCCATGTTTGGGCCTTAGAATCTTTTTCCTTTAGCCTGATGGCTTTTCTGCGATATTGTAATTTGTTTATGGACATTTGGAGATTCAATGATATGTCGTCTCATTTCCTTATTATCATTGTTGTTTCATTTCGCTTTGCAAGGACTTGCCATAATAAGTGTTTTTTTACGCTTATCAGACTTGGAGTTTCACAGCTTCAAGTCTGAGCGGACCTTCTCACGTCTCGCCTCCACGTTTTTGGGAAGCGGGGCGTGACAGGTTTTAGTGGTGGCCCATGCAGGTCCATTTGCAAATGTGAACCATCGAAACAACGATAATAATTAAAGAATGTCCATTAAATAAATTAGAACATCCAATTTATAAGCCCGGAGTCTAGGGTTTTTAGCGTTCCTATGCCTTAGGTATCTGGTAGACGTGTTAGGGCATCTGTCTTAGCTTAGTAGGAACCCATTAGATCAGGACCCTAGCTAGACTTAAATAGACGTCTGTGCTTGCTAGTTAGGAATCCTTGATTGTTAGCTAGACTCCATGTTAGTGGTTTGTTTGATTGTCCTAAGAGTTACCTTAGTGGTTCCCGCCTAGCTCTGGCCGTGATAGACTTCTAGAATTCTTTGGTCTCTCCCTTGAGTTCATCGATTTCGGACCAAGCTGAACTCATTTCATCGCTGTCTAGCCGTTAGGGAGTCTTAGCGCTTAGTCCCATAATCTTTAGCTGGATGACCGTAGGAGATTCCCGTAGATTTTCCTAAGTCGTAAACCTAGGCGTATTTATGTTTTGATCATCCGACCAAATCCCTTGCCTCGATTCCCATGACCACCACGTTTCTATAATCGTTGATCCTTCGAATGTCCCCATTCGCAAGGCTTAATTTCTTTTAAAGTTATTTTTCGATTTCCCTTATTAAAGTTTTCGTTAAGTTTAAATTTTGTTTTAAACCCGCTACGTATATACTTAAAATTTCTCACTTTTCGATTGAGTCAAATTCCTTGTCGATTTCGGAGTCTAATGGTTGAAATTATAATTGCTAACTCGTAACCATTTACTTGTCTATATTTTCGCATTTCGGTTTAAGGACTCCAATACTATTTTGGAAAATTCGATGTACCATTTTCTAACTATGAGATCCATTTTAATCGCATAGCATACATACTTTAAAATCTTTTCTAAGCTAAATGGAATTTCAATTGTTATATGTATACTTATATCTCGTACTCTTTCGTTGACTTAAATTAATTTTTGAAATTCGAAAGTTTTGACGAGATTTTGATTACTGTTTTATAATGTTTTACAGCCTATACCTTGCATACCTATTTGAATATCTTGTCCCTTTTCATAAATAGATTTAATTCTGAGCCGCAATTCTATTTTCCAAATTCGATTTATGAATTTTCCTTTCTTATTTATGCTATTCAAATGACTCGTCGCGCTCCCTTAATATACTTTTCAAGTCACAGATGATTTCAGCTCTCAACAAATCAAAGTTATGTTCAAACATTTACCCGACTACAGATTTTTGGAAAATTACGTTCCGTAACCACTTCCCTTGTCCTCAATTCACATGACCACCTCATTACAATTATCCTTGATCTTTCAAATATGTTCCGTTGAAAATCTTGATTCTTCCAAAGTTATTTTCGAATGCTTTCCTTATTTGAAGTTTCACTCAATTTAAATTTTATTCTAAACTTCTCTAAATATGTCTCCCTAAATTTTGATGGAGTTAAAAGTCGTTCTTGAATTTTGAAGACTGTTGGTCGTAATTTTAAAAATTACTATCTTGTACTATTTTTCTAACAATGTATCTTTCGCGTTTCGATTTTTTTTTTTAAAAAAAAACTTTATTACTATCCTGATGGTTCGATATACCGTCCTTTTTCCTAACTACAAAAATTTATTTTAACCACTTATCTTACATACCTTTTGGGGTATTTTTCCAAACTGAATGGACTTCAACTAATTTTTGGTATATATCAATTATAGGATCGTCGTACTCGTACTTCAAAAGTTTTTATACCAACACGTTCTTTTGGCGAATCCTTATTTCCCCCTAAAAGTATCTTCGATCTTCTTCTTTCGTTAAGTTTAAATTGGTTCGAAACACTTTTGTTATATGTGAGGTTTCATGCTCCTTCGTCGACTTAAATTATTTATGTTTTTAAATATCGGAACTTGTGTTGAGATTTTAGATTAGAAGTTTATAATATTTTCTGCATATACTTTCGTATCGATATAAATGTCTTGTCCCTGTTCATATACCAATTTCATTCTGAACCATATTTCTATTTTCCTAACTCGATTCATAATTTATTTTCTTACTTGTGCCATTAAAATTTTATTCGAAAACACCTCGTGCTTACTCTTAATAAACTTTTCAAGTCCCTTTGGACTTCAGCTTTTAGCAAATCGATTTTATGCTCAACATTTTCCATATTTCAGATTTTTGTTTAAAAAAAATTTTATTACTATTTCGAAATCATTCCTGACTTAGACCCTTCATAAAATGGTTTAAAAGTTTTAGTACTAACTTGATGAGTTTAAATATCTTTTTCTCTTTCCATACTACTAAGATATTATCTTTCCATTCACCATACACACTTTTAAGATAATTTCTGAAATATGACTTCAATTATTTTTATATATCGGTACCACGTTCGTTTTGCTCGTACATTAAGATCTTGTATAAATCAATTTTGTTGGCAAATCCGGATTACTCTAAAAGTATTTTCGATATGGTTTATTTGGGATTTCTCTTCAGTTTTAAGATTCGGAAACCTTTAGCATGCGCTTAAATTCTCCACACTATACTTGATCTGATTTCAATCTTCGAATCTCAAAACTTTTCCAAAATTTTTAGGTTGCTGTTGCATAACATGTCTGACCTATGTTTTAATGTTCGAGTAAATGATTTCCTTTTTCCTCGTGATGATTTTATATAAGCCAATAAACCACTTTTCCTCTTATTACGTATATTCGTCTCAAACTCGTTTTCAAACAATTTGTTTTACCGACCTCTAAATATTTCTATACGAAAAGGGGCTCCAACTTTTAAAGTATAACGGTCTTCAAACCTTTCGTGTTTTAGAATATGTTATTTACACTATTTTCCATATGTCCCAATGGAGCATCATTACATCATTACACGATCGTTTTCATGCTTTTCGATCTTTCTATTCGTTACGCATGTGATTTCAGTTTCTTCCTTTTGTCTAGCCCTTAGAGCTTGTCGTTGCCTGTGTCAACCTTATTATAGTTTGGTGGGCCCATTAGTTAAGTGGTTATGTCGTCGTAGTGTTGATTTCGTGGTGTGTATATAGTGGTATGGGTGTTGGCATTTGTGTGTTGTGTGTAGGTAATTTTCTGCTTGAGTATGATGTGATATACGTATGATATCAGAATGATAATTTTGATTGGTACTACTTGTTTTATGAGATGTCGTAGGCGTGTATATCAGGAGGTATACCCGACTATTGCATCTCTTAAACTTGTATGTAGTTGATGTGTTGATATGATAGTTATAAATGGATGGATATGGTGTGAAAATATGTGATACGTGGATGTGCATGCCTTGGAGTGGATTGGTATGTGTATGGATACTGTGTTACGCATATAAATGTCCTGTTATGATTTGAGTCTCACTCACGCTTGAGTGGGTATACTCTATGTACCTTGGTATAATTGTATGTGGTGGTGAATAGTGATGGATGATGTATGTATGGTGTTTGAATTGTTTGTGCTTGGTTGTGTTACGCACACGATTGTGGGTGGCTATACCAATTTATAGTTATAGGACTATATGTGAGGTGAAAATATGGTGAAATATTTGCATGTATTTGAATGACTAAATAAATGTGAAATTATTTTCAAATAAGAGAGGCTTGGTTATTTTCTTATAGTAAGTAATAAGTGTTTATTGTTGTATAAATATATTGACTATATATATGTGATTGAAATACGTGTATGAAATTGATTGACTATAATAAGTATGAGTGTATTATGTGCGTGAAAATATGTGTGTAGTGGTAGTAATATTTTATTTCTAGTGCATATATATATAAGCACTCGAAATGAAAGTACTTGGTTGAATTTATGATGTGATAGTGGTTGAGGGTAGTTACCCGAGCGACTATATATATGTTAGAAAGTCCGAGGACGGACTTTATTCTAAGGTGGGTAAGATGTAACGACTGGTTTTTGTATGATTGGATTATCAGTGGGTTCTGCTTGTGATGGTGGGTTCTCTCCTTGTGTGGTTTCCATTTCCATAATTCTCGCTTTCATTCATCTCGTTGAGATTTCCTAACTTTCGTTTTCATTCCTTTTGATGTGATCTCCTAGCTTCTTCCTTAGAATCATTGAACTCGGAGTAAGTCCCTCGTGACGAGCTTCATATCAATCATATCTTAGCGATAGGTTGATCCTAGAAACCTTAGAATTCATTCCGGACCTTCGCGCTCCATTTCGAGACTTTTCGTGCACGTTAGTTGGTTCAAGAAGATCAACCGACCGACTAGATTCCAATTTAGTCGGTCAGGAAATCAACTGGAACCGACTAGTTCATTCAATCAATTATTCTGGAGTTACTTTTTATCTTTAGTCGGTCTAAGAACATCTTTCGACCGACTAGAAGCTAAACTAGTCGGTCAGGAATCCTTCTCAGACCGACTAACTCACATTTCCATGATCTCTCTCAGAATTCAGCCTTTAGTCGGTCAATGAACACTCACCGACCGACTAGTTCTCAAACTAGTCGGTTTACAAGCCTTCACAGACCGACTAACTCATAGTCCAGTTTTCCTGAGCGAGCTACTGTTTACTCTTAGTCGGTCCATGTTGAACGACCAACCGACTAGATCCTCAACTAGTCGGTCACCAATCCTTCTTTGACCGACTAATCAGCCCAGGAAACCCTAGTTTTGCCCTAGCCGCCACACTTTTCTATAAATACGCCCCAAACGTTTTCTTCTTCTTCCTCATCACCCCAAACCCTAATTTCTCCCCCATTGAGCCCCCTTCTTCCCCAAACCATTGATCCTTCATCCCAAGCTCATCCATCATCATCCAAACCCTCATTTCACATATCCTACCTCTCCTCAACCTCAAACCCTCATCAAATCCCCAAAAGCTTCATCCAAACCCATTTCTCCAGATTTCCCCCATTTCTAGATCTAAGCCGGATCGTTCTTCCATTGCCATGGTTGCTCGGCATCGTTCCTCCGCTTCTTCACGGGTAGTATTCTTCCTTTAATAATCTCATAACCCACACTTGCTATTTGTGAAACCCTAATAAAATGGATCATTAGAAATCGTAGGGTTCAATTGTGAATACGGATTAGTTACCATTCTAATGTTGTTTTTCCATGACAGTGATCCGTTCCCGTAGATAACAAATTTGTGTGATGTGCCTACGTTGATCGTCATCCCCGGTGCTAGGCAAGTGAAACTTGCATCTCTTGATTTGGGCCATGTCTTAGGCCATTTACCTTGCTTTAGCGTAAAAGAGACTAGACGGTGAAAGGATAGCCGTTTAGACGCCTTTGACCTAGCTTGACAACGAAGCTTGGTCCGTCACCTTCAACATGCTTGTATGTCACGTTTACTTTCCCTTAACGGTACGCGTATTAAATGCTCATGCCATCCATGCATCATCAACTGCTATTGCATTTTGCCTGTCATGTTTAATTTAAATAAACGGTACGCGAATATCTGTTCATGTCATTGCATTTTGCCTGTCACGTTTAAATACAATTAACGGTACGCGTATTAACTGCTCATGTCATTGCATGCTTGAATACTCATCGTGATTGCGTAGCTTCGCTACGTACTTGTACTATTTGTTCCGGCTAGGCACCCACCTTGCGTGGGCACAATCCTATGCCAAATACACTTTCTGGCTCGTGTTCCAGAAGACGAGCTCAACACAGCCTGAGGGCATAGGGCACTCATTGAGTGATCCCTTGTACTTGACACTTGAACACAGCCTGAGGGCATAGGGCACTCGTTGAGTGATCCCTTGTACTTGATACTTGAATACAGCCTGCGGGCAATAGGGCATCCATGTGTGGGTGATCCCTTGTACTTGACTTGATTACACAGCCTGCGGGCAATAGGGCATCCATGTGTGGGTGATCCCTTGTACTTGACTTGACGTGTTTACTTGTACGTGACAAACAGTGATAACAGTGATAACCGTGATTCGTGAATAGTGATTGGTAGCTTTTGCTACATCGTGAGTGATTGGCTTCCTTACCTTTAAAACTGTCGCATCATACTTAAATGCCATGTCATTGCATCTTATTATAACTGCTAGGTTGCTAGTTCACTTTCAGTTTCCTTGCACAAGTCTTTCCAGACTTGCTGACATGTGCCCCTCTCTCTTTTGGGTGTCACATGTTAGACCCAGAGCCAGAGCTTTGTTGCAGGGGATATGGTGTTGCTGATGCTGATGCTGATGTTTGCTGTGGTGGTGAGCGGACACCAGGGGCCTGTCTTGAAGACCGCTCGTGTTCACTTCTTTGTTTAGGTTTGCTGTTAGTTGTTGGTGCGTGGCACCTTTGTATGTATGTTATACCTTGTTGGCCATGTTTGGGCCTTAGACTCTTTTTCCTTTAGCCTGGTGGCTTTTCTGCGATATTGTAATTTGTTTATGGACATTTGGAGATTCAATGATATGTCGTCTCATTTCCTTATTATCATTGTTGTTTCGTTTCGCTTTGCAAGGACTTGCCATAATAAGTGTTTTTTTACGCTTATCAGACTTGGAGTTTCACAGCTTCAAGTCTGAGCGGACCTTCTCACGTCTCGCCTTCACGTTTTTGGGAAGCGGGGCGTGACAGTCACGCCCCGCTTCCCTAAAATGGAGGCAAGACATGAAAAGGTCCGCACGAGAGTGGAGCTGTGAAGCCCCAAACCCGATAAGCGTCAATAAAACATAAGCAGGTCCCTGTAACCGCAACGGAACAACAATAATAACACAAGGAGAGACAGAAATAAAATTCTCATATCTCATAAATTGTCCAACATGAAAATTAAGTTCAACATCCAGAAAAGCCACCAGGCTAAAAGAAAGAGTCTAAAGGCCCAGAACAAGGCCAAACAAAGGCAAACGTAACAAAGTATAGGTGCTACGCACCGACAACAAAACAGCAGTCTAAAACAAAAGAGGAAAGCACAACAGAGACACTAGGACTGGTCCCCAGTGTCCACGTACTCCTCGCCGGACACAGGCTCAGGCTCGGCATCAGCAAACACCTCGTCCTCTACAATGTACTCGGGCTCGGGATCTAACATGTGTCACCCAAAAGAGTAAAGGAGCACATGTCAGCAAGTCTAAAAGACTTGGGCAAGGAAACTGAAGGTAAGGTAAACTAGCAACCTAGCAGTTATAGTATGATGCATGACATGGCAAGTATAGTATGGAAGAGACAAGTAAGGGAAGTACGAGTAGCAAGTATGTCACGGACGACAAGTAAAACACGGACAAGTACAAGTCAAGTGGTTCATGTCAAGTGAACAGTCAAGTAAACAAGTTGTGCACAGAGATTCTGCCTGTTGGCTAGAGTGGCTGATCGGGCCAACTCCTAAGCTCAAGTGACCGTTTATCTCTACCCCTCCACGTGTATCGAGCCAGGGAATTACCCCGAACACGGAATGCTCGCTTCTGGAACACGAGCCAGGAAGTGTGTTTAACATGTATGGCGTAGGGTTATGCCCACGTATAGTGGGTGCCTAACCGGAAACAAGTAGGTCGGGCATTGGTTATCAACCAACACATGGCCCGCTTCTGGAACACGAGCCAGGAAACACAAGTATTGTAGCGTGTGCTACGAATGCGACATACAACATGGATAACATGGATGACAATTTATTCGCGTACCGTTAATCAAAATTAAACATGACATGGTAGTTATGCAACATGGTAAACGATGGTCCTAGCTTCGTTGTCAAGCTAGTTCCGAAATTTACACATAGGCGAGTATCATTTCGTCGCATAGTCTCTTTTATGCATACAACAAGCAAATGGCCTAAAACATGGCCTAAACCCTAAGTGGCAAGTTTCACTTGCCTAGCACCGAGGATGACGATCAACGAGGGTTCGTCCCACGGACGCTAATCTACGGAGAAGTCGCTGATAAGGAGAAACAACCATCAAAACAACATCCATGCATTAGGGTTTCACAAAAACACAATGGGTTATGAAAACATCAAGAGATCGATTATTACCGTATAGGGAACGAAAGAATGATGCCGAGCAACCATGGCGACGGAAGAAACACTCCGGGGAACCTAGGGTTCAGATCTGGAAATGAATGGAGAAGTTTTAAGAAATAGGGTTTTGGGGGATTTTGGGGGTTTGATGAAATTTTGGGGAAGATGAGAGGTAGAATGTGTTAAGGGAGAGTTTGGATGATGGATTTAGGGCTTGGGATGAAGGAATAAGGGTTTGAGGTAGAAGGGGGCTCAATGGGGGGAGAAACTAGGGTTTTAGGTCGTGAGGGAGGAGAAGAAAACGTTTGGAGGGGTATTTATAGAGTTTGGTGGCGGCTAGGGAAAAACTAGGGTTTCCTGCACTGCTTAGTCGATCAAAGAACAACTGCTGACCGACTAGTTTGAGAACTAGTCGGTCGGTTGACCAACGCAGATCGACTAAGTGTAAACAGTAGCTCCAGTCGAAAACCTGAACTAAGAGTTAGTCGGTCATAGAACAACTACTGACCGACTAGTTTGACATCTAGTCGGTCGATGAACGTTCTTAGACCGACTAAGAGTAAACAGTAACTCGAATGTACAAAAGAACTAAGAATTAGTCGGTCTGAGTACAAAACTTAACCGACTAGTTTAACAACTAGTCGGTCGGAAGATGAACTTAGACCGACTAAGAATGAACAGTACTGATACCAAAAATTAGTAATTGAGTTAGTCGGTTAAAGAAGCATTGCTGACCGACTAGTTTGCAACCTAGTCGGTCAACCAACGTTCTTAGACCGACTAACGACAAACAATAACTCCTGAATAACTTTTCAAGCCCGCTAGTCGGTCCATGAAGGCTTGCCGACCGACTAAATCGTCATCTAGTCGGTCGGTTCCCCTTCTTACACCGGCTAACGTGCACCAAAAGTTCCGAAATGGAGCGCAAAGCTCCGGGATCGATTCCTAAGACTCCTAGGCTTGATCTGACAATAAGATATGACCGATATGAAGCCCGTCACGAATGACTTACTCCGAAATCGATGATCCTAAGGAAGAAACGAGAAAACACGACGAAACGATCGAAAATGAAAGTTACGGAGGCGATAACCACATATAAGGAGAAAATCCATCAAAACATATAATATAATATAATATAAATTCAGATACATGAAAACCAGTCGTTACATCCTCCCCAACTTAAGAAAAATTCTGTCCTCGGAATTTCCCAACACTCACGTGTCCGGGAACAAAAGTGGGAAACGCTCTCGCATCTCATCCTCATTCTCCCAAGTAGACTCTCCGGGCGAGCCGTGTCGCCACATCACCCTCACAAGATGGACAACCTTGTTCCGAAGTGACTTCTGACGCCTGTCCAGAATCTGCACTGGATGCTGGTCATACGTCATGTCGGGGCGAACGGTAATCTCCGAAAAATCCACAGCATGAGATAGATCGCTAATGTATCGACGAAGCTGCGACACATGAAAAACATTGTGAACTCCCTCCAAAGATGGCGGCAAGGCTAAGCGGTAAGCTACCTCGCCAACTCTCTCCAGAATGTCAAACGGTCCAATGTATCACGGGCTCAACTTCCCTCGCTTCCCAAAACGAATCACACCACGATTCGGGGAAATCTTCAGAAACACATGATCTCCAGGCTAAAACTCCAAAGGACGACGTTTAGCATCCGCCCAATGCTTAAAACGGTCCTGAGCAATCCTCAACCTCTCCCGAATGTTCCTGATGACCTCCACAGCCTCCACGATCATCTCAGGTCCCAACAACTCCCGATCACCAACGTCATACCAACTCAATGGCGATCGATATTTCCTCCCATACAAAGCGGCGAAAGGCGCCATGCCAATAGACGCCTGGTAGCTGTTGTTGTAAGAGAACTCTACCAAGTGTAGATGGTCCTCCCACGAACCCTTGAAATCCAACATGCACACCCTCAGCATGTCTTCCAAAATCTGAATCGTCCTCTCGGACTGGCCATCCGTCTGCGGATGGTACGCCGTGCTGAAACTCAGACGCGTACCCAAACTCTTCTACAAACTCTGCCAGAACTGAGATGTGAACCTCGTGTCTCTGTCCGACACGATACTCACGGGGACTCCGTGAAGCCGCACAACCTCCTGCACGATTCACGTTACATCACTATCCAAACTAGGAAAAGGAAATAAAAACGGAGGGTAAAACAAGTTACCTCCAAATATCTCTTCGCTAGCGCCTCCGTGGACTGTCCCACTCGGAATGGAATAAAGTGCGCGGATTTGGTCAATCGATCTACGATCACCCAAATCGCGTCATTCTGCTTCGGACTCCGAGGTAGTCCAGTCACGAAATCCATAGTGATGTGCTGCCATTTCCACTCTGAAATCGGAAGTGGTTGTAGCAACCCGGCCGTACGCTGATGCTCCGCCTTCACTTGCTGGCAAACCAAGCACTTGGCTACACTCCGAGCCACACTCCTCTTCATGCCATGCCACCAATAGTTCAGACGAAGATCCTGGTATATCTTGGTGCCACCGGATGCACGGAATACGGCGAACTGTGTGCCTCTACCATCAACTCCTCTCTAATATCTCCAGCTGGCACACACAACCTGGCTCCAAACCTCAGCGAGCCATCCTCATGAATCAAAAAGTCAGTCCGCAGACCGGCTTCAACCTGCCCTCGAATCCTTACCAATTTCGGATCTTTAGCCTGGCCAGCCTTAATCCGATCCACGATCGTCGACTGTACCTGCATGTACATCAACGAAGAAGCCTCCCCGGGAAGAACAATCTCCACACCAGACTCGCAAAAATCCTGCTGCAATCTCCACTGCGAGGTCAAAATCATTACCGGGGAAGCCTACTCAAAGCATCTGGCACCACATTCACCTTGCTAGGGTGATACTACAAATCAATCTCATAATCTGCCATGAGCTCCAACCATCGACGCTGTCGCATGTTGAGCTCCTTTTGAGTAAAAATATACTTCAAGCTTTTGTGATCGGTGAAAATCTTCACTTTCTCACTCAGCCAGAAGTGCCTCCAAATCTTGAGCGCAAACACAACAGCAGACAATTCCAAATCATGCGTCGGGTAATTCTTTTCATGAACCTTAAGCTGACGAGACGCATATGCCACAACATGCCCGTGCTGATGCAACACACAACCGAGACCCTTGCCAGAAGCATCGCAAAAGATCTCAAATCCACCGATGCGATCAGGCACAACAAGAATAGGGGCAGTCGTCAACCTCTCCCTCAGAACACCAAAAGCATTCTCACAATCACCCGACCAAACAAAAGGGATATCCTTCCGTGTCAACCTGGTCATCGGCTCCGCAATACGAGAAAAGTTCTTAATGAAACCCCGATAATAACCAGTAAGTTCAAGGAAACTTCGAATCTCAGACGCAGACTCTGTCCAGCCAAAAATTTACACATAGGCGAGTATCATTTCGTCGCATAGTCTCTTTTATGCATACAACAAGCAAATGGCCTAAAACATGGCCTAAACCCTAAGTGGCAAGTTTCACTTGCCTAGCACCGAGGATGACGATCAACGAGGGTTCGTCCCACGGACGCTAATCTACGGAGAAGTCGCTGATAAGGAGAAACAACCATCAAAACAACATCCATGCATTAGGGTTTCACAAAAACACAATGGGTTATGAAAACATCAAGAGATCGATTATTACCGTATAGGGAACGAAAGAATGATGACGAGCAACCACGGCGACGGAAGAAATGCTCCGGGGAACCTAGGGTTCAGATCTGGAAATGAATGGAGAAGTTTGGAGAAATAGGGTTTTAGGGGATTTTGGGGGTTTGATGAGATTTTGGGGAAGATGAGAGGTAGAATGTGTTAAGGGAGAGTTTGGATTATGGATTTAGGGCTTGGGATGAAGGAATAAGGGTTTGAGGTAGAAGGGGGCTCAATGGGGGAGAAACTAGGGTTTTAGGTCGTGAGGGAGGAGAAGAAAATGTTTGGAGGGGTATGTATAGAGTTTGGTGGCGGCTAGGGCAAAACTAGGGTTTTCTGCACTGCTTAGTCGGTCAAAGAACAACTGCTGACCGACTAGTTTGAGAACTAGTCGGTCGGTTGACCAACGCAGACCGACTAAGTGTAAACAGTAGCTCCAGTCGAAAACCTGAACTAAGAGTTAGTCGGTCATAGAACAACTACTGACCGACTAGTTTGACATCTAGTCGGTCGATGAACGTTCTTAGACCGACTAAGAGTAAACAGTAACTCGACTGTACAGAAGAACTAAGAATTAGTCGGTCTGAGTACAAAACTTAACCGACTAGTTTAACAACTAGTCGGTCGGAAGATGAACTTAGACCGACTAAGAATGAACAGTACTGATACCAAAAATTAGTAATTGAGTTAGTCGGTTAAAGAAGCATTGCTGACCGACTAGTTTGCAACCTAGTCGGTCAACCAACGTTCTTAGACCGACTAACGACAAACAGTAACTCCTGAATAACTTTTCAAGCCCGCTAGTCGGTCCATGAAGGCTTGCCGACCGACTAAATCGTCATCTAGTCGGTCGGTTCCCCTTCTTACACCGGCTAACGTGCACCAAAAGTTCCGAAATGGAGCGCAAAGCTCCGGGATCGATTCCTAAGACTCCTAGGCTTGATCTGACAATAAGATATGACCGATATGAAGCCCGTCACGAATGACTTACTCCGAAATCGACGATCCTAAGGAAGAAACGAGAAAACACGACGAGACGATCGAAAATGAAAGTTACGGAGGCGATAACCACATATAAGGAGAAAATCCATCAAAACATATAATATAATATAATAAATCCAGATACATGAAAACCAGTAGTTACAGTTAGCCCATGTGATGTCGATATATTATGGCGATCATGGGTTAATAATGCTTTGATCAATGTACCCAAATACTTATAAATAGAGATAAGTGGGCTCACGTGAGGGCCTTTACAAGCAAGTGCGAATAATCTTAAGAACTTTGTAACCTTACCTTTAGGCTTCCATCATCCCTGTTAGAATTAGGGATGAACACATCACCTTGCAGATTGCATCAGAATAGAGGAGGAGCACGCCTTGGATCGTGTTTGGAATCACCGAAGGAAACAGAACGAGTTTCACCACCAAGATACCTCTTGGTCTTCTTCTTCTTGTTAGTTTTGTTGGGAGAGAAAATAGAGAACACAAAGAAAAATTCACTTGATCATTTTTCTCTCTGTCAATGGGGATTATATATAGGAATTAAGGGGAGCAGTTTTCTACCGTTAAAAACTCAACGTTAACAAAATAACGTAAGGGTAGTTACAAAACAATTTTGCATTGGAAACCCTGAACTTCTGTAAATTGCAATTATGCACCAAGGCTAATTCAATCTACATATAAACCCTTTAATAATACTATAATTATTATTTACCTCTTGGGCTAAACCCGTCATGAGCGTAACCAATTCCAACATCTCCCACTCGCACATGATGGGATTATTGTTACAAAAACCACTTGAAGAAGAAGACATTTTCATACTTGGTAACTTGGTTGTGCGGCCCATAAGCGAACATATGCAATCTTATTGTGCACTAGTTAGAGATACACAACTGCCTCTATGTAATCAATCCTCTAAAGTATATCTATCATTTATAATACCCCAAGTCTAGTCTGTTGTATCAGTATAAGTATTCATGATCCCTCCTTTTATTTACTCTTGAGGACATACTTTAAACACATCCACAATGATGTCTCTTAATCACACAGATTAGCCAGCCAGTGAGATCATTAAACTTGATATCAACAAACTTAACCATTCCTTTGCACTTAATATTCTAAGTCACAACTCAGTCGCTTTCCTTGACATACCCTTTTAGACTGAATCACTCGTGGCCATAAGGAATATGCTAAATTAGCTATCACCAAGACTGAGACTTTGAATATTAGTCAATAGTCAAAGGGTATATGGAGGAACTCAATCCTCTAACTCACACAGTGGAGAGGAAGGGATCCACTTTCTCACTGCCCATTAATGGTCGACTCCAGCATATGTGGTATGAATCACATGCAACGATGTATTACGTATGTCTTTGGAGTAATTCATTCCAACACCGTTCAGACTCCAAGTTAAATGTTCTCAAACATTTAACATTGAATTCTACAACAATCAATTGCTCTAAGAATTTGTGTCTGGCTCATAGATAGGCTTAGATGAACTTTGGGAAATCTGTTCATCTCGATCATTATTTGTATATATAAAATAACTTCATCTTGAAACTTATTCAAGGCAATTTTTATAGAGGATTAAGCATCATCCCTGACCGTTTACCTAGAATGTCAGAGGCGATTGCCTGTGTGAGAAGGCCAATCTTTATGCCTATTTGACATACTTTTTCTTATGTACTCTCTTTATGAGTTAACAAATAACACTATTGGGCAAACACATATGATCCAACATAATGAATGACATAAATATTTTATTGAACAATATTAAAATATATAACAGAGTACATACAAAAGTATATTTCAATTTCTACGCAATCCTAGAGCTTCTACATGTTTCAAAAAAGCATCCTTAGGAATGGGTTTAGTAAGAGGATCAGCAACCATTTTGTACGTAGATATATACTTGATAGAAACTATCTTCTCAGCAACAATGTCTCTCACAAAATGGTATCGTATATCGATATGTTTGGTACGACTGTGGTATCTTGGGTCCTTGGTGTAAGCTATCGCAGCTTGATTGTCACAGTAGACAACAACTGGTTCTTGCTTTACACGTACATTTTCTAGGAACCGTCATAACCAAATTGCTTCCTGAACTTCTAATGAAGTAGCAACACACCCTGCTTCCATTGTTGATAGAGCTACACAAGTTTGTTTCTTGCTGCACCATGATATGACCCCATCTCCAAGCAAGAAAACATATCATGATGTAGATTTTCTCTCATCTACATCACCCCTTAATCAGCATCTGTGTAGCCTTCCAATTTGGTGGATGAACCTTCGTAACACAAACTGTAGTTGGCTGTGCCCTTCAAATATCTCATGATCCTCTTTACAGCCTTCCAATGCTCAGGTCCAGGATTCTAATGATATCAACTTACCAATTCTACTGCATGACATATGTCTGGCAATGTACACAACATAGCGTACATTAAGCTACCCATTGCACTTGCATATGGCATTATTGCCATTTTGTTCCTTGCATCTGCAGTACTAGGACAATCATCTAGACTTATGTTATCGCCTTTCGATGTTGGAGTTTCAACTGGATTACAGTTAGACATGTCGAATCGTTCTAACACTTTATTAATATATGTTTCTTGCGACAATGCAAGGAATCTCTTAGAACGATCTCTTCATATTTTTACACCAAGTATAAAATCCGATTCTCACATGTCTTTCATTTCAAATTTCGATGATAACCATTCTTTTATAGTTATCAGAAACTCCATATCGTTACTAGCTAACAAAATGTCAGCTACGTATAATGTCAAGATGACAAATTTGTTTTTATGTTGTTTCACATAAACACAATGATCTTCTTCGATCATCTCAAAACTAAATGAGGTGACAACTCAACTAAATGAGGTGACAACTCTATGAAACCTCTGGTTCCATTGCCTAGAAGCTTGTTTAAGGTCATATATAGATTTCTATAATTTACAGACTTTATTTCCTTGGCCTTTAATGATGAAACCTACTGGCTGATCCATGTAGATTTCCTCATCTAGTTCACCATTTAGGAATGTCGTTTTGACATCCATTTGGTGAAGTTCTAAATTCATGTGAGCAACTAAAGCTAGTATTAGGCGAATAGATGCAAATTTAACAACAGGTGAAAAGGTTTCTTCGTAATATATACCTTCCTTTTGGGTATATCCCTTTGCCACCAGACGAGCCTTATGCCTTTCAATGGATCCATCTGCCTTTCTCTTTATTTTGAGAATCCACTTATTCCCAAAAAAATTTCAATTAGGCGATAAGTTAACTAGTTTCCAAACTTGGTTAATTTTCATGGAATCCATTTCTTCCTCCATAGAATTCTTCCAATAATCTCGATCATGACGAGATATAGCTTCTTCTACACTCTAAGATTCTTCGTCATCTTGAGGTACGACAATTAAGGCTTCCACTTCGATTTCAAATCTTCGTCGGGGAACCTTAACCCTTTTGCATCTCCCAACTGACTCATCAAGCTGAGAATTCTGAATTACTTATCTTTCAGACACACCGCTCTGTACTTTTAGCCAATATGGATCAATACACTAGGGTGTAAATAGTGTATATAATAAAAATGTTGCAAATAAAACGTTACTGATATTTGCAAAGATGGCACAGAAATAAAATGACAAGTAATGAAAATAAATCGATCACAAACACAGAGATGTATCCTGGTTCGGATCCTCTTGATCCTAGTCCAGTCCTCTACTCCCAGTAGAGATTTTCAATCCACTATAATCACTTGTCCTGCAAGTACAAACATACAAAAATGACGACACTCCCAGTGTCCCAAACTTTGTACAATCTCTAAACAAAGATTCACCTTTGTAATGAAAAAGAAAATAAACACCTTATAGCCTTGTAATGAATATGAAATATGAATTCAAAAGGACCGTGTTTAAAATAGGAACTTCAAAGTTTCAAGATATATAATGGTGAAACACAATTGAAGTTCTTCCGTTCTTAAACGAAGAATGAAATCTATTGATTTCTTCTTACAAATAAGAAAAGAACAACTTTTCCAAAAAGTGTTGAAATCCAAGTTCTTCTGTTCTTAAACGAAGAAAGAACTCTAATGATTTCTTCTTACAAATAAGAAAAGAACAACTAATGGCTGAATACTTAAAAATCAGAGGTTTGATTTCAAAAAAGATAGAATTAAAGAAGAGGAAAGTGTGTGAAATAAAAGAGAGGGTCTACCCCTCTATTTATAGTGTTTTAGGACTGTTGGAGAGTGTAAATGACGTTGGGAAATAGTTATACACCGTCTCTAAAAATTTGGGCTTCAAACGGCTAGTTTTGAAATTGGTCGACCAAAATGGAAAATTGGTTGACCAAAATTTAGAGAGGGAATTTTGACCGTTGGAAGACAGATCCAGAATCTACATGGTTAGAGGAGTTTGCTCATGAAATCCCGTAGTCAAATTCGAAGGTTTAAAATTGGTCGACCAAAATTGGGTTATTGGTTGCCAATTTTCAGAATTACGAATTTTCGAAATTGGGAAGTGTAGATCTCTGAGTTATGAAACCTAGGTGACTAAGACATATTATCACAAGGCTTTGTAACTCTAATAAAGTAAATTTTACATTGATTACATAAAAGCCGTAGATAAGACTGCATCTGCAACTGAATCTGAGAAGCTTCTTTGCAAGGGATCCTTATCAAGTGATTATATATCCAATTCGTGGATGTAGGTGCCTTTGCCTTTCCAGCTTCATGAACTATGATATATCCGTTTGAATATGCATGAAGATATCTGAATGTGTGGAACTCGGGACGTATTTGTATCTGCATAGATAGAGTTAGTAGCACTGAATGTGTTTGTCATATCAAAATCATATGGTAATAGAAATATGGAATTATGAAATTCCAACATTCTCCCCCTTTTTGATGATGACAAACATGTAAATATATATCGTTAAAAATGAACATATCTGGAATACTCCCCCTGAATATGTGGAGTTTGTGAATACTCCCCCTGAGTAGATGAAATATATTCTCCCCCTTGGGAATCCTCAAAAAGAGGCAAATATAAGATTAGTTAAGAAAAATTAGCGAGAAAATAGTGAGGAAATATAAACGTCAGCCAAAGAAGGAGTATAAATCATATTTAAAAATGAACATAATTTGGCCAGTGTTGGAAAATGATTTGTAGGCCAAATATAGAGTGTACAGGCCGAAAAATGTGAGCAGGCCATGTGAAAATAAGGAATGTTCAAAAAATAAAGAAAGGACAGGCAATTTTTTTAAAAAAATAATGGGAAAGATGAGACAATAGGCACTGTTGGTGCGAGTAGTGCGAAATGCCCAACTTTGGTACTTGGTGCGTTGTAATAGAGTAAAAATTGATCCAGTTTTTTATTTAAAAATATTGTAGGATATCTTGGGGAGAAATAAAGTTAGACATAGGATTGGAACCAAAAGTTCGAAACTGTTGGGGAGGAAAATAATAGAGTGTGGTTTGTACAACTAAAGGACCAAGCTGCTATTTACGAAGCATGGAAATATCCTGTTGTGATAGCATAGAACTATCCATCATCATTTTGTTGCAAACATGTAGTATAACTGCCGTAGGAATCTGTTGCAATTGTTGAACAACATGGCCTTAAAAAATAGTGGAGGGTGTCCTGTGGAAAAGCAGGGCCTTTTGAAAAAATAGTGTAGGGTGTCCTGTACAACATGTAGCAAGGAACAACATAAAGTATACATCAACTAAAAAGGCAACTAAGCCATTAAAATATACAAAACCAATGGAAATTAGACTAGATAGCCAAATATAAACAGAGGACATATACCTAAGAACAAGTATGAAGAGAGTACATCACAAAAATAATATCCAGTTTAAACAGAAGACATATCCAAAGGAACACTAAAAACCACTAAGAATTAACATTCAAAACAACTGCCCAAGGTAATGAGTACAGAAGTGTAACCAAACAGGACCATACTAAGGAAATGACATAGTAACCAATAACAACCCATAGTCTTACTGAACCTATTAACATCAACAAATAACAGAACAACATACCAAAGTTTTGAGAGAACCAAATACAACCCAAATTCTTTACAGAACCGAAATGTACACAACAAAATATCAAAACATCAGAAGCACACATATGGAAATCACCAACAGAGGACAAATACCAAGCAACCATCATAAAAGTAGCACAAGGCAACCTACGAAAACAGCAACAAACATCTGAAACAAGGTCCTAGGCCAAATGAACCAAATAGCTAGAAGAAAAGCTATGGCCGAGTGGACGGCAGTGGCTGAGACGTCGAGGCGGCAGCGGTGGATGAAGGACGAGCGGTACGAAAGATAAAAGACTCGAAATGAGTCACAAGTGCGGCGACCGCAAACTGAAGCGCATCCATCATTTTGTTGTGTTCCTGTATAGTATGATCGCTGGAACTAAGGTGAGACTGAATTCCTTGGAATCTATCGTGCATCTCATTGCGGATATCAGTGAAACCGTGAGTGACTGAGTGCCGAAGAGCACGAACTTCACCAATCAAATTGAGATCACCATGGGCTGAAATAGGAGTAACTGGAGTATTAGGGGATGCATCAGAGTGGGAATAATGCTTGCGAGCTGGAAAGCGGCCACGGGCACGGGAAGAAGAACATGGTGTACGGGTGCCGGGAGAGCGGGTACGGGTGCGGGGAGAGCGGGTACGGGTGCGGGGAGAACTGAAGTGGAGCCAGGAGTAGGGTGGGGAGTGGTGTCCTGAGGAGAAGCATCATCATCTTCCTCATGATCGGAAGGGTCGGAAATAACTAGCTGCATATGAGTAAGCGTCTCTGAATTGAAATCAATCGGATTAAAGATCTGAACTGAATTGGCAAATGAAATCTGAAATGCTTCTAAGATCCTGGTGATTAGGGAAGGCAGAAAAATATGGGAACGGATTGGTTTGGCGAGAGAGTCTAGTAAAATGGAACCCCAATCGATGGGAAGTTCTCCCATCCAAGCATACAAGCATCGGGCGGTTTTGGTACTAACATAATTGAGGGATCCAATTTTCAGGGCGAGATTGGACATGATGATTTTACCATCGTTCTAGCCGATGGGTGAAGGGTAGCGACTGATCTTTTTGGGTGGAAATCAGGTGACAGAAGTTGCTTAATGGCCGGGTCGGATAGGGGTTCAGGGAGAGGCTGAATATGGGTAGAGGTGAAATTCAAGAGCAGGGAGAGCATCGGGCCAGTCAAACAAAAATAAAAGCCATTGACGATTGTGGTTATTGAAAGCATACCGTCCCTCTTTGAAGAATCCAAATTCGCGTAGAACTCGCGAACCAGAGAGGGAAAGTACGGCGTGCAGTTCGCAGTTGACCAAAGAGCGACTAAGCCGACAGAGTGGAGGGGTCCGAAGATCCTCGAGAAGCCGGGTCGCTGAAATCGACGTGGAATTCGGGAGTAAAGGGCAGAGATTCCAGGTTGCGACAGGTCTGGGCGGCCGTCGGTGAATGGAATCGGACGTGAGGGGACGTGGCGACGAAGTCGAGATATCGGGGATCCATGGGATGTGAGGGCGGAGGATGGCCGATCGATGGGTTGGATGTGAAAATCGGAGAGGGGTGGACGATAATGGGGTATCGTCGACAAGATTTCGGGGTGGAGTCGTCGAAATCGACAGATGGGCGTCGGTGATTTTGGGAAGGGCGCGGGTCTGGGAAATTTTGGGGGAAATGGCACTTCGGGAAAAGAGAGAGGAGGCCCTTGGGACATATTTTGGGGATTAAGTTCCCTAGGTATGAGAAGAATTAAATAGGGAGAAAAAATTTCAGTTAGGGGAAGTTTTGGAAACTGAAATTTGTCAATCGGTAGTTTGGAAAACTGAACCAACGCAAATTTGAAAAACAAAAGGATGGGTTCAGTTTAGGAACGAAAAATGGAGGGAACGGTTAACGAAAATAAGCGAGAAGACGAAGCAGTTACCGAAAAATTAAAAAAGCAACAATTGGCGACCAATATTGGTGAATTGGTCGACCAATTTCAAAAACAGCCAAAAAAATTTGAAAACATTTAAGAAAAATTCTAAAAAATATTATAAGAAAGTGTCATAAGTCGGATTCACTAATAATCCCTAAATTTCTACGAAGCTTAATAAAAGTCTCTTCTTTTAATGGTTTAGTCAAAATATCAGCAGTTTGATGTTCAGTAGATATATATTTAAGAACAATATCTCTTTTCTGAACATGATCATCTAGAAAATGATGTCGTATATCAATATGTTTTGTACGAGAATGATGCACAGGATTTTTAGAAAGATTAATAGCACTAGTATTATCACACATAATAGGACACGTTGAGCAATCAATACCATAGTCTGAAATGGTTTGTTTCATCCATAAAATTTGAGCACATGCTAAACCGACGGCAATATATTCTGCTTCGGTTGTAGATAATGAGACAGAGTTTTGCTTTTTGCTAAACCAAGAAACTAAAGCATGTCCTAAAAAGTGACATGTACCACTGGTACTTTTACGATCTGATTTGCAACCAGCAAAGTCTGCATCACTATATGATAATAAATCAAATGTGCTTGACTTGGGGTAAAATAAACCAAATTCAGAAGTGTGCTTAACATATCTAATAATCCTTTTTACGGTAGTTAGATGTGAAACTTTAGGATCTGCCTGAAAACATGCACATAAACATACTGAAAGCATAATGTCTGGTCTACTAGCAGTTAAATAAAGTAGAGGGCCAATCATACCTCTGTAAAGAAGTTGATCAACACTCTTACCATTAGGGCTGGGCAAAAACCCCGAATCCGATTCCAAACCCGGTTTCGGATCCGAATCCGATTCCGAATATTCGGACAAGTCGAATTCGGAACCGGAATCGGAGCAAAAACTAGCAACCGATTCTAAATCGGATCGGAATCGGATTTGAGAACCTACAACAGAGTCCGACCCGATTCCGAATTACATCTCACAGCACGTGGTTAGCATCTATTGGCACATGGACTCCACTTGCGCCTGCGGACGACAATCTTTGCAGGGTCAGTTCAGAAAGCCTATTTAAATCATCCGATGATTCTTAGTCTTACCGATGTTGGACAATTCAGCTCCTGTTGCGCATCACCGATGTGGGACATCATAATATAGAAATAAAACTTACGGTATGCATGCATGCAAGTATGTATTGATATTGATGTGTAGTGAAAGTCTGGGCAATGTTATTGAAATTTGAATTTATTTATGTATCTTAAATTATATATATTTCCTTGCGTATACAAAACTCATCCACCTACATTGTATGCATGTATGATCTATCAAATTGCTACTGATATTCATCTCCGTATACATGCAACATAGCTTTTGGGCTATCAACAAATGTAAGGTTAGACGCACATGATTGGCCGTTGGCAACTTGGGCAAAGTTCTCTCACATGATCAAACCAGAGGAAAGGGTAAACATATGCTTCCTCTATCGAACCAAGCTTCTTTAAAATAGGGCAAGAAAAATTACGTGTTGATCCAAGATAAACATCTCATGGCCAGTAAAGATTCAGAGTTGCAATGTGGGAAGATGCTTGGATTCATAAATAAATGGACTGAGCTCTCTCCTCTCATCGCTCACATGTTGTGCTCTCTGCCAACAGAACATCATACACTACAAGCCTGCACTTCGTATAAATAGACCAAAACGCCTCAACTTATATCCACACTCTCATTGCTAAACAAAAGGTACAAAACATGCAACAACAAAAAAAAGCTTTGCAGGAAACAAGCCTACAGTTTCAGTTTGCATTGCATTGCTACAGTTGTATAGTTTAATGAATTAGACCCCCCTCTCTCTCTCTTCTGCCATAAACTGCTCAAGTTACCTCATAGTTCCATTAGTCCCACATCGGCCAAAACAAAACCTCTATGTAGTTTATAATAGCTTTGTGTGCACCCTGTTTCGAAATTGTTGTCACGGAGCCTAGTCTCGAATCGGAAGCGGATTTGCTGTTGGGTGCTACTCTGCAAATATCGGAATCGGGTTTCGGTTTCTTCTTTGTCGCCCGATTTGTAATTCGGAATTAACTATTTCCGATCCGATAATTCGGATTCGGAAAGCGGATTAAATTTTTCCAATCCGAATTAATCGGAATCGGATTCAGATTTCTTAAAAACAATCAGGTAAACCCGATGCCCACCCCTACTTACCATTTCAGTCTTTGTTGAGAGAAGTAGATGTACTCATTGGAGTACGTTTTTTGGCAGAACTTTCTAACCAAAACGTTTGATGAGTTCGTTAGAATACTTGCTTTGATGAATGATGATTCCTTCCTTCATTTGTTTGATTTGAAGACCGATGAAGTAATTGAGTTCACCCATGTGACTCATCTCAAATTCTTTCTGCATATTCTTAGAAAAATCTTGACAAAGAGATTCATTAGTAGAACCAAAAATAATATCATCAACGTATATTTGAATAATGATTATGTCAGATTTTGTGTTCTTAATAAATAAAGTGGAATCTATTTTACCAATAGAATAACCAGAATTTAAAAGATAGCTTTTAAGTCTTTCATACCAAGCACGAGGTGCTTGTTTGAGACCATATAAAGTTTTCTTCAATTTGAAAACATGATTTTCTAAATTTTCATTAATAAAACCAGGAGGTTGTTCAACATAAACTTCTTCTTTGAGAAAACCATTTAAAAGAGCACTTTTGACATCCATTTGAAATAACTTAAAATCTTTAAAACATGCAAATGATAATAACATTCTAATAGACTCAAGACGTGCAACTGGTGCATAAGTTTCATCATAATCAATACCTTCTTCTTGATTATAACCTTCTGCAACCAATCATGCCTTGTTTTTAATTACCTGACCAGATTCATCCAATTTATTTTTGAATACCCACTTGGTACCAATAATTGAATGATCTGATGGTCTGGGAACTAATTCCTAAACAGCATTCCGTTGAAATTGATTGAGTTCTTCTTGCATAACAATAATCCATGAACTGTCTTCACATGCATCTTTGATGTTCTTTGGTACAATGGTTGAAAGGAAAGCACAATGCGCCATTTGTTCTATTTGACGACAAGTTGTAACTCCATCTGTAATATCTCCAATGATTAACTCTGATGGATGATTTGGAATTTGTGCAAATGCCTTAGGAAGATCTGTATTATCTGAAATAGACTCAACAGAGGGTTTAGTAGCATCAATTTCATCAAGTTTAATATTATCTAAAGAATTAGATAAAGGTAATATATTCTCTTCATCATCAACGATGGGAGAATTAGATGAGGGGTTCTCATCAAATGTGACATGTAGTGATTCTTCAACAGCTGAAGTTCTTTTGTTATATACTCTGTAGGCTTTGCTACGTGTTGAGTATCCAACAAAAATGCCATCATCAGATTTTGAATCAAATTTGTCAAGTGCATCTTTAGTATTAAGAATGAAACATTTACATCCAAACACTTTAAAATATGATACACGAGGAATGCGATTAAAGAATAATTAAAAACAAGTTTTATTAAGCAATGGCCTTATAAGAACTTTATTCATAATGTAACAAGCAGTTATGACAGCTTTAGCCCAAAAATATTTTGGTAATTTACTATCACAAAGCATTGTTCTTGCACATTCTTGTAAAGTTCTATTTTTCCTTTCTACTACTCCATTCTGAGGAGGAGCACGAGGAAAAGAAAAATTGTGAGTAATGCCATTTTCATTACAAAACTTGGTAAAAGATTCATTTTCAAATTCTCCTCCATGATCACTACGAATAGGGACAATGTTAGAGGATTTGATCTTTTGTATCTTTTTACAAAATATTGAAAATTCTTCATACGCATCATTCTTATTTTGTTAGAATATAACCCAAGTGTATCTTGAATAATCATCAACAATGAAAAATGCATATCTACTTCTATTCAAAGAAGCTACTCTTGAAGGACCAAACAAATGCAAGTGTAGAAGTTCTAATGGTCTCTTTATTGAGATAAAGTCCTTTGATTTAAAAGAAGATTTGTGCATTTTTCCTTGCTGACAAGCATCACAGAAATGTTTGTGTTTGAAAGAAATATTTGGCATTCCATTTACTAACTTGTGTTTTGAAATATGTGCTAGATTTTTGAAATTAGTGTGCCCAAAACGTTTATGTCATAAAAGTGTATCATCTGATGTAATCATTAAACAATGACTATGAATGATAACAGACATGCATAAGATACAAATGTTATTCTTACGCTTACCACGGAATAAAACAGATGACATATCAGAATCATAAATGATGTAATCATTTTGTTCAAATACTATTTTGTAATTTTTATCGCATAACTGACTAATGGAAAGTAAATTGTGTTTCAAATAGTCAACCAGGAGAACATTCTCAATGATAGGCTGATTTGTATTGCCAACTGTTCTAGTGTCTATGATTTTGCCTTTGTTGTTGTCACCAAAGGTAACTGTGCCTCCATCTTTATATTTAACGGTTGAAAGCAAGTTGACATTTCCCGTCATATGTTTTGAACATCCACTATCCAAAATCCATCTTTCCTTTTTAGGTACCTGAAAGATAAAACATTAAGTATTGGTACCCTTTGTTTGAGGATCCTTGGGATTAGATTTTTGAAAGCCAAACCCAAGTGGAATTTGGCTTTCTAATATAATCACTAGAATGAACAATAGAATGTATATAATGAGAAATATAATTATTTCTATCTTTTAAGCATGAATCCTTAGGAACCCATATACTAATTGTAGTAGGTTTCCTAGGAGATGATTTTGAAATGTTAGTAACATTTCTTTGTGAAGTAGAAGTAGGAATGTTTACTTTCTTCGTGTAGATGAATGCATGATTCTTCTTTTGTGGTTTAACAAAAACTGTTTTTCCACAAGAGGAAGAAGTGTTACAAGACTTGGGTGCATCCTTATGAGAATATTCCAGTCCTTGTCTATGATTTGATGGATATTGAATTTTTAGCAAATCATCGAGATTTGTTTTTCCTTTGTTAAATTTATTAACATTGGATGACATCTCGTCGTATTTCATCTTTAGTGATGAGATACTTTTATCCATTTTGGATATTTGTGTTGCAATGCTAGATTCTTAGTTTTGAGACGATCATTCTCTTTACTAAGACCGAAACTTGAGAAGATGTATTCTCAACATGTATAGAATTTGGTGTAGTGTTTTTAGAAGATGGCAATTCTTGATATTTAAGAAGGAGATCATCATTATTCTGTTTCAAAGATTTATGTTAACCATTTAATTTTTTGAAACGAGAATAGAGATCTTTTAATGCATCTAGTAATTCTTCGTTATTAAAAGAACTTACCTCATCTTCATCATCTTGTGCCATAAAGCACATGTTAGCATTTTCATTATGATCATCATCTTCATCATATGAAGAATCATCCCAAGTTGCTGCAAATGCTTTCTTCATTTTGTCAAACTTCCTTTCTCTTTTGGATTGATCATTGTTGTTGGAAGTTTTGAACTTAGCTTTGAGAAGTGGACAATCTTTCTTCATATGTCCTGGCCTATTACAATTAAAGCAGAGAGAAGAATCAGTATTCTTAGATTTGAAATTATTATACTTACCTTTTTGAAAGAATTTTCTGAAGTTCTTGGCAAAGAATGCCAAAGCATCATCTGAGTCTTCATTTTCTGATGTAGCGTTGAAGGCCAGTACTTTCTTCATGTGATCTGATTCTTCTTTCTGATCTTGTAAAGTAACTTCATGGGCCATTAGGTTACCAATTAGATCTTCCATGGATAATGTGGAAAGATCATTGGCTTCCTCAATAGCAGTGATCTTTGGACGCCATTCTGGAGAGAGTACCTTAAGAATCTTGCGTACCTGATCAAGAGAAGAATAAACTTTTCCAAGAGCATTAAGAGAATTAATAATATTAGTGAACATGGTGTTCATTTCTCCAATCGTCTCTTTGTCCTGCATCTTGAACAACTCATATTTATGAACCAAAGAGGCAATCTTGGTTTCCTTTACTTTATTGGTTCCTTCATGAGTTACCTCGAGTATGTGCCAAATCTCCTTTGCACTTTTGGCCTGAGATACCCGATTAAACTCATGTTTATCCATGGGACAGAATAAAGCATTCATGGCCTTTGAGTTGTTGGTCTTTGTAGATTTGTCGTTAGCGGTCCAATCAGCAACAGGTGTTGTTGTCTTTGTGTATCTTTTCTGTACGATGTCCCAAATCTCATAATACATATTTTGGAGATGAATCTCCATTCGTATTTTCCAATATGAGTAGTTAGAACCATCAAATAGAGGAGGCCGAACTTGAGAGTGCCCTTCAGGATGTTGATTTGTGTTGTAGTTGTGTGGAACATCGTTCATGTTTGATTCTGCCATCTTAGCCTTGCTCTGATACCAAATGTAATTTTAGCCTGTATGGATCAATACACTAGAGGGGGGTGAATAGTGTATATAATAAAAATGTTACAAATAAAACGTTACTGATATTTGCAAAGATGACATAGAAATAAAATGACAAGTACTGAAAATAAATCAATCGCAAACACAGAGATGTATCCTGGTTCGGATCCTCTTAATCCTAGTCTAGTCCTCTACTCCCAGTAGAGATTTTCAATCCACTATAATCACTTGCCCCGCAAGTACAAACATACAAAAATGGCGACACTCTCAGTGTCCCAAACTTTGTACAATCTCTAAACAGAGATTCACCGTTGTAATGAAAAAGAAAACAAACACCTTATAGCATTGTAATGAATATGAAATATGAATTCAAAAGGACCGTGTTTAAAATAGGAACTTCAAAGTTTCAAGATATATAATGGTGAAACACAATTGAAGTTCTTCCGTTCTTAAACGAAGAGAGAAATCTATTGATTTCTTCTTACAAATAAGAAAAGAACAACTTTCCCAAAAAGTGTTGAAATCCAAGTTCTTCCGTTCTTAAACGAACAAAGAAATCTAATGATTTCTTCTTACAAATAAGAAAAGAACAACTAATGGCTGAATACTTAAAAATCAGAGGCTTAATTTCAACAAAGATAGAATTAAAGAAGAGGAAAGTGTGTGAAATGAAAGAGAGTGTCTACCCCTCTATTTATATTGTTTTAGTACGGTTGGAGAGTGTAAATGACGTTGGGAAACAATCATAAACCGTCCCTGAAAATTTGGGCTTCAAACGGCTAGTTTTGAAATTGGTCGTCCAAAATGAAAAATTGGTCGACTAAAATGGAAAATTGGTCGACCAAAATTTAGAGAGAGAATTTTGACTGTTGGAAGACAGATCCAGAATCTACATAGTTAGAGGAGTTTGCTCATGAAATCCTGTAGTCTAATTCGAAGGTTTAAAATTGGTCGACCAAAATTGGGTTATTGTTGCCAATTTTCAGAATTACGAATTTTCAAAATTGGGAAGTGTAGATCTTTGAGTAATGGGGCCTAGGTGACTAAGACATATTATCACAAGGCTTTGTAACTCTAATAAAGTAAATTTTACATTGATTACATAAAAGCCGTAGATAAGACTGCATCTACAACTGAATCTGAGAAGCTTCTTTGCAAGAGATCCTTATCAAGTGATTATATATCCAAGTCGTGGATGTAGGTGCCTTTGCCTTTCCAGCTTCATGAACTATGATATATCCGTTTGAATATGCATGAAGATATCTGAATGTATGGAACTCATCACATATTTGTATCTGCATAGATAGAGTTAGTAGCACTGAATGTGTTTGTCATATCAAAACCATATGGGAATAGAAATATGGAATTTTGAAATTCCAACATGCTCCCACTAATCTCAGGGACTCGATAAGTATTCTATTGTACATCAAATGACCTAATA
The DNA here is from genome assembly GCA_030789695.1 of Scilla litardierei. NCBI lineage: Eukaryota > Viridiplantae > Streptophyta > Magnoliopsida > Asparagales > Asparagaceae > Scilla > Scilla litardierei. Next base: position 143,356 of record JAULAV010007665.1, on the reverse strand, counting down.
CTCACAAAGCCTGGATCTTTCAACTCATGGAGATCATCTTCATTTCTGACTTCGCATTGTTTAGGGAACATATCCTATATAAACGTGGCATTCCTTGATTCATATTCTATGACAGTGCCGTCTTCTTGCTCACCAAAGAAAACGTAACCCTTTGAGTGTTCAGAGTATCTAATGAATATAATCTTCTTTCCTCTGGGTCTCAACTTCCCATGCTTATGAGAAGTTTCATGTACATAAGCTGTACATCCCCATGGTTTTAAGAAACTTAAATTTGGACTTCTACCAAGCCAGAGTTCATATGGAGTTTTTGAATCGATTTGGAGGGTACTAAGTTCAAAACATGTGTTGCTGTCAACAATGCATCTCCCCAATACTTAATTGGTAAGTTTGCTTGTGACATCATGTATCGAATCATTTTTAAGAGAGTTCTATTCCTTCTCTCAGCAACACCATTCTGCTGAGGTGTATTAGGAGTAGTAAGCTGTCTTAGAATTCCTTTTTCATTACATAGATCTTTAAACTGATCTGACAGATATTCTCTCCCACGGTCTGTCCTTAAGGTTTTAACCTTTTTATCCAATTGATTCTCAACTTCGTTGAGAAACAATCTGAAGCACTCTAATGCTTCGGATTTATGGGATATGAGGTATACCTTTCCAAACCGAGAATAGTCATCTACAAATGTAATAAAATTGAGGCACCATGCCTAGCCCTCATGCTCATGGGTCCACAAATGTCAGAGTGTATTAGTTGTAATAGAGTTTCAGCTCGTATTGCCTTTCCAAATGGTTTCCTAGTTACTTTGCCTACTAAACATGGTTCATAAGTAAGAATTTCTATTTAGGTGAGAGATCCCAAAAGACCCTATTTAGCCAAGCATTCTATCCTGGCTTTTCCTATGTGACATAGTCTAGCTTGCCATAATAATGTTGAATTATCAGATGTAGCAGATGAAGATGAGGTTAACATATAACCAAGAGAATAATTATTTGTATTAAGAATTGCCAAACCATTAACATAAGAACCAGATCCATATTATTAATTATAATAACTTAATTTCAAACCATTTTCATCAAACAACAAATTAAATCCAAACTAAGCTAAGGAAATTATAGAAACCAAGTTCCGCCTAATATCAGGAGTGTGCAACACATCATGTAATAATAACGTACGTCCTAAGCACAATTCCACTTTGCACGTACCGACTCCCTTTACTTCTAATTTGTTGTTGTTGCCCACATATACCCATTTTGTTCCACCAGGAACGTGGCGGTATTCCACATAGTAGTCTCTGTCTCTGGCTATGTGGTCTGTCGCTCCTGAATCAAAAACCCACCAAGGATTAGGTTCAATGAGCATAGCAGAACTAGACACATTTGCACTATGATAAGAAAAAGAAAAATCAGAAGTTACCTTCTTCTCTCCGGAAAATCCCGAGCGAAGTGTCCATTTTGACGACAGTCGAAGCACATTAGCTTATCAACATTTATCTTTTTATTATTCTTCTTATCAAATTTCCTCATCCCCTTGTCTTTGATTTTCAAAGCTATATTTTTGCCACGGTTCTTTTTCCAGAACCTCTTCCTCTTGAAGTTTCCTTTCCTGGAACTTGACTTAGTCATGTATGAATGAGATTGTGGTTTTAGGAAAGATAGTCTTTCATCTTCCAATTCCACGTGACGAGCCACATCATCGAAAGTTTTGATACTTTCATTATCTGTCAAGTTAACTTTCATGTGTTCCCAGGAACCGGGCAAGAAGCGAATTACATCCTGTACTTGTTGTTCGTCAGTTAGGTTGCACCCAGCAGTAGCCAACTCTTTAATCATTCTTGACATCTCCCGGAGATGTTGCTTGATAGTCTGATTAGAGCTCATTTTATAAGTATCAAAATTTAAAGTGAGCTGTCATAACTTCGACACAGAAGTTCCTCCCAGCCTATCAGATAAGGCCTTCCACAAGTCATATGCAGTAGGATAATCCTTGTATTGACAAGCAAAGTCATCCTTCATCGAGCTTACAAGAATACCACGTGCAGTGGCATCCTTTTTCTTCCACTCATTGTTAGTCTCAATTGCATGCCTGTGTTGGGCGGTGTTACCCTCACCAGGATCTTCCAATTTATGATTTATGGTTTCAATGACCTCTTGTTCCTCCAAGATATACTTGCTATGGAAACTCTTGATATTGAAATTGTCTCTATTGAAACTATCTCCCTTGTTGAGGTCAGCAATGATGTTCTTGATAGCAGCCATATTTGTAGGATGGTCTAAGTAATAACTAAAATGTAAAGAGACATTTAGAATATAAGTAACTTTGCCCCAAAATATTTTTTATCAAGTATTTAAATATAACGATCCAATTAATAGCACAGAGTCGAAAATTCATTAAATTCCCAATCATCGTCCATGACTAAAACCTTTATCGTTAAATTTAAATACTCTTTCAAAAATATACTTATATTTTGTTTACTTTTGAACAAATATAAGTCCCTACATATATTATCAAAATATCGTATTGCTCCCACTAAACTTATGTATTCACATAGAAACACAAAATTTCTTAAACACATTATTTTAATAAGTCATTAATATTTACCAAAAAATATTATAACTGCTCTATTTACACAAAATAGGTAAGTGAGATGTTTCTGATAATTAATATTTAGCAAACTAATATTGCCAACATTATTATTAATGTTAACATATAACATTATATTACCTAAAGTTTCAGATGGATGTGTATGTAATGTATATAACACATATATACATATTGAATACAACATTTTACATTTATATGATCAAACAACTACTTCTACTACAAAAGATTAATAATATAAAAATATTTGTTTCATGATCATATAGGAAATATGGATAGTATGCATAATATAGCTGTAAGCTTCCATCAACTAATGATGATATTAATCAATTTAATTAACTAATGATCAACAAAGAATAACAAGTCATCCATCAACTAATGATGAGTTGTCATTAATCAACTTGATCAACTAATGATCACCAAAGAATAACAACCATATGCAATAGATAAGCATGCAATAGAAGGCTGATTTCAAATCACTATGAAAAACAACAATAGGCCTAAGTGAATGGGTGGTCAGAACACCCAAAAAAACAGGCCTAAAAGCCCATCAATTAAAAGAATAGGCAGTCTTTGACCTGTAAATAATGGGGTGGCCCCATGTACAGATGAGTATAGAACTCATATGACTCCATATAACACATGCATTACGATAATGATGAGCTAATCAATCATAATTTTGTCATTATTAATTAATATGCAGGGCATTAATCATATGTTATTCATGTTTCAAGGAGTCTTCAACAGATGAACATCCTTCCAAAAAAAATAGCTAGTGGAACATGATAAGCATAAATGGGTGACCACAAGTACAAAATACCACAACTATTAAGAATGAATTAGAGGTCCCTTTTCCTATGCCAAAAATTCAGAATGAAAACAAATAAAAAATAACAAAACAAATTAGAGGGCTCGATCCCTCAGGCCAAAAATTTAGCGACAACCCACGACGAGGCCCTTCGACACGGATTCACAACTCCATGGCTAATCAAACAAATCAGAGATGGGGCGAAGTCCACGGCCGGCCGACGAACAGCGGCAGGCAAACCGACAGGAAGAGGAATGAAGCCCCATACTTGAGTCAACGACACTGACGATGACTCGACCGGATCTTTCTCTGGTCAATACAGATGGGGTCGGACATTAGAGGCAGCGGCAAATCCCCTTTGGCGATACCACAGGCCAACGAATGGCAATGTACGAATCCATGCTTCGAGCACACGAGTCAAATCCGATCATTGGCGTGCGATGCCTTCAAGGCCATCATCTGATCAAAGGGAATGAAGTCCTGATCAGATCAAACAGAGGCAGCCACCACATGCCAACCCCCACTGTCTTCGATAATCGACAACCCCGAGCCCCATCAGTCCGATCTAGTCCAAAAAAATTAAATTAATACGAATTCCTCAACGATGGCTCTGATACCAATGTTAGAATTAGGGATGAATACATCACCTTGCAGATTACATCGGAATAGAGGAGGAGCGTGCCTTGGATCGTGTTTGGAATCCCCGAAGGAAACCGAACGAGTTTCACCACCAAGATACATCTTGGTCTTCTTCTTGCTGCTAGTTCTGTTGGGAGAGAAAAGAGAGAACACAAAAAAAAAATTCCCTTGAACGTTTTTCACACTGCCAATTGGGATTATATATAGGAATTAAGGGCAGCAGTTTTCTACCGTTGAAAACTCAGCGTTAACAAAATAATGTAATGGTATTTACAAAACAATTTTGCATTGGGAATCCTGACCTTCTGTAATTTGCAATTATCCACCAAGGCTAATTCAATTTACATATAACCCCTTTAATAATGCTATAATTATTATTTACCCCTTAGGGTAAACCCGTCATGGGCATACCCAATTCCAACAATCCCCAAAAGCTCATAGATTGGCTCCCTTTTTTAAAGCTCAAACCCATTCGTCTTGTTCACCAAACAATGGTGCTTCCTCCACTGCTTTCACACTACTTAATGCACTCTAATGATTCTTCCATGGATAGAGTTTGGGACGAGTTGGACAATGCTAATGAGGTCAGCTCTTCACCAGTTATTAGGGTGCCCACTAAGGTCATTTCGATCTCTAGTCATCCTTCTATCGCCGGTAACAATCCCGACCGAGAGTCAGGGGTTAATGCTCTAAGATCCAGAGATGAGTACATATCTTAAGAGTGCTTCAACTTTGATGATGGGTCTATAGAGGGTACCCCCTTAAGTCAGCTCATATGCCCCTTAGAGGTAAACAGATGGGTCCAATGACTTAGGGCAACCATAAGCACATCGGTTTAGCTTTGACCTGAGAGCTCAGATCCATGTAATCACATACTTTGGGTCTTTAAAGGATTCTTCAGGGTACCTGATAAGATATTTGAACATGCCTCTGAGGCTTCTTCTTCCAGTATTGGAGGGTAATATATAGATTACCTTTGACATCATTTCTAAGCGAAGATCACTCAGAAAAACAAGCAAATAAGCTTCCCCAGAACATGGGAGGTTAGAGTGTATGTAAAACACAGCCACCTCAGTCTTCGCTTTCCCTTGAATCCCTTAATAATCAAAATCTTGAATTTACTTGAACTCACGTTATGTTGATGTTAAGACCAAAAATGACTGAAATGGTATTTGGGCTGAATATGGATCCATTGTCAAAGCAGAGCCACGTCAGCGGTTGATGTGGGACCCGCGAACGAGCATCTCTTGGTCGAGGAGCTAAGATCTGACTCCACGGATGGATGTTGACCTAGCTGCACGGTATCTTGTAATCCTGCAACATGAGAATATCGTTAGGGGATCGGGGTTGGGGCCCGACCAATCCCCCTTCGATGCTCAAGTTAACTTCCCATAGAAAAAAAGTATTGAGCTATATCAAAGAGAAGACATTAGAGAAGGAGATGAAAGCATCTTTTGTGTGTGTCACTTAGCCTTGAGTGGAGATCTGGCCCCTCTTTCTCCTTTTCTCCTGGGGATATTTATCCCTCCTTTGCCTTGTAGCCTCCATCCCCAAAATGTGGCCACTAATTACTCAATTGGTGGGCTTTGAATTAGTCATCAAAGGGTGTAACTCCCCCCATTATTCTGGCCATTAACTTCCCCAATTAAGACTATGGAAGTAGGACATCATGAGGTTTGCTATCATTATACTCATCATGAGGAAATTTATTCTTCCCAAGAGTAATGAGTTATGAGGGAGGTTGGGTTGACTCATTCAACCTAAACGCTATGTGCAATGGGTCGTCTTCGTCTAGCTGGTAAAATTTGTCTTCTTGCTTAATAGGTTAGGCCCATATATTTAACAATGGCTCCCATCACCCGAGTTCAACCGATTGTGAAGGTGAGGTCGGGAGATGTGCTTAATCGAGAGAAAGAATAAACTTTGGTCGACCAGTCGAGTAGCGAAAAGGAATGTCGTTCGGTGGCGAGGAGGTTGCCCATTAAGCTTACGGATGGCGATGAGGATTGTCATTTGGTAGTAAGGGACATGGTCCCTTTGTCTTACGACCGACGACGGGATTTGAGTCGTTCCGTTGCGAGGGACATGGTCCCTTCGTCTTACAATCGACGACAGAAGTTGAGTCGTTCAGTGGCGAGGGGTTGGCCCCTCAGCTTACAGCTAACGACGTAAGTCGTTTGGTTGCGAGGGATGTGGTCCCTTCGTATTGTAGCCGACGACATAAGAAGGTTGACGTTCGGTTACGAGGGGTGTGACCCTTCGACGGCCAACAACAAAGTTGGTCATTCATGGGCGAGTGGTTGGCCCCTTGGCTTACGGCTGACGAAAAATGTCATCCAGTGGCGATGGGTTGGCCGCTCGGCTTATGGCTGACGACATGTGTTGTTTAATGACGTGGGGTTGGCCCCTTGGCTAACGGCTGATGATGAAGGTCGACGTTCGGTTGTGAGGGATGTGATCCCTTCGACTTACAACCAACGACAAGATTGGTTGTTCAGTGGCAAGGGGTTGGCCCATCGGCTTATGGTTGACGAAGAATGTCATTCAGTGGCAAAGGGATTGGCCCCTCGGCTTACAGCTGACGATGCATGTCATTCAGTGGCAAGGGCTTGGCCCCTCGGCTTACGGATGACGTAGAAGGTCGTCGTTCGGTTGCAAGGGATGTGATCCCTTCGACTTACAGTGGACGACAAGGTTAATAGTTCAGTGGCAAGGGGTTGGCCCATTGGCTGACGACTGACGACGTACGAAGGTTGTCATTTAGTTGCGAGCGATGTGATCCCTTCGACTTACGGCCGACGACAAGGTTGGTCGTTCAGTGGCGAGGGGTTAGCCCCTTGGTTTACGGCTAACGACGTAAGAAGGTTATCATTTAGTTACGAGGGGCGTGACCCCTTCGATTTACGGCCGACGACAAATTTGGTCGTTCAGTGATGAGGGGTTTGCCACTCGGCTTACAGCTGACGACGAATGTCATTTAGTGACGAGGAGTTTCCCCTAGGATTACAATTGACGACGAGTGTTGTTCAGTGGCGAGGGGTTAGCCCCTCGGCTTACGGCTGACGATGAGTGTCGTTCGATTGCGAGGGACATGGTCTATTTGTCTTAATGTCGATGATGAATGTTGATTCATTCAGTGGCGAGGGGTTGGCCGTTCAGCTTACAGCTGACGACGAGCGTCGTTCAGTGTCGAGGGGTTGGCCCCTCGGCTTACAGCTGATAACGAGTGCTGTTCGTTTGTGAGAAACATGGTCCATTCATTTTATTGCCGACGACAGATGTCGAGTCATTTAGTTGCGAGGGGTTGGCCCCTCGGCTTATAGCTGATGACGAGTGTCATTCGGTTGTGAAGGACATGGTCCCTTTGTCTTACTATCGACGACAGATGTTGAGTCGTTCAGTGGCGAGGGGTTGTCCCCTCGGCTTACAGCTGACGATAAATGTCGTCCAATGGCAAGGGGTTGACCCCTCTGCTTACAGCTGACGATGAATGTTTTCCATTGGTGAGGGGTTGTGTTGGATATGGACGACATGAATACACCCATGAGGGGATGTATGAGGGTATACGGACCTCAGATGTCGCGTGCACGAAAGCGTGCGTGGAGGGAACCTTTTCTCGTGTGAAAAGGACCACTCGATAAGTGGAAAAAGTCACTTTATAAGTGCATAAAGGCACTTGGTAAGTGAATGAAGAAGAGGATAAATGAATGTGCTAATATAGGCTAATAAGCTTATATTTAGTTATTTCCTACAATAACTACCCCTAAAGCCTATAAATAGGACCCAAGGGTAAGGCATTCATACAACACTTTCCATGCCATAAGTTTGCATGAGGCAACTTATGTTCTTCTTCTCCCTTCCATTAAAATCCTCTTCTAAATAGAGATTTAGGCGGTGAAACTCTGCTTCGATCATCTGTGACGAAGTATCGACCGTTGTGGAGAATCCGAGGGTAAAGTTCAGAGACTACGGTGCCGCATACGTAAGCGTAAGTCTATGTTATTCGATCCTAACGTCGTTGTTTTGACAGGATCCCACATTGGTACCAGAGCCACACGGGCACCACGGTCAAACCGTCGCCCCGTCGAACCGATGAACGAGGTGTTGTCTTTTCACGAATGGGTATCCTACCATTATGGATATGGTAGGAACGCTTCGTGACGGAGAGAACACAGCAGTTGTTCTTTTCACGTTAGGTTCTTCTGTCATTACGGATATGGCAGGAACTCTCCGTGACGGGAAGAACCGGCCGTTCATATCGCCAAGCTCGCACTCTTCATGTATGCTGAGTCTCCATTCAATTGAGAGTGGGTGCTCTCTTCATGTGGAGCGTGTAGTTTGCCAACTTTAGAGTATGTTATTTTTTTATTTTGGCACACGGCCATTAGAGAATAACTACTTTCTCGACGAATGGGTGTCTCATCGGAGAAGACGATGGTGGTTATTCTCAACGGAGAAGATGAAATTTGGTGCATGATTGTCATGGCCATATGGGCTATGGAGGCAATGCATCCCCCTCCCCATGCGGAGGGGGTTGGCTACGGCCAATAACCACCACGGCCACCCCTCCGACGGGGGTGTGCGGCCAACCCCATGCAAGGGGGTGGCCGGCCATGGCCAGACCAGGGCCAGGAACCCCTGGCCGACCTCGGCCAGAGCCAGGGGCCGGCCTGGCCAGCCCTGGCAGGGGCCAGGGCTGGCGCCCTGGCCTGGCTGGCACCGGCCCTGGCAGGAGCCAGGGCCGGCGCCCTGGCCTTTGCCAGGGCCTGGCCGGCCCTGGCCTCAGGACAGGGGCCTCGCCGGCCCTGGCAGAGGCCAGAGCTGGCGCCCTGGCCAGCCCTGGCCTCTGCCAGGGCCACGGCCGGCCCTGGCAGTGGCCAGGGCCAGGCCGGCCAGACCTGGCAGTGGCCAGGCCGTGACCGGCCAAGGCCACTGCCGGCCATGGCCGATACCGGCACTAGGCCACTATCAGCCCCGGTCTCGGCCTGTGCCGAGCCCCGGTTGACCCTGTATTTGCAGGGGGGAAACTTGCATGAATGTGACATGCATGGCCGGTCCATACGGGCCGACGGCAGTAGTCTGCGGTAAATTCCCCTGCAGAAGGGGAGCGCTTGGATCCATACGGGAGCCAGCGACGGTGGCTTGCAGAAAAATCCCCTCAGGGGGATCTGGCCTTGGCACGGTAACGGCTCAACCCCGGCAATGGCCAGGGATTGTCGAATATTTCTCTAGTATCATAAGGGTACTAGGTTAAAATACACATTTTGAAAAATACGTTTTCAAAAACGTTTTTCCGCTGCAAAGTACTATAAGAGTACTATTATTTGATATAGTGATGGGGAAATATTGAAAGTTACTCTAGATGGTGATTGGAAACGTAGTGACCTTTCCGATTCTAGAGTAACATCTTCAATATTTTTCGAAAGTAACTTATCAAATTATAAATATCATTCCAAGTGGGAGTTGAAATTAGAACTATCCAAATGGGATATTCTATTATCATTTCAAGTGGGAATTATATTTTAAGAATTTCAATGCAATGTTTTTGATCAAACCTTCGGTTTTGTGTCTTTTGCAGCATTTTAAAAGTAAAATGTCTTCCGCTTCAAAGAATATCGTCGCTGAGTTAAACATAGGTGAAAAACTCAACGGCAATAATTACAAACTATGGTCCATCAAGATACAATACGTTCTAGAGGAGCAAGAAGTGCTCGAAACTCTAAAGAACGTAATGATTGAACCCAAGTTGGGCACTACGGCCCAATACAGACGAGACAAGGAAGCTTTTGATGCTTGGTCTCGGAAGAACAAGATAGCTCGCATTACATTATTGAGCAGTATGGCCGATGACATAATGCGCATCTTCCGAGAGCATGACTTAGCCATGGACATATGGTCCAAGCTTGAGGAGAAGTTTGGTGGCACATCGGTGTCCACACTTCGTTCTTTAACTATAAGATTTGATTCATACAAGAAACGTCCAGATCATTCCATGGGGAAACATCTGCGACATATGGCGAATATAATCTCAGAGTTAAAGGATGCAGGTCATGTGCTCACTGATGAGCAACAAATCCAAGCAGTCATACGTTCCCTGCCAAATGGGTGGGACCAAATGAAGATGCATCTCACTCACAATGAGAGCATCAAGACTTTCAGCGATGTTTCTAAGCACCTCGAATTAAAGGAAGAGCGGCTTGCGGCTGCCAAGCCAAGTGCAGAAGTGCACATGGTTGCTAGTTCCTCACACGGGGGAAAGAAACAGAAAGATCGTTCGAAGTCTAATAATGAACGTAATAAGCAACCTGAGTCTACTAAGAAACCCAAACATAAGGGTGGGCACAAGAAATGGCACAAGAAGAAAGACTTGAAGAGGATCAAGTGCTTCAAGTGCAACAAGTTAGGTCACTACGCCCGTTCTTGTACGGATGAAGGTGACAAGGTAACTTGTAATACTAGTTACATATGTGTTTCTAGTTCAATATTTCTTATAGAATCTAATCCATTTTGGATAATTGATTCAGGTGCCACCGACCACATAGCAAGGGACAGACGGTCCTTCGTGGAGTATCATCGGATACCCCAAGGAACAAAGTGGATTTATGTAGGAAACAACACACGTGTTGAAGTGAAAGGCGTTGGGACTTGCAAGCTAGTCTTGGACAACGGCCGCACTCTCTTACTACATGATGTCCTCTTCGCTCCAGATATTCGAAGGAATATTATATCTGTGGTCGTGTTAATGGGTCTTGGTTATAGCTGGTTCTTTCAAAATTGTAAAGTGGACTTGTTTTGTAATAATACTCTTATTGGTTCTGGGTATGTATTTAAAGGATTTATTGTATTAAATACAATGTATGACTCTTCATTAAGTAATGAAAATTTCCTTGTCACAAATTCTTCGACTTATGAGTCAGATATAATTTGTTGGCACGCAAGGCTTGGTCATATTGGACCAACGCGTATGGATAGACTTGCCAAACGTGGCCTTCTATCCAATGTTTCAAAGGTTGAAATGTCGACTTGCGAACATTGCCTTGTAGGGAAATCTTGTCGCAAGCCGTTTGGAACCCGCACAAGGGCCGAGTTTCCATTACAGCTCATCCATTCGGACATATGTGGTCCGATGAATGTCAAGACAAGACGCTGGAAGTCCTATTTCATCACTTTTATTGATGATTTCACCCGATTCGGACATATCTATTTGATATGCCACAAAAGTGAAGCATTAACCTGCTTTAAAAACTATATGAGTTTAGTGGAGAATCAATTAGATCGTAAGATTAAGGTCTTGCGAACCGATAGGGGCGGTGAATATCAATCAACAAGTTTTAAGGAACTTTGTGATGAAAAGGGCATAGTACATCAGGTAACTATGCCTTACACTCCTCAACAAAATGGTGTTGCTGAAAGGAGGAATATGACTTTAATGGAAATGGTCCGTTCAATGATGGCGCAAGCTAACTTGCCAATCATCTTTTGGGGTGATGCATTATTAACGGCCACTTTCATTTTGAACCGCGTACCCTCGAAATCAGTTAGCTCCACTCCTTATGAGTTGTGGAACCAAAAGTCTCCTGACTTAAACATTTTAAAACCTTGGGGATGTGCATCCTACGTACATATTTCCTCACATAAGTATGGCAAACTTGGGCCAAGGGGAAGGAAATGTATCTTTATACGATACGCAGAAAACTCCAAAGGTTATGTTTTCGTTAGTCAGGAAGACAATGGAGGTCTAATTGAATTTGAGTCGAGGGATGTCACTTTCTTGGAAAACGAGTTTCCAAGACAGGGCGGGCGAGATACGTCAGGACTTATCTCTATTTGAGATTAATGATCAAGAAGGATTACCTCATTCAAGTGGGAGAATTCTTGGTGAAGAAGAAAATACGTTTCAAACTTCACCAATGGATGATACGAATGACGCTAATCCTATTCCATATGGGAATAATGATCCAAGTGGGAGCATTTCTAACGACATTCCAAGTGGGAGTGATATTAGAATTGATCTAAATTCGAGTCAATAAGGGCTTGAAGAATCTCAAATACGACGTAGTAGTCGTACAAGGTTGACTCCTCTAAGATTTGAGGATGAATTTCCGCAAACCTTTATGACTTTACTACAAGATGATGACGTGCCTACTACTTTCAAACAGGCCGTATCATGCCCTGCGAAAGACAAATGGATGGAAGCGATGAAAGAGGAGTTGGAATCCATAAAAGTTAACCAAGTCTGGGACTTAGTTGACTTACCCAGAGGACGTAGAGCTATTGGGAACAAATGGGTTCTCAAGATCAAGCATAAGGCTGATGGCTCTATTGACAGATATAAAGCTCGCCTTGTCGCGAAAGGTTTTACGCAACAGGAAGGGATAGACTACGAAGAGACCTTCTCACCTGTTGTCCGTTTTACCTCAATTCGCCTGGTTCTGGCTATGGTAGCTTGCTTAGACCTCGAATTACATTAGATGGATGTAAAGACTGCCTTTCTCAATGGAGAATTGGACGAGGAGATCTATATGGAACAACCAACAGGGTTTGTAAAATAAGGAAACAAACATAAGGTTTGTAAACTTCGTAAGTCCATATATGGTCTTAAACAATCCTCGAGGCAATGGTATATACGATTTCAGGAAGTTGTCTTATCAAATGATTTTTCCATGCTTGATGAAGATAACTGTGTATATATCAAGAGGATTAAGAGCAAGTACGTAATTATGTCTCTATATGTAGATGACATTTTAATAGCCGGAAATGACAAGGGCTTTGTGATGGATATCAAAGCTTGGCTTTCATCAGTTTTTGAGATGAAAGACATGGGAGAAGCCGCATATATCCTTGGAGTTAAGATTTCAAGGAATCGTTCGAAGAAACTTCTTTCTCTTTCACAAGAGACTTATATAAAGAAGGTTTTAGAACGTTTTAATATACAGGACTTCAAGTCCATTGATACTCTTATAAGCAAATGCGATAATTTATGTCTGAAATCGTGTCCAAAGAACCAAAAGGAGAAGGAAATTATGGAAAAAGTTCCATATTCCAGTGCAGTTGGTAGTCTTATGTACGCTATGATGTGTACAAGACCGGACATCTGTTTTACCGTTGGAATGGTAAGTCGTTACCAATCCAACCCAGGGCAAGTACACTGGAAAGCGGTTAAGAGGATATTGCGGTATCTTAAGGGAACTGCAGACTATGCTTTATGCTATCAAGGAGATGCCTTGAGGCTCGAAGGCTACACTGATGCTGATTGGGCGGGTGATCTCGATGAGCGACGATCGACCTCAGGATATGTTTTTCTACTCGGATCTGGTGCAATATCCTGGAGTAGCAAGAAACAATCCTGCATCACACTTTCAACTATGGAAGCCGAGTTTGTAGCATTTAGCATAGCAGTCCAAGAGGCTGTTTGGCTTAGGAAGTTCTTAGACAGGCTAATTGATGCAAGTGACTCAGGTGCTGTACCTATACAAAGCGACAGTCAAGCATCTATAGCCTATGTCAAAGATCCTAAATTCCATTGTAAGACCAAACACATAGATATCCGCTACAAATTTGCAAAAGACTATGATAAGACTAAGAAGGTAGACATAAGGTACATATCTACGCATGAGATGATAGCGGATCCGCTTACGAAGGCGATCCCCAGAGATGTGTTTTACAAACACTTATCATCTCAAGGATTGCGTAAGAGCTGAGTTGTACCAATGTAAATTCACATGTCTGTAAATGATCAAATTTAATAAAAGAATAAGTTCTTTTCGACATTGCATATGAATTTTTAAGAAATGTTTGTGTACATTTTTGAAATCTCAGCTATACTTTCTAGTATGTCGGACAGATTAAGGTTGGCTCTCTCACATGAGCAACCGCCTTTATTCTATCAGACGGATAAAATAAAGATGAGACCTGTTTAAAGTCAAAATCGTCAGACGGACGATTTAGAGTCATGACTTAAACAAAATGGTCGTATGAAAGATCTGCATCATATGGATGCTTTCAAAAGATCTAAGAGGATTTTTGAAATCCTATCTGTCTTATACGGGATGTGGGTCCAGAAGATTATTTGAGTAGTAAAAGGGACTCAAAGTCAGACATTGTGGTGTCTGGTTATCATCCTTACAACATCATTAAGACATACGCTCCCTGGGAAAGGAGTGATGTTGTAATACGTAATCATACTACGTATGCATTTTGACCATTGGGTTAGAATAGTAATTGTGTTTACTATTATGTGAGACCCAAAGACCACATGGGTCTTAACTCATTACCCTTATGGACTCTAATTGGTTCTTTTAGATTTGACTGGGTGATTGCTATCTTAGCATGTTGCTTATGGACTATGGTCAATTCGGTCCGACGGTGCATGTTAGAAAAGCAAGTCAAGTCAAGATCAAAAGGATCGCAAGAAGAGGAAGATTAATTTCATATTCACATTTGGACTTTAGAGATTCAAAGCTGGCCAGCCAATTGTAATCCAGATGGGATTCAATTGTTGAATATAAAGTATAAGAAATGTGAAGAAATAATCTAGGGCAAAGCATGCGTTGATCTACTCAACTTTGCACCTCGAGGAGTGTTGTGTATCTCTAACAAGTGCACAACAGCGGACTCTATGCGCATGACGGTCACACGGTCTATTTCTCGGTATGATAAACAGAAGAGTTAAAGGAAAAGTTGTTTCCTTACAATCCCCTCAAGTGTGAGTGGGAGATGTTGGATATGGACGACATGAATACACCCATGAGGGGATGTATGAGGGTATACGGACCTCAGATATCGCGTGCACGAAAGCGTGCGCGGAGGGAACCTTTTCTCGTGTGAAAAGGACCACTCGATAAGTGGAAAAAGTCACTTTATAAGTGCATAAAGGCACTTGATAAGTGAATGAAGAAGAGGATAAATGAATGTGATAATATAGGCTAATAAGCATATATTTAGTTATTTCCTACAATAACTACCCTTAAAGCCTATAAATAGGACCCAAGGGTAAGGCATTCATACAACACTTTCCATGCTATAAGTTTGCATGAGGCAACTTATGTTCTTCTTCTCCCTTCCATTAAAATCCTCTTCTAAATAGAGATTTAGGCGGTGAAACTCTGCTTCGATCCTCCGTGACGAAGTATCGACCGTTGTGGCGAATCCGAGGGTAAAGTTCAGATACTACGGTGCCACATACGCAAGCGTAAGTCTATGTTATTCGATCCTAATGTCGTTGTTTTGACAGGAACCCACAGGTTGGCCCCTCGGCTTACGGCTAACGACAAGTGTCGTTCTCGCCTAGATTGTCCTCGCCGAAGTTAAGTCATCTTCACATCGGGTGTTTCTTTCAACTGATGTATTGATATGGATGTTGATGCCAAAAATCAAGGCGTGGCTAGACTACGCCAAGATCGATGGGAAGCTGAGTTTGTGGAATCACATTTGTCACGTGAAGCATCCTTTACGACGACCCTAAGTAGAAAATTCATCTCTCTAATGAGGGAGAAAATGGTTTAAACCAAGGATTTGCCAAAAATTTTAAATTCAATTGGAGTTGGCCTGGAAAGAAATAACATGTAGTGGTTTCCCATCTTACATGGCTGAAGCTGACTAGCATCATCGACTTTTAAAGGAACTCAGCGAGCTGATGAGGAGCTCGAAGCTTTGACGAGTCTCGGGCAAATTTTTTGATGCTGCCTGGATAGAGGTTGGCCCCCAGAGCTTGGAGCTCAGGAAGCAGCTCGGTCTATTGATGCTTCGACGGAGAAGCTAAACTTAGTAGTGTCATAATTTGCCGAATGCAGCAAGGCATCCTGGAATTTTGAAAGAGATGGCATCCCTGATCTGGCTCGGAAATTTGCCACTCGCGTCCAAGATTTGATGGAACCAAACTTCGATATTCCGTCGAACTATTGTCTGCCCAAGCTCGGAAGAAAATAGTAAGGTGCAATACGGTGCTCGGGCAGAGGTCGATGGCTGCACGGACTCAACAGCGAATGGACCTCTATTGGGCTTGGCTCAAAAATTCCTATTTGAAAAGAATTGAGATCGAGCTTCAGTTAAGTTAAATCATAAAAGATGATATGTAAATGAGAAGAAGAGAATTATTATGCGATCATAGATCGCTGGATCGATGATCGGATCGAGTTCCAATGAAGCAACGAGCAAAGCTCTGGACATTGATTGTGAGAAGTTGGATCACAGATCACCAACTAGAAGAGTTAGATCTCGATCTTTGAGGTTTCCATGATGAGTTTCTCCTCCGATCAAAAATTCACATGCCGCACAAAGTATCGGGTTGAGCTTTAACCATGGTCGGTCGGTCATGCATCTTCCCTGGGAAGCTCGGACGAACGACGATATATGGGTCTCAAGCTCGAACATGACCAATGCTTGAATCCTTGAGCCTTAAAATTGGCAGCAATGTAGACATCCAGGAGACCAAGAAAGCAAACAAGCATCATCCAATTGGGGTCGAAGCTCAGTATCTGTTTGAGTCTCCGTTCGAGCTTCATTTTGGGTCGAAGATAGTGGGAGTTTGTCGAGCTTTGGTTGAGGCGTAGCGAGCTCAAATGATCTAAGTCGGGCTTGGACATGTCCTTTTTGAGGCATGAAGAGCTTGTGGAAAGCTCGAACGACCCAAGTCAATCTCAGATCTGTCCTCTTCATACCAAGTTGAGCTTTTGGTAAGCTCAATGACTCCATTCGATGAGGGTGGTTTCGATCGACCCATCAGATTTGGGGTTAGCATCATTGATAAAGCTCCGTTTTTTGAGATTCGAGCATCTAGGTTAGACGATCTCTGATTTGTAGAGAACTCTGATCGGAGAAGAGCTCTCCATTGTTCCAGCTCAAAAACTGGGTCGGGGGAGCACTCCGGTTGTCGATCTTTGACGGATTGACGCTCGATCGAGGCTTGTGACTCGTAGCTTGTGAGTTCGGCTGGAAGCTGAGCTCGGTGAATCTACACAATATCTGTCGGAGGTGGGTCGTTGAGCTCCACCATTGATGTGAGTTCTTCGAGCTTGACAAGCTCGGATGATCAAACTAAGGTCCGACTGGAGTCGATCGGTATCTCCTATTAATCGATCAAATTATTAGGAGATGGAATGAAGCCTTCAAAAGAAATTTAAAGAATTGACTTATCTGTTCGATTTTTTCAAATCGAGTTTCATTTTGGCAAGCTCCGAGTCGATCGAAGTCTCCGACATTCATCGGTACTTGATCGGTGACCCCATGGCCTGTTCGAACAACTTAAATCTCGCTCATTGAGTCGATGCTTCAAAGCTCGATACTCATGTTGATCCACTGTGCTTGATCTCAGTCGAAGCTTTCAGAGCTCCTACAGGATCGGACCAAGATCGTAGAGAACTCCATCGAATCTATGATCAAAGCCCGGATTCATGCTTGGAACTCGGCCATCTGGTAATTGGAGCGATGCATCTGAGATGGAGATAGAGATTGGAGCTTGATCAAGCTTTGGTGTCGAAGAAGAATCGAACTTGGCCAGCTGTATCGACGGTGATGAATCAAATTTGAGCATGGGAGCTCGAATGTGGAGATTGAAGCTTGAGCGACGAAGAGCCAACTCGCTCTGAGAGCTCCACCAGATGATTCATCAACAATGATGACCAATGGGTTGTTCATTTGTGTTTCAGAGTGTTTTCTCACTACAAAGCGTTGACCGTGGACAACCCGGTCAACGTGGTCAAGGGGCCCGCTTGGGTCCCTCGGGGGCTTCGAGTCGATGCAGATGGGGCGAGGGGGAGCCTCGGCCCTGGTTGAGACGCTCGGCCTCGGACGGTCGCGCACGGACTCGGAGGTAGGACGACGAGGGGTAGCCTCAGTCGTCCAGCTAGATGCGTGGTCGGCGAAGGGCGAGGGGAAGCCTCGGCCCTGGGAGAGACGCTCGTCCTCGGCGGGATGTGCTCGGCCTCGGCGGTCGGACGATGAGGGGAAGCCTCACTCATCCAGCTGGGTGTGCGGTCGGCGAGGGGCGAGGGGGAGCCTCGGCCCGTTGATCAGATGTCCTCCTGCGTAGACGAGAACGCTCGTCAGGGGGCCGGACCTTGGTTCCGGTCAAATCCCCTCCGATGCCTAAGTCAGACAGAGATCTGAAAGAGGAGGCCCGGCGGAGACGGTTCGACTCGTGAGGAGATCGGAACGGCGTCTCACGGCGCGAGCGGGGGAGGAAGGAGATGGAAAGGGGGAACTAGGTCGTTGATGGAGTACCTTAGGCGTTAGATACATGAGATGCGGTCCTGTGCTTCGTCGTCCTCCTAGCCCTTTCAAAGAGCTCCCAGCGTGATTGCCTCTGGCCCACTTCCCTCGCCCGCCCTCAATCGTGCCCCCTCAATCCGCCCCCCGTCGCCGCCCCTTGCGCCATGCCCGCACCTCCCCATTACCGTCATTTAGTGGTCGCGGAACCGGGGGAGCGGTTATCGCAGGAGTGGGCGAGTGACCAGCGGGTACCGGGGCCGGGTCGGATCGATAGCAGGGGGTCCCTTAGTGGGTTTTGTGAAACGGGCCGGTATACGTAGATGGGCTCCCGGCCAGCAATTGGGCTCCTGGGCTCGTGTCTTTTGGGTCTCGGTCAAATAGGCGTAACAATTGCCCCCATCGGTCGGGTTGATCGGCTTCGGCCTGTTCGACTCGGCCGATGTGACTTCTGCCGATTTTGACAAGCTCGCCAGTCGATGCCGACTCATTTATTAGTCGTCGTCATGAGTGGGCCCGTTCGATATTTTTAAGGCGCGGGCTCCGAAGCGCCGTTGGTCCTCTGATGCTGCCACGTGTGGCTGCAAGCTTACCCCCACCGTTCGCGGGGTCGTCTTCAATTGAGAAGCTGAGGGGTTCGGGCGCCGCCATCGGTGGGATCGATCGGCCTCGGCTAGCTTGGTATAACTGCTACGCCTCCTGGGGTTCCGAGTGGTGCTTCAGTCGAGGCGTGGTCATAAATGTAGGTCATGATGAGGCGGATCGATTGGACTTCCCCTGGCGCCGATTTCGAAACGCCGCCAGTTCTTCGAAGCCTGCCGCGCGTTCTTGTCAGCCGCTTCGAATTCACCCCTGCGCCCGGTACATAAGATCCTCAGCCGCGTTGATCTCCACTTCTCTCTTGCCCCTCCCGTTATTCAAAGCTTTCCACAACTCGGAGTTTCCCGTCGCCTTCGCTTCCTTGCCTTCTCCAAGCTAGTCGAAAAAGGTAATTCCTCTCTCGCTTTCATTTTATGGCTGCTCTTAGGATAGGCGGTTCTGGTCAAAGGGCGAGGGATCCTCCGGAGTCCAGGCGGGGTGAGCCCCGGCTGGGGGAATCAGGTTCCCCCGCCGGGAGTCGTTCTCTCCGAGATAAGGGGAAGGGGAAACTTTTTCCAGACTACGCACGTGGCGTCGGCTGCCGTGCGGCTTAATGTGCCCCCGGTTGTCCTCCGTACGCCGTCGAGGACTCCTCCTTCGGTGGCCGCGGAGATCCGGGAAAGATATCTCTGCTTCCCATACGAGGTTCGAGTTCCATTTGTCGACGGGCGGATTTGCCTTCCGAGGAGCAATGAGGTCGGCGCCTACGTCGAGATGTTCCGCCTGGGTCTTCGCTTCCCGCTCCATCCCTTCTTTATCCAGGTCATGGAACATCTCACGGTGTCCCTTTGTCAGTTCACCCCGTGTTCGATCGCGGTACTGACGAGCTTCGTAACGCTCTGCTGTACCCGTGGTCTGGAGCCGTCTCTCCCCCTTCTCTTCCACTTTTACCAGGTCCAGACGGTCGGGCCGGGGTCATGGCTGCAACTCCGAGCCCGTTCGAGGAGGGAATGCCTGATCGGGTTACCCCGCTGGTCAGGGGATTGGAACTCGGATTATGTCTTCGTGGTCTTCTTGGGTGAGGCCCAGATTTTGACAAGTTGGGGAGCGTCTGTCCAACCTCGCCCGCCGCTAGCCCTTTCTGATGTTGATCAGGCAGCCGCCGCGACGCTGTCGGCTCTTCCTTTGGAATCGAAGTCCATCTGGTCTTTGTTGGATGACCTACTCCTGAAGGCCGTCTTGTGGTCCCCGGGTAGGTCGCTTTTTCCTCCTCGGACTGCCCTGTGACTCATCCTGATTTCGGTTTCCTTTGCAGGGATGGCAGGCCGCGAGTTCGTCCGTGACGTCGATGAGCTGATCCGTCGTGGAGCTGCTCGGAGCCGAGGCAGCACCTCCGGAAGGGCGTCTCGACGGACCGTTGAGGAGGAGGTGCGCCGAGCCGAGCCCTTCGTGGGTAAGGTAGTTGAGGAGGATGTGCGCCGAGCCGAGCCCTCCGTGGGCAAGGTAGCGGCCGTGCCTCCCTCCTCTTCTTCTGGCGATCTCCTCCCCGGGGGCGTAGTAAAGGCCGGACCTGCCCCACCAGCCCGAGAGGCAGGGGGTAATGACGGGTCCGGTGTAGTCCCCCTCACCCTCGGAGCGTCCCCTCCCGTCCCCGAGAGTGGAGATGGGGCAAGGCGGAAGCGCTCTCCTTCGGCGCTCGTGGAGCCTCACGGAGGGAAGAAGAGAAAGGAGGATGCGGAGCCCTCCAGCCCGGCCAGTTCTGTGCCTCCTGCAGGCACCACCGGAGATCTTCAGGTGACTCTGACAACTACCCCCATCGCAGCGTCCCCGCTTCCGTCCCCGGGAATCGGAGCGCTATTGGCGAGCCATATGGCTTCCCTCGATGTTGCCCCCGGGAGTTCGGTGTTCATCGACCGAGCCCTGGCCCAGCAGGTGGCCGAGAGCTTCGTCTTCCCCCAGGACCGCAGTGTAATGCCCTACAAGCTACTACACAAGTACTAGAGGGGGGGGGGGGTGAATAGTACTTTAAAAATAACAAGGAGTATAATTCCTAATTATAATGCAAACAACTACCAAATCAATTTGCGGAAGCTTAAATTGAATGACAACAACAATAATAACAATGCTAACAAGAGATGTTACTGGGTTCGGATCCACCCAAGTCTCCCCGACTTGTTCCCGGTGATCCTACGTCCCAACCACCCGGATCCCCTCCGGATACTTGAGTTAGAAACCCTAACTCAAGATTTCCACTATGAAATACTTGTGAAAATCCTCCACAAGTCAAATCATACAAAATGTAATTTGTGACTCCCACAACCCGGGATCACAACCACACTCTCACAACCGAGAGTGAATCTTACAAATCAAATATGAAATGAAATAAGAAAACTTCTTACCGAACAAAATACATATGCCTTGAGTATTGCTTACGAATTAGGGCAAGGATGATTTTGGGGAAGAAGTGGCACCAAACCCTAGCTCCAAGATGTAGATCAGCGATGGAGAGCTTTGGGGATGTTGGTGACCTAGAATCAAGCACTTGGCTTGGAAGGCTTCACACTCAATGAATCTCTCTTTGGAAGTAAGAGTTAGGAGAGATTATTGAATGGAGGGAATGAGCTTTGAATGAGCTTGGAATGATTTCTCTTGATATCTAAACTTGCAATAATATCAGCCTTGGCAGCAATGAATGCAGCCCATCAAGTATATATAGGTTAGAGGAGAGAGAGAGAAAAAAACGTTTCAATTAAAGCTCCAACGGCTCTTTTCTGAACCCAACTAGTCGGTCAAAGAACAACCACCGACCGACTAGTTCATCAACTAGTCGGTCGGTCAAATAACGTGAACCGACTAATGAGTAAACTGAGAAAAGATCAAAGTACAGACTAAGGAACTAGTCGGTCTAAGAAGAGTCACTGACCGACTAGTTTCACAACTAGTCGGTCGGTTACTCAACGTGGACCGACTAACAGATAAAACTGAAGTCTGGGAAGAATTAGACTTAGTCGGTCCAAGAACAAATGTTGACCGACTAATTCACCAACTAGTCGGTCACCAAATGAACATAGACCGACTAACAATAAACAGTAAGTATGGTGAAAAATTTTGCATGTACAGTAAACTAAACTAGTCGGTCTAAGAAGAAAAGTTGACCGACTAGTTCATCAACTAGTCGGTCGATCAATGAGCACAGACCGACTAATGATAAACAGTAGCTCAAGCTCAAATGTGCATGTTCAGGGAAAGCTCAACTAGTCGGTCATAGAAGCATCACTGACCGACTAGTTCACAAACTAGTCGGTCGGTGAGTCAACTTAGACCGACTAACTGTAAACAGTAAAGAGCTAAGAATTAACTGAGAAGAACTAGTCGGTCCAAGAAGCTTGGCCGACCGACTAGATCACCATCTAGTCGGTCAGTTCTTCTTCTTGAACCAACTAACATGCACAAGAAGTCCCGAATTGAAGCGCGATGCTTCGGGAAGGATTGTATGGACTTCTACTAAGATCCTAGAGCTAAGATATGAGCGTTATGAAGATTTAAAACGTAAGACCTACTCAAGGCTTAACATTCTACGAAAGAAGCTTAAAGACTATTAATTAAACTTGACGATACCGTCTTCAATAGCTTCAATCGAATCTTCATGACTTCTAAATAGGTCCATAAGCTTCAACGAAGCTTTAGGCATACGATCACGTGCTTTGAGAAGTCTTGAGACGTCGTAATTGTTATTCATGTGAATTTGGCGACGATCTCCATAACTGCGCTCACAAAGTGTTAGTACATATTATATTTATGTTTGTTCATCATCCAAAACCAAATCCGGGGAGTCCAATATCCAACATTCTCCCCCTTTTTGGTGATGACAAACCAACATAAATAATAATCAAAAATAATAATTCAAATGAAATTTACTTACTCCCCCTGCATTGATGACACGTTAATTTCCAATTTAAACAAAAATAATACGCATCAAGCAGACGAGTGAAGTATATTAAATGAGAATCGATTATTGAATTATTGAAATACCAAACGTAGGTTATTGAAATATCGGATTTGAAAATCCATTTATATATCTTAACTCCCCCTGAATCTAACACAACAATTTAGATTCTTGGAGAAATGCTTTAAATTTTCATTTGGCACATCGTTATTATTATATCTCTCCCCCTTTGGCATAAGCAAAAAGAGCGGGAGGATAACAACGACAACAACAATGGCCTCAAATTAAAAGCACGGGAGTCGAAGAATACGACGACGGTTCAAGTGACACCAAATAGAAAAATACGAGTAGAATCAAGGCGTGTCAATGATACCATAGTCGAAAAAATCGTAAAACGAAATCATCAAAACTCAAATCTTTTTAACGGATTGAGTTATGGAATATACTCTCCAATATCAACATTTCTAGGTTAATTTAGTGCATGGAAAACAATTCTATGTTTCCATAGAAGAAATTTCTATTAAACCAAGTTAATATCGTCGAGCGACGAATTCAAACATCAGAGACATTAAAAATTAGAAATTGCACAATATAATGAAATGTCAACTGCGATGCATATATATATATATAAAATGAAGCAGAGTACATCACCGACATACAACAAAAATACATCATGATATGACAAAATATCCGAGTGTCAACAAAAAATACATCATCATCACACATATCAAAATACATCATCACAAAAGATCCAAAAGACACAGCCACCCACACTATCCTACCCAACATCTCTCTCAACATGATATATCATCCAATGAGTATCAGGAGAGGCCTCGGAGAAACTCAAGAGGCAACGGGAGGACTAGAAGCAACTGCAGGCTCAGCAGGAGCAGAAGAGGTGACTGGATCAGCAGAGACGTCCGGAAGATCAGCAGGAGGAACGGCTGAAGTGGCAACCTCTGAAGCAGCAACCGTAGTGGCCTCGGGAGCACCAGTCGGAGTATCCACCACAGGAGTGGCGGCAACAGGTGTGCTCTCGGGGGCACCAGTAGAAGAAGCAGCAACAACATCACCGGAAGTGGAAGCACCAGCAGCAGTGCCCTCGGGGGCACGAGTCGAAGCACGACAGAGCTCCTCAACGTCCTCCTCAGCCATGTCATCTAACTCCTCATCCTCAGAAACGGAAGGAGGAAGATCAACACCCAGCAGACGAGCTATACGGCAGACTACCTCCTCGGTACGAGCCAAGCGAGACTCGTGACGACGAAGCAACCGTACGACCTCATCCAGGGTGGCAGAGGGAGCAGTAGAGGCACTGGCAGAGGCAGGGGCAGACGCTGAAGGTGTCGTCCTCTGAACGTGACGAAGAGCCGCATGAGATTTCTTGACGGTCGTCGCATTCAGGGGAGGACCAAGGGGGCGCTCATCGTCACGAGGCAACGTGACACGAAAATGACGAAAAACGAGGGTCAACATGCAAGGAAATGGGATATGAGCCGATTTATTGGACTTTCGAATACACTCGAAAGAGTCAATCTTATCGAGTATAATTCGAGCCCAATTAATCGAGCTCCCCATGAAGATCGCATAGATAAGCTTCAAAAATGGCTGGGATGGTAAAGATGAGGAGCCGTACTTGGGAAGCAAGCACGACTTCAGAATCAGATTTAGGACCCACGCATTAGGCTTGAATGATTTAGATGGCACGCCAATCATGGCAGGAGGGATCTGATGGAAAATCTCTGAAAGGATGGTCTGATCAAGAGAAGAAATATCGTCAACCGAGATATCAGAGGGAAGAAGGCCAGACGAAGAGATACCCAAAATCTCTCCTAAGATTTCCACAGTGAGGACTATAGGAGTCCCTAAAACGGTCGTCTCAACAGAGTGGGTCTGATCGTACTGACCCCGGATCCTATTCGCATAGAAAAGCTTTACTAATCTAGGATAGGGGTGAGGATTCGCCTTTGGGTCAAATCGAAGGTAATCGAGGAGACCCGACGACGAGAGAAGATCAGCTAACCCTATGAAGTCGCTAAACTGGACGAAATGCTCCAGAAGCAGAGGGCAATGTTCGATACGGTTGTACGCCGCGAGACACAAAGGGTCATCGCGACACAACGAAATATCGACACCGCCCACCGGCATCGGACCCTTTCCCTTAGGTTTTCGGGTAGACGTACGAGGGTGGGTGCTAGACTCGGGATGGATAGGAGGAGTGGGTTCCCTATGAGTCTCGGTCTCGGGGTTATACTCCGTATCGGAATCGGTAGGAGTATGGAATGAAGCACGAGAGGCAAGATCTTTGGCCTTGGGTTTAGGTTTGGGCTTTGGTTGACCTCTAGGCTTGGCGGTCGTCGTCCTCTTCTTCTTGAGAGGAGGCGAAGACGACGAAGGTTGGGTGGTCTTGGCACGGCGTTTCGGAGGGGTTGGATGCTCGGGATCCGAAGGGTTTTGCTCTACGGTCATCGGAGAGGGGCTAGACGGAGTGATCGGAATACGTGTTCTTGCCATATTCGAAGCAAGACACGGGACAAAGAGATCAAATGAAGAAGCCCTAGCCGAAAAAAAGCTAAACCCTAAGAACCCTAAAAACCGAACAAGCCCTAGCTCTAGGAAAGGAAATCTAACCCTAGAAGGAGAAGAGATCACCTAGAAGGAGGGGCCGACGGTAGAGATCGACGGAGACGGCCGAAAAATGGCCGGAGAACGATCGGAAGACGAAGGGTTTTGAGAGGAATCGGGGGTTCGAGCTGAGGGAGAAAGACTGTGGACCGATTAGAATGAGAACAGACCGACTAAACTGAGTTTAAGTCGGTCGAGATCGCAAAAGACCAAACAGTCCCTGGCACAACTAGTCGGTCACAGTTCAAGCACTGACCGACTAGATCACGATCTAGTCGGTCGGTCAATGAGCTTGAACCGACTAGTTGCAAACAGTGGCTGAAACCAAGATTTACTGACAAGATTTAGTCGGTCACAGTTCATTGACTGACCGACTAGATCTCAATCTAGTCGGCCGGTCACTGAACATGAACCGACTAAGGAGTCCAAAAAATGATAATCAATTTCTCTCCTTAATACGCTTGGACGATATATCTCAAAACTCTCAATAATCATCTAAACTACCCCATGAAACATCGAAAACTCAAAATTTGACGATTACGTACAAATCGAACGAAAAATCAAAAATATCACATAAATTCCGAAAAATCCAATAATTCTAGCATGGATGAGATATTGCCAAATATAATAGCATGCAAAATTATTGAATGAAACATGAATCCTATATCTCGGATTCACCCATAATCCCCAATTCTCGACGTAACCGCACAAAGGAGTCCTCCTTTAGGGGTTTCGTGAAAATATCGGCGATTTGCTTTTGGGTTTCAACGTACACTAAAATGATGTCCTTTTTAGCAACATGATCATCTAAAAAATGGTGTCGGACATCTATGTGTTTCGAACGGGAGTGGTGTACCGGGTTCTTGGAAAGACATATTGCACTTTGGTTGTCAACCATGATAGGGCAAGTATCACAATTTATACCAAAGTCTTTAAGTGTGTGTCTCATCCAAAGAACTTGAGCACACACGGCACCGGCGGCAATATATTCCACCTCGGTGGTTGAAAGTGACACGGAATTTTGCTTCTTGGAAAACCAAGAGACAAGGGAATTTCCTATAAAATGGCAAGTGCCACTAGTACTTTTCCTGTCGGATTTGCATCCCGCATAATCGGCATCACTATATGAGATCAACTCATACGTGCTAGATTTTGGATAAAGTAATCCAAAATCAAGTGTATAACTTAGATAACGGAAAATACGCTTTATCGCTACTAAGTGAGACTCCTTAGGTTGAGACTGATAACGAGCACATACGCATACGGCAAACATAATATCGGGCCTACTTGCGGTAAGATAAAGTAAACTACCTATCATACCTCGATATAGACGAATGTCTACATCCTTACCGCCCGTATCCTTGTCAAGATGCGTAGTCGTGCTCATTGGAGTCTTTTTCCCGGAAGCACTCTCCATTCCAAATCGCTTTAGCAACTCCACCATGTACTTCGTTTGGTGGATGAAGATGGCATCGTCCATTTGGCGAATTTGGAGACCTAAGAAATACTTGAGCTCACCCATGTGGCTCATCTCAAATTGTTCCTTCATAACATTAGAAAACTCTTCGCAAAGAGCAAAGTTAGTAGCACCGAAAATGATATCATCAACATATATTTGAACTAAAATTATATCATTATTCGCATGCTTAACAAAAAGTGTAGAATCGGCTTCTCCCATTTTAAAATTCAAATCCAAAAGAAAATTCTTTAATCGATCATACCAAGCTCGAGGAGCTTGTCTCAAACCGTAAAGTGCTTTCTTTAGTTTAAAAACATGATGTGGAAATTTTTCATTTATGAATCCCGGAGGTTGAGAAACGTAAACTTCCTCAACGACATCTCCGTTTAAAAATGCACTTTTAACATCCATTTGAAATAATTTAAAATCCTTATGGCATGCAAAAGACAATAATAATCTAATTGATTCTAATCTAGCTACCGGAGCGAAGGATTCTTCGAAATCGATACCTTCCTCTTGGCGATAGCCTTGAGCAACTAACCGAGCTTTGTTCCGGACGACGACTTGGTTTTCGTCGGTTTTGTTCTTGAAGATCCACTTTGTCCCTATGACGGTGTGGTTCTTCGATGGCAATGGAACAAGCTCCCAAACTTCATTTCTCTCGAATTGAATGAGCTTCTCCTCCATGGCTAAGATCCAGGCGCTATCTTCGCATGCTTCATTAACATTCTTTGGCTCTATCGAGGAGGCAAAGGCACAATGAGCGAAGTAGTTCACTTGAGATCTCGTCTTGACACTATCATAGATATTGCCAATGACTTGCTCATGAGGATGGTCACGAATGGTATGAAGCCGTTTGGGAATACCTTGATCACTAGGAACATTCTCAACAACTTCGTTAGATGGGTTAGTCTCAAGAGAATCAATAGAATCATTAGACTTAGAATTATCAAATGAATCACATAAAACATCCATAGAGTCATTATCATTTGAAATTCTAGTTGGAACAAATCCTTCATTAAATGAGACATGAAGCGACTCCTCGATCGTTGAGGTTCGTTTGTTGAATATCCGGTAGGCTTTGCTACGCGAAGAATATCCAACAAAAATCCCCTCATCGGATCTTGGATCGAATTTGTCCAAACTACCATACGTGTTCTTAATAAAACATTTCGAACCGAAAACACGAAAATGTTTAACTTGAGGCAACCTACCAAACAACAATTCATAACAAGTTTGTTTAGTGCCGGGCCTCAAAAGTATTCTATTAAACACATAGCAAGCAGTGTGTACCGCTTCCGCCCAAAATTGATGGCCAAGTTGGCTATCATCAAGCATAGTGCGAGCACACTCCACTAGCGTCCTATTCTTTCTCTCAACTACACCATTTTGAGGAGGTGCACGAGGGAAAGAGAAGGTGTGAGTAATACCAACTTCATCACAAAATGTCTCAAACGACTCATTCTCAAATTCACCTCCATGATCACTACGAATAGTGACAATGGTGGTTTCTAAGAGATTTTGTACTTTCTTAACAAAAATTGTGAAGTTTTCAAAAGCTTCATTTTTATTACATAATGAAAATACCCATGTAAATCTCGAATAGTCATCTACGATGACAAGTCCATATCTATCATTTCCTAATGAAGCAACTCTAGTTGGCCCAAATAAATCTAGATGTAATAGCTCTAGTGGCCGTTTCGTAGAAATGCTTTTCTTAGGTTTAAATGAAGATTTAGGAAGCTTGCCACGTTGACAACAATCACAAAAACTTTTCTTTTCAAAAACAAGCTTCGGAAAACCTTTAATTGAATTTAATTTTGAAAGCTTATAAAGTGTTCCAAAGTTCACATGTCCAAAGCGTCGATGCCATAAGTGTTGTTCACTTGTGTTGGCAACGAGACATTGTTCATAAGACTTAGGAAGATCCAAAATATAAATATCTTTATGACGAGTGCCTGAAAATAGTAATTTATCATTATCTTTTCTTAAAATATGACACAATCCTTTCGCAAAGCTAACTTTGTAACCTTTGTCACAAAGTTGGCTTATTGAAATAAGATTATGATTTAAACCATTAACTAGATAAACATCACTAATTAAGGGTTTAGATGGGTTACCCACTTTACCGACACCAATGATGGTTCCGCTCTCGTTGCCTCCAAATACGACGCGGTTTCCATTTGCTATGGGAACCACTCCGGAGAGCAAACTAGCGTCACCCGTCATGTGTTTTGAACACCCGCTATCGAGTATCCAATTTCCCTTGGAGCTAAATTTAAATTTGTTGCTCCTTTTCTTTTTCTTTTCCTTGAGTACCTAAAGATAAAGAATTTCATATCATGGTACCCAAGGTCATTGGGTCCAAAAGATTAGACCTTTGGAAGCCAAGTCCAATTGGACTTAGACTTCCCCACATAATTTCTACTATGCACAACATCCGAAAAATAAGCATTCATATACAATTGTTTTTCGTCCATGCTTGTGTCCTTTGGGCTCCAAATTGTGAAAATCTTGGGAGCCATCATCCTATTGGGTGCATGCATTCGACGTTGATTTCTACGTGATGCATGTTGTGGATAGGCATAATGAACATGATGGAATGGTGCACGACGAGAATTATTCATATGATGTTGTGGGTGAACATATGCATGTGTGGGAACACGTGCGTGAGGGTGTCTCACATGGTGTGCACGTGCTCGAGAATGTGTTGCATAAAAATCATCATATGTGTGAGATGGTGGAGTAGGACGTGTGTTCCTACGTGGCATGGTATTGGTGTACATATAAGCATGCCCCTTCTTTGGAGGTGCACCCAAAGTGGGTTTCTTTCCAAAAGAAGGCGTGGACGAGGTGGAAGCACCATTGGTAGATGAACTACCAATAGAGTGTTTGCTACCACTCGTAGAGTCACCGGAAGTTGGCCTAACAAAAGTAGTGGCCGATTTGGATGGACATCCCATCGTATACCCCAAACCAATGTGGTGATTGGCCGGGAGTAAGTCACTTAGGATTTTATCCAAATGGTCCTTACCCTTATTGAATCTATTGATTCGGCCTAATGTGTTCTCATATTTCTCTTTGAGAGAACGCATAGAAGTATCTAGAGTAGATACTTGCGATGTGAGCACATAAACACGAGATTTAAGATTCTCGTTCTCAATACTCAAAGTCGAGTTTTGAGAAGTTAAATCCGCTATCCTATGTTCTTCCGGATCATCTATGCTAACATGTTCAAGTTTAGATTTGAGATTAATAATCTCATTTCTCAACTCTTCAACAACGGTGTCGTTGTTGGTGATGATAGTCTTAGGCGAGGTTTGAATGCTAGCTAGGTCATCTTTTACCTTAGTATATCTATTTACTAATTTAGTGTATTTTGACCATAATTGAGAGTTAGCATTCCTAAGATCATCCATAGTTACCTCATCGTTGCCTTCGTCATCACTATCATCGGAAGAGGAGGATCCTTGATCATGCTCCTCTCTTGCCATGAAGCACATGTGCGCTTGCTCCACTTGCTCATCGTCTGACTCTCCGCTTGAAGAATCCTCGGAGTCGGTGAATGTTGCTCCGACAAGTCCCTTCTTGTACCCCTTTTTGTACTTCTTGGACTTATCGAATTTTGGCGCCTTCCACTTCTCCTTTTGCTTATTAAGAGGACACTCCGCTTTCATGTGTCCTGGCTTGTTACACTTGAAACACAAAGGAGAGGAAGAGGCGTTAGAAGAACCAAATTTAGCTTTGTTCTTATAGTTACCTTTTCGGAAGAAACGATTGAACTTCTTGGCCATGAGTGCCATGGACTCCAAGTCCAACTCGTTTTCCGAGTCTTCATCATCGGTTGATGTGGATGTGGATGGAGCGGCCTTGAAAGCGATGGCCTTCTTCTTTGGCTCGTCTTGCTTTAGGTAGGACTTCATCTTTTCCTGCAATTTGAGCTTGCTATCCTTGCGTACCTCGTATGACATTAGAGTACCCATTAGTTTAACTACGGTGTACTTATTCATGTCATTACCTTCCTTGATGGCGAAGGTACGTTTCTCCCAAGAAGAAGGAAGTCCTTCGATAAGCTTCGAGCACTTCTCCTTTTGGGTGTAGGATTTGCCGAGAGCCTCTAACTCGTTTATGATGTCGACGAAGCGAGCGTAATATTCCTTCATCTTCTCGCCCTGTTGCATATGAAACATTTCGTAATCTTTGTTTACAACTACGAGTTTAGAGTCTCTTACCCTACTCGTCCCTTCATGAAGAATGAGGAGGGAATTCCAAATTTGATATGCACTCTTACATGTGCATATCTTATTGAAGTCCTCGGGCTCCAACGCGCATTGCAAGGCGTTCATTGCCTTGGCATTGCTTACCTCCGCGGCGACCTCCGCGGTTGTCCATTTCTCAAAGTCTTCTTCTTTGGGCTCGATGTATTCCTTCATTGTGGTCCTCCATAGAGATGCACTCCAGAGGAAGGTTTCCATCCGGCATTTCCAGTACCCGTAGTTGGTACCGTTGAAGAATGGAGGCCTTGTAGAGGAATGTCCTTCCATCACCGAAGATGCTCCTTCACGGTTCCTGAAGGTGTCATAGTTGGAAGGTGGACGCACGGTCTTGTTGTCGTTGGCAGACATAGCTAAGTATCTGGCTCTGATACCAAATGTAATGCCCTACAAGCTACTGCACAAGTACTAGAGGGGGGGGGAGGGGGGTGAATAGTACTTTAAAAATAACAAGGAGTATAATTCCTAATTATAATGCAAACAACTACCAAATCAATTTGCGGAAGCTTAAATTGAATAACAACAACAATAATAACAATGCTAACAAGAGATGTTACTGGGTTCGGATCCACCCAAGTCTCCCCGACTTGTTCCCGGTGATCCTACGTCCCAACCACCCGGATCCCCTCCGGATACTTGAGTTAGAAACCCTAACTCAAGATTTCCACTATGAAATACTTGTGAAAATCCTCCACAAGTCAAATCATACAAAATTTAATTTGTGACTCCCACAACCCGGGATCACAACCACACTCTCACAACCGAGAGTGAATCTTACAAATCAAATATGAAATGAAATAAGAAAACTTCTTACCGAACAAAATACCTATGCCTTGAGTATTGCTTACGAATTAGGGCAAGGATGATTTTGGGGAAGAAGTGGCACCAAACCCTAGCTCCAAGATGTAGATCAGCGATGGAGAGCTTTGGGGATGTTGGTGACCTAGAATCAAGCACTTGGCTTGGAAGGCTTCACACTCAATGAATCTCTCTTTGGAAGTAAGAGTTAGGAGAGATTATTGAATGGAGGGAATGAGCTTTGAATGAGCTTGGAATGATTTCTCTTGATCTCTAAACTTGCAATAATATCAGCCTTGGCAGCAATGAATGCAGCCCATCAAGTATATATAGGTTAGAGGAGAGAGAGAGAGAGAAAAACGTTTCAATTAAAGCTCCAACGGCTCTTTTCTGAACCCAACTAGTCGGTCAAAGAACAACCACCGACCGACTAGTTCATCAACTAGTCGGTCGGTCAAATAACGTGAACCGACTAATGAGTAAACTGAGAAAAGATCAAAGTACAGACTAAGGAACTAGTCGGTCTAAGAAGAGTCACTGACCGACTAGTTTCACAACTAGTCGGTCGGTTACTCAACGTGGACCGACTAACAGATAAAACTGAAGTCTGGGAAGAATTAGACTTAGTCGGTCCAAGAACAAATGTTGACCGACTAATTCACCAACTAGTCGGTCACCAAATGAACATAGACCGACTAACAATAAACAGTAAGTATGGTGAAAAATTTGGCATGTACAGTAAACTAAACTAGTCGGTCTAAGAAGAAAAGTTGACCGACTAGTTCATCAACTAGTCGGTCGATCAATGAGCACAGACCGACTAATGATAAACAGTAGCTCAAGCTCAAATGTGCATGTTTAGGGAAAGCTCAACTAGTCGGTCATAGAAGCATCACTGACCGACTAGTTCACAAACTAGTCGGTCGGTGAGTCAACTTAGACTGACTAACTGTAAACAGTAAAGAGCTAAGAATTAACTGAGAAAAACTAGTCGGTCCAAGAAGCTTGGCCGACCGATTAGATCACCATCTAGTCGGTCAGTTCTTCTTCTTGAACCAACTAACATGCACAAGAAGTCCCGAATTGAAGCGCGATGCTTCGGGAAGGATTGTATGGACTTCTACTAAGATCCTAGAGCTAAGATATGAGCGTTATGAAGATTTAAAACGTAAGACCTACTCAAGGCTTAACATTCTACGAAAGAAGCTTAAAGACTATTAATTAAACGTGACGATACCGTCTTCAATAGCTTTAATCGAATCTTCATGACTTCTAAATAGGTCCATAAGCTTCAACGAAGCTTTAGGCATACGATCACGTGCTTTGAGAAGTCTTGAGACGTCGTAATTGTTATTCATGTGAATTTGGCGACGATCTCCATAACTGCGCTCACAAAGTGTTAGTACATATTATATTTATGTTTGTTCATCATCCAAAACCAAATCCGGGGAGTCCAATATCCAACATTGCACCCTCGAGAAGATTCCCGCCGACAAGGTGTCGGATTCTTTGGTTTGGGCCCCTCAACAGGTTCGGCCCTCTCGCAGTCCTTTCTTTCCCTTCACTCCCTTCTTAGCTCATGTCCCGTTCTCCAGGGGTTGACGCTCGCCGTGGAGCTGCAGCGGCGAGCCATCCTCTTGAGGAAGCTGGAGGAGTCCTCCATGAGGGCCCAAGAACGAGCCGGGGCGGCGGAGGTAGCAATGGTGAAGGCCCAGATGGAGTCCCGGCATCTCCAGCTCTGTGTGTCCGAGCTGGAGGGACGAGTGGGTGATCTCCAGGGAAAGTTGGAGGACGCCCTGCAGTCGGCTAAGGAAGCGGCGGAGTCATTCCGCCTGGAGAGGGAGGAGCTTCAGAGGGAGTTGTCTGATCGGCACCAGGTGGCGTGGCTCGCGGAGGAGGTGGAGAGGGGCGTCGTTGAGACCCTGGGGAAGAGAATCCTCGAGGTTCTCAGGGAGGCCTTCGGTAAGTATGAAGACCTTATCGCCCCTCGGATTGTCGACGTCGTCCAGTCTTCCTTCCGGGAATGTGTGGAGCGCGTTCGGGAAGCCCCTCCGCCAGTCGATTCTCCTCGCTCCGAGCAGGGCGAAGTGCCCGAGGATGTGTCCTCCCGAGCCCGGGCCCTCTGAGCCGTCCCTCCTGGCCTTATCCTTAAAATTTTAAGCATCCGCTTCGCTTTGGGCCAGTCTACTCGAAATGGACCCCGCTATCTCCTTCGGCTTTGCTACCGGTTCTGGGGTCAATAATTGCCGGTTGCATGGCTGCCAACTTGGGTTAACTACTTTGGGTCTTTTGTCAACCAATTTTGTTCTGTTGGTGACGAACTTTGTCATTCGTCGTGAGTGGATTGTCTGTAGAGAGGTCTTTTCGCCTTGATTCCCTGTAAATAAGACACATTTTTGTACCCGGGTTAACTGTTATAAACAAAATTAACTTACTCGGGCTCCCCGTGTACTTTGCGTTGCTGCCTTGTTCTTGGCCTAGGACTGGATGACGTTGGCGCTGTCCGGGGGGAGATTCTCCCCAGACCTATGAGTGCAGGAGTCGGTCGGCGAGGGAAAAAGTTCCTCGGCTTAGGACCGGTCGGCGTCCATGCTTCGGGGGTGTTGCCCCCAGACTTATGGGCGCAGGAGTCGGTCGGCGAGGGCAAAGCTCCTCGGCTTAGGACCGGTCGGCGTCCGTGTCTGTTGGAAGAACTGCCCCCAGACTTTATGAGCGTGGGAGTCGGTCGGCGAGGGCAAAGTTCCTCGGCTTAGGACCGGAGCGCGGGAGTCGGTCGGCGAGGGCAAAGCTCCTCGGCTTAGGACCGGTCGGCGTCCGTGCCTGCTGGGGGAACTGCCCCCAGACTTTATGAGCGCTGGAGTCAGTCGGCGAGGGCAAAGTTCCTCGGCTTAGGACCAGAGCGCGGGAGTCGGTCGGCGAGGGCAAAGCTCCTCGGCTTAGGACCGGTCGGCGTCCGTGCCTGCTGGGGGAACTGCCCCCAGACTTATGAGCGCAGGAGTCGGTCAGCGAGGGCAAAGCTCCTCAGCTTAGGACCGGAGCGCGGGAGTCGGTCGGCGAGGGCAAAGCTCCTCGGCTTAGGACCGGTCGGCATCCGTGCCTGCTGGGGGAACTGCCCCCAGACTTATGAGCGCAGGATTCGGTCGACGAGGGCAAAGCTCTTCTTCCTCCTCTAGTGAGGCGGCGGTCCCCATTCTTTTGCGCTATTGGTGACACGTCAATTCCGTCGGGGATTTAAGAAAAGACAACAAGGGAATGCATTTGTACTCTCAAGAGTCCTGCCGGACTGGTACATTTGGAGGAAAAGGAAAAAAGGAAATGAAGCTAGACAGAGGGATGTAAACCTAGATAACCCCCTCTTACTAGGCCGCAACCGGGGGGAGAGACATCGCCCGCTTACTCTATGATGCGGAGGGGACCTTGGACGGTGTTGACCTTCTTCCCCTTGTCTGGCTGTGTGGAGGTCCCTTCCCCGTGGGCCGGCTCGTCGGCCTGGTTCCTGGCGTGCCCTCGGCTCATCAGCTTCTCGATATCCTTCTTCAAATGCCAGCAGTCTTCAGTGTCATGGCCATCGTCCTTATGGTACTTGCAGTACTTCTCCCTGTTCTTCCCACCTCTTTTAGCCTTCGGTGGGGGGAGATCAGCTCGCTCTTCCTTCTGTACTTGGGCGAGGATGGCGTCAGGGGTGGTGTCCCTCGTGCTTTCTCCCCGCTGTCTGTTCCTCGGCCTCTTCTCGGTCCGGTACCCTTCGGGACTGCCACGTCCGCCGTCGCCGCGCTTGGTCCCTCGAGTGGCTTTTCCTGTGTCCTCGGCCAAGGCCTCCTCAGTTAGCATGAAGCGTTCGGCCCTCGCCATGATCCCGGGGAGGTCCTTAGGGGGATCGTTGTGCAGGGACTTCTTGAGGCCTCTGTGGCGAAGCCCTTTCTTAAGGGCCGTCTGGACCACCAGGTCAGGAGGGCTGTTCACGTTCAGCCTTTCTGCATTGAAGCGGCGCATGAACTGTCGGAGCGGCTCGGACGAGCCTTGCACTATGTTGAACAGGTGTTCAGCACCAGGCTTGATCTGCCTCCCCGCCATGAAATGCTTACAGAACAACTGGGCGAGTTCCTCGAAGCTGTCGATGGAGCGGCCGGGCAGGCTGTGGTACCAGGTCCTCGCCGCTCCCCTGAGAGTAGAATAGAAGCCCCGGCAGAGTACGTCATTGTCATCTCCCTGGAAGGACATGTCCCCCTCATAGTCCATCACGTGGTGTACCGGGTCCCCTATTCCGTCGTACTTTCCCAGCACCGGGATCCTGAACCGAGAGGGGACCCGTGCGTCGGTTATTCTCCGGGATAAGGGGCACCGATCTCCGTGGATGCCCCCGGGGATGCGGCAGTGGCCTGCCTCTGGCTCGTTAGGGGGTGGAGGGAGTACAGGCGCCGGCGGGGCTGGCTCCACGGCCCTCGCCACACTGGGGGTCGGGCTGACCCGGCGCTCCCGACTCCTCCCGCGGGAACTCCTGCTCCACCGTGATCGGTCTCTTGAGTGGTGTCGTTCGCTTCTCCTGCGGCGGGACGACCGTGACCGATGAGATGATGCCGTAATCGATTCTCCCTCCGTCCCTTCGGTTTCCCGTCGGCTCCTTTCGCGATAAGGGGAGGAGGCGCGTGACCTCGCCTGACGGGAGCCGGACCGCGTGAACCGACGCTCTGTGTTCGGTTTCCGAGTCCCGTGGTCGTCGACCACGGCGGACCGCAAGTGCGGGGGACCCCCCGCCCATCGATGGCTATCGTTCAACGTGCCTCCGTTGGACGGCGCGGGGCCGACGAGCTGCTGTACCGTCGCGACCAACGTCTGGAGGCTCGCATTGGTCTCCTGAGCCAGGGCGCGGAGCTGTCCCTGTGTGGCTAGTTCTGAGCCGCCGGTCTCTTCGGTTGAGTGGGCGGGGTGGCCGTCGACGTGTGTGTCCTCGGGGTTGCCGTTTGATGCGCCATTCCCCTCCTCCGGGATGGGGGTCATGCGCTTCCTTCCATTGCTGGCTCGTGCCATTGTAGGTGTGGTTTGCTTCTTCGTGGGACGGCGTTCGGTTCCCACAGACGGCGCCAGATGTTTCAGAGTGTTTTCTCACTACAAAGCGTTGACCGTGGACAACCCGGTCAACGTGGTCAAGGGGCCCGCTTGGGTCCCTCGGGGGCTTCGAGTCGATGCAGATGGGGCGAGGGGGAGCCTCGGCCCTGGTTGAGACGCTCGGCCTCGGACGGTCGCGCACGGACTCGGAGGTAGGACGACGAGGGGTAGCCTCAGTCGTCCAGCTAGATGCGTGGTCGGCGAAGGGCGAGGGGAAGCCTCGGCCCTGGGAGAGACACTCGGCCTCGGCGGGATGTGCTCGGCCTCGGCGGTCAGACGATGAGGGGAAGCCTCACTCATCCAGCTGGGTGCGCGGTCGGCGAGGGGCGAGGGGGAGCCTCGGCCCGTTGATCAGATGTCCTCCTGCGTAGACGAGAACGCTCGTCAGGGGGCCGGACCTTGGTTCCGGCCAAATCCCCTCCGATGCCTAAGTCAGACAGAGATCTGAAAGAGGAGGCCCGGCGGAGACGGTTCGACTCGTGAGGAGATCGGAACGGCGTCTCACGGCGCGAGCGGGGGAGGAAGGAGATGGAAAGGGGGAACTAGGTCGTTGATGGAGTACCTTAGGCGTTAGATACCTGAGATGCGGTCATGTGCTTCATCGTCCTCCTAGCCCTTTTAAAGAGCTCCCAGCGTGATTGCCTCTGGCCCACTTCCCTCGCCCGCCCTCAATCATGCCCCCTCAATCCGCCCCCCGTCGCCGCCCCTTGCGACATGCCCGCACCTCCCCATTACCGTCATTTAGTGGTCGCGGAACCGGGGGAGCGGTTATCGCAGGAGTGGGCGAGTGAACAGCGGGTACCGGGGCCGGGTCGGATCGATAGCAGGGGGGTCCCTTAGTGGGTTTTGTGAAACTGGCCGGTATACGTAGATGGGCTCCCGGCCAGCAATTGGGCTCCTGGGCTCGTGTCTTTTGGGTCTCGGTCAAATAGGCGTAACAATTTGCATCACATGTCGATCGGTCGCCGACGTGGCTCCATGGGTCACTCGACTATAGAGTTCGGTCGATCGATCGTCGACGGGGCTCCATGGATCACTCGATAGCCGAGTTCGATCGATCAGTCGTCGACGGGGCTCCATGGGTCGCTCAACTATAGAGTTTGGTCAATCGATCGTCGACGGAGCTCCATGGGTCGCTCAACTGCCAAGTTCAATCGATCGATCGTCAACGAGGGCTCCAACGGGACTCGGAAGCTCGTCGAAGAAAATCCCCAAGCTTAGTCGGAGGAAGGTCCGGACTTGGTACCTCTGCGGGTCGAGTTGAGGTAGCTTGGTTAAATGAGCTTGGACGAGCCCTGATCAGAGGGAAG
Source organism: Scilla litardierei (assembly GCA_030789695.1). NCBI lineage: Eukaryota > Viridiplantae > Streptophyta > Magnoliopsida > Asparagales > Asparagaceae > Scilla > Scilla litardierei. The sequence continues at coordinate 105,009 of JAULAV010007665.1, read as the reverse complement.
TTAATTCGGACATCGTCCTGGCGGCCGTCAAATCAGATCTGTAGCTTATTTTTTCTTCCCATCTCTCCACGTGGACCTCGTCTACGTCTTCGTCTTTGATAAACAAAAATATGACCTTTGGGGTCGAGTGGGTCCAGTTCAATGGGGGTCTCGAGCCATCTGATCTCCTGCAGAAACTAATATGTTTGGCCCTGTGAGTTTGCGAGTGTGGGGTGTGTTGACTTCCAACGAAGTCATTCAATTCAGCCCTGGTTGTGCTCTCGCAATGAAAGGACCCAATTGCCCTTTGGGAAGACGTAGGGTCTTGTTCTTCATCAACAACGAACACCGACTCTCACACCACCAACCTGACTTTGGGCTTGGTTATAAGGGTGGTGGCTCTCTAGGGCACGCCTTCATTTTGTTTCATGCAACATGTAACAAAGTTTGCATAGTTTCGGAAGAATAAAGGGATAATATAATCATGCATCAAGTTTGAGGATTGTAAAGCTCCCTTAAAGCGTTGCTGCGAGAGCCAATGTTTTCCTTCGAGACGCCGCTCTGTCTAAGGTAGAACGATCTACATTAATTATGTCAAGGTTTAGGCAGAGTTGCCCCTTTTTAGATTAAAATGATGAGATCAATCTCTTGAGCTAGGATCATCGCCTTGATACAATAACTTGAAGTTGGTCAAATCTTCAGAATTGGAAAGTGCTCGAATCAGTCGGGAGCGAAGTCGCCCATGTCGCTCCCTTAAGAGAGATTGGCCGACAGGGGGCCATTGATTGGTGTGGCGAGTCAACATAGTTAATACTAGATAACAACGGGGATGTTGACTCGGAACTGTTTTCCACAGACGGTACCAACTGTTAAGACCATAAATGACCGAAACGGTATTTGGGCTGAAGATGGATCCATCGTCGGGGCGGAGCCACGCTAGCGAAGTGGGTCTCGTGAACGAGCATCTTCGGGTCGAGGGAGCTAAGATCGGACTCCACAGATGTATGTTGACCTAGATTATGGTATCTCCGTAATCCTGCAACATGAGAAGATTGTTATGGGATCGTGGTTGGGGCCCGACCGATCCCCCTTCGATGCTCAAGTTAACTTCCCACAGATAAAAAGTATTGAGCTATATCAAAGAGAAGACATTAGAGAAGGAGATGAAAGCATCTTTTGTGTGTGTCACTTAGCCTTGAGTGGAGATCTGCCCCCCCTTCTCCTAGGGATATTTATCCCTCCTTTGCCATGCAACCTCCATCCCCAAAATGTGGCCACTAATTACTCAATTGGTGGGCTTTGAATTAGTCATCAAAGGGTGTAACTCCCCCCATTATTCTGGCCATTACCTCCCCCAATTAAGACTATGGAAGTGGGCCATCGTGAGGTTTGTTATTATTATGCTCATCATAGGAAATTTATTCTTCCCAAGAGTAATGGGTTATGAGGGAGGTTGGATTGACTCATTCAACCCAAACGATATGGGCTATGGGCCATCTTTATCCACCCGGTAGAATTGTCTACTTGCTTAATGGGCTGGGCCCATATATTTAACAGTTGATCTACCCTGAATTTTGTCTGGGCTTTGGTCAACTTCACATTACTCTAACTCAAGTTGTACCATCCACTGGCTATTTCGTTATTTCTTTCAAGTGAAACTCCATACCTGAGAAGTATGGTACGATCTTGCTACTTGAAAGAACACACATATCATCTTAGAGCTACTGAACATTATCCATGAGTGGAAATTGAGTTATATTTTTATACAACTGCATGTGAATGCTAATTTCCTCACATGTTGTGCTAGATTAGGCCTAATGTTCAAGGATATAGAGAACCTCTATCTAAGGAAGATGCCTATACTACTAAGCACTTAAGGATTATAGATTGGTAAGAGAGGCTCTCATAAGTGCTCTTGAACAAGGTCATGATGCTAAACACCATCTGGAAGGAGATTAAGGATAATCATTTTTAGGTCAATCTATATGGCACTCACCTTGATCTTTATTTTTGTTGCAGTCATAGCTAGAGTTGTGCAAAACATTGACATTGAGATGTCAATGTTCTTACACCTTGAAATATAAAAGCTTGGCTTAGGAGTTTAGCCACCGATCTCCTCCAAGGGGTTAATTGTGCGGGCCCTATAGAGTTCTAAGGCATCCAAAGCAGATGATAGGTCACTGAGGGTGGATACCCCTAAGCACCCCAATGCATGTTCAAGTCTAACCATGCCCTACAAGAGAAGGGAAAGGTCTTGTAGTGGAAGAGTAGAAATGCTAAGGTCAAGGCGACTGATGATTAGGAATGACTATTGCATATTATCACCCCTCAATAACGTCATTTATGAATAATTTATATTCATTTCGGCTTCATTATGTGTGTATTGTGAATAACATTAGAATATGGAGCTTATTCTCTATTTATGTGCAAAATGCTATTTTTATTGTTCTCTTGCGCTTTATTATAATTTTCATGTGTAGATAATGTGCTCACGACTCCAACGTCTATTTTTGCAGATTTTTAGGACGTCGGGAACACCCCCTATAAATTCCGAAAGAAAGAACTGAGGATTGAAGATCTTGGAAAAGAATCTACATGGTCGTGTGTTACACTCCACACGGTCGTGTGGAGTGTAACACTCGTAAGCTTGTCGAAGTGCAGCCACACGTTCGTTATAAGAAGCCACATGATAGCATGGAGAGGATTCAAGAGCCGAAGAAAATAGAGATCGATGCGGTCGTTTTAACTCACGATGCAACCGCATTGTCAGTCGCAAGAATGAAACAGTAACTTCGAGGGGCTTAAACGGGCGTTTCAATGATCAACGCGACTGTGTCGATCTGTGATAAATGCGAATCCCAACAGCACGACAAGACCGTGTCAGCCTCGACGCCACCGCGTCGATCGCACTTTTGTCTTCTTTCACATGACTTATACGATCGAACCCATTTGTTTTTTAGCCGTCGATCTAATCAATCAACCGATATGATTAATTGGGATTTGAGGGCAATATAAAAGGAGATCCCAGCCCCCATTTTCGTAATCCTTGGATACTCTAAGGCTTGGAGACGTGAATTTAGGGTTGGAGCTGGAGGAGCTCGGGGAGGAAGATTAGGGATTCGATTTTTTCGATTCAAACGCAGATTTGATCTCTCTCTTCTTCTCTTTCCTTGTGTATTTCATATTGTATTGCATTGTAATCTGAATTAGGTGATCTTTAGTGACAAAACATTTCACTTTCTTATTGCAATGAGATAAAATTTACTTTGTATGTGTTGTGGATTAATCTAGGCTTTATGATTCGTGATTTCTATGTTCCATGCATATTTCAATGCGAGATTTACTATGACTATTAGTCTCTAAGATTGCTTAATGAATGATTCGAGAGGGTATTCCTTAAGAGAGGATGAGATACTCCGAGATGGGGTTTCATTATGTTTATTGCCATGGGATTGATGACATAATAGATTTAGTGTGTTCGATTGCACAAGCTGAGTGGATCCGAAATCGAATCACGTTCATATTGAGATATCGTCATCGTGTATGCTCTGAGAGGATGCACAAGGGACTTGAGATAATCATTCATGTATGCTCCGAGAGGACGCACGATTGACCTTAGAATCAATTCATAATTACCCTAGGTGACCCCACAACACATGCAAACCCCCTATCTCTTTATCCTTAATTGGTTAACCTGTAGAACAACCACCTGGATTTCAACATGAAACTTTGGAAAATCATGTTTTCAAGTTAAAGAAAGCATTGTATGGGTTTAAAACAAGCACCACGTGCTTGGTATGAAAGATTAAAGATTTTCTATTGAAATCTAATTATTCTATTAGAAAGATAGATTCTACCTTATTTACCAAACATATAGATTCTGATGTTATAATTATTCAAATATATGTTGATGATATAATATTTTGATCTACTAATGATTTATTATGTCAAAAAATTTCTAAGAAAATGCAGAATGAATTTGAGATGAGTCACATGGGTGAACTTACATACTTTCTTGGATTACAAATCAAACAAATGAAGGAAGGTATATTTATTCACCATAGTAAATATACAAAGGAACTCATCAAAGATTTGGACTTAAGAATTCTGCAGCAAAACGTACTCAAATGGGTACATCATCGACTCTTGACAAGATATAAATGGTAAACGTGTCGATCAATGACTATATCGAGGTATGATCGGATCAGTACTTTACCTTATTGCTAGTAGACCAGATATTATGTTTTTTGTATGTTTATGCACTAGATATAAATCTGACCCTAAGATATCATATTTTATTGCTGTCAAAAAGATAATTAGGTATATTAAACATACATCTAATTTTGGTCTATTTTTATCCAAAATCAAATTCATTTGATTTGATATCATATAGTGATGCAGATTTTGCTAGTTGCAAATCTGGTCGCAAAAGTACAAGTGGTACTTGTCATTTTTTAGGTCAAGCATTAGTTTCTTGGTTTATTAAGAAACAAAATTTTGTTTCATTATCAACCACAGAAGCAAAATATATAGCCGCAGGATTAGCATATGCACAAATACTATGGACGAAACAAACAATTTTAGACTATGGCATTAAATGTACCACATGTCCAATCATGTGGGATAATACTAGTGCTATTAATTTGTTTAAAATTCCAGTACATCATGCATGTACTAAACATATAGATATTCGTCATCACTTCTTGGATGATCATGTCCAAAAAGATGATATTATATTAAAATATATTGATACTAAAAATCATATTGCTGATATCCTTACGAAGCCTTTAAAAGAAGAAACCTTTCTAAATCTTAGAAGAGAATTGGGTATATTAAGTGAATCTAATTGTTAATACTATATTATTACTTAATATTATATTATTTTCATTATATAATTTTTCTGGATTTTTCTGAATTTTTATTTTTATTTATTTTGGTCGACCAGCTAACTAAACTAGAAGACTAATACGTATGTTCAGAAAATATAAATCCAGATATTTTTTTCTTAACATAAAATTATTATTATTATTAATATAATTATTTTTTTCCTTTACTACAAATTTAAATCAAAATAAGACAAAACTTTCATTTAAATTTTCCCTCTAAACGGACTAACGTGCATTGGAAAGGACCAAGTACAAGTCCTTACGTAAGTGTACGATCTTATCATCCTTACATGCAAGTACACCTACCCCTATCACCCATATCACCTATCCACATCAACCCATTTGACCGAATAAAGTATTCAAATAAAACTGTTCATTCATCTTCCCAATGCTAAAAAAGAACCCAAAACGCGATTAGTCGACAAAACTGTCGACCAACCGTCGACAGTTTTCTGAAAACTGCCATTTCTGATCGTTCTTTTCGCGATTTCTTCCACTGATTTGTTTCCCAACTGACTAATAAACGTTATTAAATGGTTTCTATTTCAGTTCTGATGATTCAAAATTCAAATTTCCCACTTCAACATATCTATTTAAACTCCATGGGTTTCTCTTCTTTTTTCACCATGCGAAGACCAAAGTACCAAAACTCCAACCATTCAACAATCTTTAAAGAAGATTTCGTAAAAATCAATCCCTAATGGCCTCTTCATCATACCCAATACAGCAATGACGCCAAAACTCAGTAGACCACCGTCCCGTTGCTTTCAACACCATTGAAGCTAGAGCAAAGTTTGATGCCATGGATATCGTCCCCTTCCATGTCGAACGTTTCATTGACTTTGGCGATGAAACAATCCAACAATACCACATCCTTCCCCTTTCGACAATGTTAAACTTCTTCATCTTTGGAGTGACCCAATTCCATACTTACCTAGCCTTGTTAAGGAGTTCTATCGTAATATGGTTGTTTTCATGATGAAGGCCTCATCTATTTAATAACAACTGTGAAAAGTGTAGATATACGCCTCACATATGAGTCACTTGCCAAAAGTTTAGGCATTCCAAGATCCCACACTTTCGACCTAGGAGTTCCTATGGAAGACCCTCACATTGTTGCTCGCCTAAGCCCAAACTTTTGCATAGGTATGAGTGCCATAGCACTAAATCCCATTCCCCGAATTCTCCTAAAGATTATCACGTATAATCTTATTCCAAAGACCAGCCCGTTTAACTACATTAACGAGAACCGCACTGGGACTATCTATGCCATCATATGTAGCATTAAGATAAATTAGGCCAATCCTCTCATGTTGACCCCAGTTAAACCGGCCACAACCCATATTTACCTTCATAGCACCATCACTAGGATCCTTCAACACTTCGGTGTTCCCCTAGACCGTGAAGTTTCCATCTTCAATCCTCAACGTATTGATTCTTCCGTTATCAATCACATGGAACTTTCACCACCTCCACAACAAGAAGAGTACCCTTTAGAACCCCAACCTCAACCTCGTCGTCGCAAGCAAATGGTTAAACCTCGCACTCCTCCCTCTCCTCCTCCTCGAGCCACCGTTCAAGACCAAATCAATGAACTCCATAACTACATGAACAAGTGATTTGAATGAGTTCAACTCACTTTATAGCCTTTGAATCACGTCTTGATCGAATGGATAATGTGGTGGAGAATATGCAAGAAACTCTAGCCAAAATCTTGAGTCATTTTGAACAATGGAACCCCTAAGCCTCTTCAAGCTCTCGCTATTATCCTCCTCCGACTCCTTCGGAATTTTGAAGGAATTCTGGAAGCAATTTCCGCATTTTTGGCCGACCAAAGCCCATCATTTGGTCGACCAATTTCTAAAGCATAGTTGCTTTTTAAGAATTAATATTGTATGGTGTGCTATGTATTTGGTGTTGTTTGTTTTAGTATGATGTATTTGCTTTTTGCGATATTATCAGTATAAGATCTGTGTTCTGTACTTCCCCTTTGAATTAATAAAATTTGCTTTTTAAAATTGTATGAAAATTTTCATTTTCTGTATTTTTGGTCGACCAATACACTTAGTTAGTCGATTAATAAACTCAGAAAACCCCATTTTTTGGTGATTTGATAGTGGAGAAAATACTAAAATAAAAATTTTTGCAATATCATTATTTAACATAAAATAAATTTTTTCATTTACTTCATGTTTACACAATATGATTAAATTATGTTTTTTATTTATAACATGCTTAACATGCTACTTATGCTACCTTACTCCATGCTACTTATGCTACCTTACTCAAAGATGCTTCTAAATGCTCATGACATTATTTATACATATATGTACGTATGGCATATGAAACATGGTTGTCCCGGATAGTAACTCCGAAAACAATGTAGTTTTACCACAAACGCACAGTTAAGTGGTAAGCGGGTATCGAATCACGGGGAGGAACTATTGGTATCCATATGGATTACTAAGCTATTGTGAAATGGTGGCAAAGAAATATTGGTGTCACAATCATTCAAAGTGTTGGTTGTAATTTCAATTTATAAGAATGCCTAGGGCTTGGAAATCCCCACTATAGATTTCAAGCAATTAATGTGAAACACGAATTTCTATATTACTACTCTTGATTTATGGTGAACTTGTCGCAACTAAATTAGGAAGCAACACACGCTCTCATGCTACACAAGTCTATAGTAATCTAAACTAGAGCTTCGCTCTCGTGCAAGCCTAGTCCAAATTACTAGCATTAAGATCGATAATAATATTCACTTCCAACTCAAGCTCGCTCTCGTGCAACCTGAGTTCTAATCTAGATCGTGATAGTTCGTATCCGTTTTACCGTCGTACAAACAAATATAATTATAGAAATATAATAAATATGCTAGCTTTGGTCTCTCTATTGCACCAATTCTAGGAAATCTCGATTATAGATCTAAATCGAATATCTATGGCTTACCTTAGATCAAGATCCTCTCTCGAGCTCTCAAGACCCAATAGAAATCCCTAGCTATCCGTAGTAAATCAATCACAATCTAACCCTTAGCAAGTTTAGCGACATAGCAATTCAATAGATCTCACAAATCATACTTTAAATCCATAGGGTTCATCCCTTTGCCTTAGAGCAAAGAGACTACTCACAATTCATCATAGAAATCACAATAGAAACAAGATGTGCAATAGAATTCATCACAAAACTGAGATTTAGAGAGAAATATAGCATAAAAATATCAACTTGCAAGAGTTTAGACAAACCAATTTTGGAATACAAGCTTCAAGAATAGGAATTTTAGGTCTTTCTCTCCAATCCTTTTGCCAAAAGAAAACTAGAACTACAATTAAAACTAAGAAAATTATTCTAAAGAATCTCTCCTTGGGTTGCCCTCAAAACTAGGCACTTATATCCGCCCAAAAAATTCAGAAAATCCTAACAGATTTGCCCCTAAACAGCTACAAACCCTAGATTGGGAATCTGGCCAACGGCACACTCGGTCGAGTGAACTGCACACTCGGTCGAGTGAGACATCTACAGAAATTGGGGGTTTCAGCGTTCTGGAAGTTCAGACCACTCGATCGAGTAGTCTTCTCACTCGTTCGAGTGAGATTCATACACGGTCGAGTAGGACCTACTGCAGATCCTATCTAAAAACAGAGAAGCGTCGAAGGATTTCTTCACAATTTATTTCTCCACTCGGTCGAGTGGGCTTCTTACTCGGTCGAGTGGAAATTCTTACTCGGCCGAGTATATTCTGGCTCTTCTTCAGGCTGGATTGGACGTGTCAGCTTCACTCAGTTGAGTGGGCTGCGTCACCCGGTCAAGTGAGCTGCTTCACTCGGCCGAGTAGCCTGTTTTTGTACTCTTCTCTCCTTCTTCTGGCTTCCTCGTCATTTCTTTCGCCTTCCTTCTTTTTTTACTCATCCCCCAACACCATTAGCTCTCTGATATCATCGTCAATGATGCTCCGGCATGCAAGTAGGCGTTTGTGGCTCCAAATTGCTCCTGATTGCTCCATATTTCCTGAAATCAGACGAAACAAAGGAATAATGAAATATATCGTGAAAACGTCGTATAATCGTTAAAATCGCGATATGAGCAATCATTATGGGATGGAAAAAATGCAGAAATAAAGTGTAAAATATGAGCCTATCAAAATCCACCAAGCTTACATCTTACTCGTCCTCGAGGAAGATACGTAAAAAGTGAACTTGGCGAATAAAACAAAGAAAAATCAAATGGATGAAAAAGAAGATGAAGAAGGGAAGTGCTACATCATTCTCTCAGAACTCGGGTTTGCTTACTCAAATAGCATGAGCAATGAATAAGAAACATCACTAAAGCTTCTATTTCGACATCATCTCATATGGGTACACTTGATAGAAAAACTAAGAACAAGGTGAATCATATGAAATATGAAATCATTTTAGAATCAAACATCGTCTAAGGCATAGAAAAATGATATTCATAATTATAGACAACACACTTTTCAGTTGACTTCTTCTATTTGGAGTATAAGAGATAGCACGCAATTCAAATCAATAAGAATAGAAAGAGATGGTTTTCATGAATTTCATGCCAATTTTTCAATTCATAGATGTCGTTATACTCTAAGTCGTCTCCCTAAGTATCAGAAATTACCTAGGTTAGGTCGTCATGCAAATATAAGTAGTCACTCTCACACACATCATTGGATCTCCTCCCCCAAGCTTATCTATAAGCGTGGTGGCATCAAATATGAACTTTTTCCCATATTTTTTTGTAGCTCCATATATAAAAAGGAAAACAAGAAAGAAGTAAAGAAGGGGATTGTGTATATACAATGAAACTTTTCTTTTTCTTTTTCTTTTCTCTTTTTTTCTTTTTTTACACAAGAACAATCCCAAAGAAAGATGCAAAGATATAATTTTTCGTTTCTTTTGAGTTTTTGGGATAATAGAGCTTATTTCTTTTTAGCATAGAAAAGATGCAATAATAAGATTCACTTAAGGGGAGATTCAACAATGATTATATGTATAGAAATACTTTTCAATATATGTGGAGAAAGAATATATGATAATGCTCTATTCACTCTTTTTGTATGTGCACAATAACTTCAGCAGGGCAATGTCATCTACTCAGTTCGATTTCTGAAAGTAAACTAGTCTATTCATATCAAACGACAATCAATTCATTCAACCTGGAAGTTCAATTAACATTTCATACAATAAGAAGTGATATTAAGATACAAAGCAGTACTCCAAGTAATAGGCAGTCAATGCATGAATCTTGGTATGTTTTCTTTAAAAAAGTATATAATAATGTAATTCTCAGACGAGTCAATGCTAAAATTCATTCATGGACAAATAATAAACACGTTGGAAGTTCTTTTTCTCAAGTGCACGGAAAATATATCGCAGATGATATCAGAAATAAAAAACAATAGCATGGCAAGAGATACGTGCATAAGAGCAAAGCGAAATCCAAGCTATATTCATCATAGGGAATTCATCTCTAGCAAAGAAAGTAAAAGAAGTAAGGATAAAATGAAATCTAACTATACACATGCAAGCGCTCCAAAAAATGAAGAAAACATGATGAATGCGAAAAAATGAAAAAGTGCGTGAAAATAAGTGGGAAATGAAGAAAAGAGAGAAAATAATGATAAAAACAAGGAAAATAAAAAAGTGTGTGGGCACACTCACTCCCCCAAGCTAAGCATCACATTGTTCTCAATGTGCGAAGTGTTGCGCACGGACAAATAAGATTGGGGTGGGTGGGTGTGGATGCAATATGATGCAAAATAAAGGAAAATAAGGAAAATAAAATATGACATGATGGTATATGCAAAGGATATATGCTAAGCGAGCATGCAAAATGATGTATGGATGGATGCAAGATAGTGGCCCAGAAATACATACTCTCCCCCAAGCTGAAATATACAGTGCCCTGCAAAAAGGTGAAGACGGATGGGCATACAAAATAGTGGGGTGAGGTGGAGCAAAAATATGACAGGCATCAAGAAGTTGTGTCTAGGCTGGTGCATCGCCATTACCTCCCTGCTGTTGCTGCTGAGGGGAAGGCTGCTGCTGCTGCTGCAGGCAGTGGAGAATCTGGTTCAGTGTGAGGTGAATACCAGGAATCATAGCAATACGGGCCTGCTAAGCAATGACAGCCACCGTGAGAGCCCTAAGGTCAACTCTAAGTCCACTCACTGTCGACTCGATAGCACTGAGGTGCTGCTCTCTATCGTCAAGAGTGGAGGCAGAGGGACGTGGAGGTGTACGAATGAGGGGTCTCACACGGCCTCCAAATACTAGTGGGGCCACTATCGGGGGTGTGCAAGGAGCGGAGCTCATAACAAGACGCTCAGCTTCTAGGGGAGGCTGAGACAGAGGAATGCTCTCTGGGATATGTGCAACAGAGGAGGAGGTTGGAATATCAACATAGGACGATGCAGGCAGAGAGGTCGTGGCAACAGCTGCGGTGACAAACACCACGACACTCTCAGTAAATAGGCGGAAACAGAGAGTTAAGCATCGACATGTGGGGCAGTTGTGAAATCAGGAGATAGTGACACCCCGGGAGTCGAAAAATCAGGTGTGTCGAGGGTCTCTGCGGTCGTAGAGGAAGAAGGGTTGCCTCTCTCAAAAGTGGTGGGGACAGCACTCTCAAAGCTCATATAAGAAACCGATTCAACTCTCAGCGGTGCGGTGGCGGTGGAACCAGATACATCGGCAAAAGTGGAGCTCTTGGCATGAGCATAAGTGGAGACAGATGTACCGGGCTCGAGGATCGGATAAGAAGTAGGCTAGGAAATCGGGATCTCAGGGGCAAGGGGCTCCACATGGGGCTCCTGTTGCTCGTCGTCGGGCTCGAGTACATATACAGGTGGGATCAGGAGGTCCATCAGGAACTTCCACTCTGCACCTGCTGGTCTAATATGTGTATGAACGTAGTTCAGAAGCACTATATAATCAGCTGAGAAGGGACCATGTAACCAGACCCAATGACGTTGTCTGTGGGGATGGATCATGTGGATATGGGCCAAACCATCTAGAGATAAGGAGGTGGGACCCGTAGCATGGCGTAGGCCAGCGGGAAGCTGGATGTCGAAAATAGGTGCTACGAGGGTGATTAGACCGCCACAACATATCGCCTTGGTGGAGGCAATCAAAGGAAAGATGCGGTGAAAATACCATCTAGCAATATCAATGGAAATTGTAAGGACTAAGAAATCCCTGGTGCCCTCTTAGGCTCTCTCACTAGACATCGCTTGGAGCATGGAAAGCTCTGGCGTGGACATGGTCCCAACCTATGGCCTGGCAATAATGGTGTTCGCCAGAAGGCGCTATGCAAGTCACAGGCAGGGGTGGACTATAGAAGAGGCCTTTGCCCTGCTAGGGTCGAAGTGGTGCGTGCCAGTGATCGTGTCCCAAAAGCAGCAGCAGAAAAGACAGACTGGTGTGATGCGTGGGACCATAAGCTCGGTCGAGGTCTGGGACATGGGGCCAATGAAAGTATGCTCGGGCCATGTCGTGCGAGATCTCGCACTCCTGGTCCATGAGCCTGAAAGAATAGCCCCTAGGAGTCATACGAATAGAACTCAAGACCTCAAGTGTCGGGTGGATATAGGTGTCCGTCGACACTGACAAAAATTTGCCCCACCCCATGTTGTCATACAACTAGTGCAAGCCCTGAAATACCCCTAGGCACTCAAGTGTATCAATATGTGCAAACCTAGTGGGTATGATCTGATGTTGTGAGATCCTCTCAAATTTGACGCAATATGCGTCATCTCTGAAAGTGATCCCGTGCATCTCGATCGTAGGGATAGGCTATGCTTGTGGTACTGGTGGTGCTGGGGGTGGTACAAGTGGTGCTGAGGATGCATGGAGTGTAGCTACAGGTTCGCTATGCGATGGGGGCACTGTCCCAGAGGAAGAAGGACCGGGGTCGCCAGTCCTCTTCCGCTTGGAAGCGGGCTATCGAGCGCTAGATCTAGTGCGTGAGGGCATCGATGAATGCCGTGAGATGCACACCAATCAAGTGATATCAAAATTCTCAGAATAAAATATGGAACGAGTGTACCGAGCACGATGCGACTCCGAGCAAGCAAATAAGCGCGACAGAGCTCCCCTAAGCTCCAAATCAGCAGTCAATCTCCCCCAAGTTTTCCTGTTGCACAAAACCAATTAATTAGTGTTAAGAATTCATAATACATGGGGTAGATCAAGATAAATTGGCGAAAAATGGGGTTGAATAGGGTTGGGGGTTGGATTAGGGCTTACGAAATAGATAGGGGAAGATATAGGACGAAATAGGGGTAGATGGGGGTTGTTAGCCAGACTTGGCTGGAGGTGGGGTCGTTGAAGGTGGGCTCACCAAAGGTGGCACCGAAGGTGGAGCCATCGATCGGGTCAGCATGCACTCGGGCGAGCTGGCGTAGGAGCATTGGTCGAGTCAGAGAAAAGGGGGGAAAGCGTTGATAATTGGGGATTAGGGCTGCGGGCGAGTCGATTTTGGGGATTAAATGAGGGCGGCCCGACTTAAGTCACTCGACCGAGTGACGATCGTCACTCGGTCGAGTGGCCCTAATATTAACACTTTTGAAATTTCGACTGGTTGAGCGACTCGGCCAAGTGGTTCGAGTCACTCGGGTGAGTGATAAGTTCCACTCGGTCGAGTGAGAAATAAAGATAGAGTATGAAATTTTTGTGATTCTACTACAGTCTCCTACTCGGTCGAGTGGAATTAGTCACTCGGTCGAGTGGACTAATGACTCGGCTGAGTAGATAGGCCTTACAGAGCAAGATATTAGAGCTGTCTGCTACAGGGTGCACTCGGCTGAGTGACAAGTCACTCGGCCGAGTGGCATAAAATTTACATAGTATGATTTTTGGGACTTCCCTGTTCAATGCGTCACTTGGTCGAGTGACTTCTTCACTCGTCCAAGTGAGAATCTCACTCGGTCGAGTAGGGTGTCTGTTTCAGCTCTTTACTCTCTGTTTTTCTCTGTATTCTGTTTTCCCCTCTCTCGTCAGTTTCTTCATTCCTTTATCATTTAAGCACATCCTCGGGGCTGTTGTCCATCGTCATGGCTACCCTCCATTTGAATGGATTTCTCATATCTTCTTCCTGCCATAAAAAACATTGCATGTTGTCAGAATTTTCTGGACTCTTGACTCACTAAACTAATAAAAATCTAAAACTAAAATAAAAACTAAAATTCAATTAAAAAGAACTAAGATAAAAACATCGGGTTGCCTCCCGACAAGCGCTTGTTTATGGTCTTAAGCTCAACCAATTATGATTTCACGTTAAGCTCGTGATGTTCGGCGCATAGGAGATGTGCATGTCAAACTTTGTGAGGAGGCCGGTAGGATTTAGATGATGTGCTTCTTCTTGCTTGGCCTCCTTTAAGCGTGATTCATCTCTAATGATGGCGAGGTATGACTCTCCCAAGCTTCAATTTTTAGCGTCTTTTTTCTTTCCCGACGATGGTACAGTATTTGTCGGTGGCGCGTTCTTTCCTTGCTTCATCGAAGAGAGCTTCCAGAGTTCTTTAATGCTCACGACATCAGTGTTGTTCTCCTCTTCCTCGGTTGGAGGATCCAGGGCATCTCCATTTGGAGCACCATTTTCAGAAATTAGCACTCCGTCAAGACTATCCGTGTGCAATGCTCCAATGGCATATGGCATGACTTCATCGATGACCTCATCAAGTAGGTCTACATAGTCGCTTTCCTCCAGCGAAGATCTATTCTTCATGGCGCATGGAAATTGGAACTCGAATTCGATATTTCCAACGTTTAGCAACAATGTTCTCTCTCTTATGTCCACAATGACTCTGGTGGTAGCTAAGAAGGGGCACCCAAGTATAAGAGATGTATCTCCCTCTTCTTTTACATCCATGATGACAAAGTCACATGGAACACAAATCCTCCTGGTATTTGAAGCGGCACATTTTTAGTGATTCCCACCGGCCTAATGATACGTCCATCGGTGAGTTGAATCTTCATGTTGGTGGCCTTAAGGTCGGTCCCCGTATTGAGCTTCTTGAACATGGCGAGAGGCATAAGGCTTACGCTCGCATCCAAATCTACCAAAGCCCTTTGTAGGGGGACTCTACATGTGTGCACGGAATCTTTGAGGAACTTCGCATACGTTGGGATTTCAATAATGGCATCAAGGAAAGGGATGTCAAGCTTATACCTCTCAAGTACTCTAGAAATCGAGCAAATGTTTTCTCCAATTTGGCCTTTACCAACCGTTATGGGAATGGTACCTATGTCACATATATCCTCTCCTTCGGGGGCTCATCAACTTCAGATTTTTCCTCATTTTTTGTCGCCACCGTGACGCTTTCCTCTTCATTTCTTTCCTCTTTCTCAACTGAAAATTCATTCCTTGGACTCCTAGTTTGAACCATGGCAGGAGTAGTATCCTTGCTGCCTCTAGTAGTCACCGCCACTACCGCATTTATGTGGCCGTTGTTGCCCCTTGGGTTTGGTTCCGATTGAGCCGGCAATTGATTTTGAGCCTTGTTTAGCAATGTGATTTGCTCCGCCAATTACGCCACGATTTTGTTGAGACTATCTGGGCACGTCGATAGTTTAGTGTTGTTCTTCTTCTGATCGGTCATAAACTCCTCAACTCTAATCTTATGTTCAGATCTTTGTGGTGTCGACGGTGGGTTTTGTGGCCTCCATCCATGATTAAATCTCGGGGGTCTATAAGGCCCTGCTTGTTGCCTTTGCTGGAATTGTTGTTGTTGTGGCAGCCTTTGTTGATAGGATTATTCATGAGGTGGCAGGCAAGCTTGTTGTTGTGGTTGTGGTTGTTGAGGAGATGTTAAAGCTCCACTATTGTTTGCATATGAAAATCCGGGGTGAGACTTCCCAGCCGGATTCACCCAAGACCCATTATTTCCTCCACTTGGCTTGTAATCAGAAAGATACTGAACCTGCTCAACAGGTTCCTTATATGCCTCACTGCCAATGTACATGACTTGTCCTTGCCAATCATTTGTGTGCACATTTGGTGTCGATGTGTCAGGCGCAACACAAGGCTCGCACAACTTCTTCTCATGTCTCTCCACTACTCTAGATAGAGAGTCAAACTTTGTCGCCAATCCTGCCACTGCTTTGGCTTCATATAGCTTGCTGGCTTCACAGATGATGATGTTTGGCCCATCTCATCAATCCACTACTAATTTTTAGAGGCCATCTCCTCTAGTACGTCGTAGCATCTTCCGATGTCTTTGACAATATCTCCCCATAAACGGTGTCGTCAATAATCATCTTCTTATCTGCTTTCAAACCATTATAGAAACTGTGCACGAGATCCCAGTCATTTATGTTGTGATGGGGGAATTGATGTTGTAGATCTTTTAAGTGCTCACATGCCTCATATAATGATTCTTGAGGGCCCTGCCTGAAAGACATCAAAGCATTCCGTATTTTTACGGTCTTCGAAGGCGGATAGAACTTGTTGACGAATGCGCTTGCTAGCTCGTCCCAAGTAGTAAATGTGCCATGTGCTTGTGTCCTCAACCAATATTAAGCTTTATCTTGAAGAGTGAAGGGAAAAAGCCACAGGCAGATGTCATCCTCTGGTACAATAGGGATCTGAAAGGTGGCACACTTTGCCAAGAATATATTGATGTGGTAATGCGTATTTTCATGTGCATTCCCATGGAATTGATCTTGTTGCATCAGTACAACAAGTCCCGTTTTCAGCTCATTCTCTGGCGACAACTCTGGCATAAATATTGACGAAGTAGCCGAGTTGTTTGGGGTAAGCCTATCCCGGATGGAAATAAGCCTAACAGTTCGTCGTGGTGGAATATTTTCCACCGCCATTTGATTTTTCTCCGAAGTTTGCCTCTTTTCTGCTCTTAGTTTCCTTGCGGTGCGCTCGATCTCGGGATCAAATAATATATCTTCCTCGGTTGCCCTTGATCGTGTGTTCATGCACAGAAAAAGAGAATATGCAAAGAAGTGTTAGCACAGTAGAGTAATAAAAGGAAAAAGAAATAGAATAAAAAGAAGAATAGCTAAGTAGAAATATAGAATATCATCACCTCCCCAGTAATGACGCAAAAACTTGGTCATCCCGGATAGTAACTCCAAAAAAATTAGATTTACCGCAAGTGCACAGTTAAGTGGTAAGCGAGTATCGAATCACGGGGAGGAACTATTGGTATCCATATGAATTACTAAGCTATTGTGAAATGGTGGCGAAGAAATATTGGTGTCACAATTATTCAAAGTGTTGGTTGTAAATTCAATTTATAAGAATGCCTAGGGCTCGGGAATCCCCACTATAGATTTCAAGCAATCAATGTGAAACATGAATTTCTATATTACTATTTAGGGTGAACTTGCCGCAACTAAATTGGAAACCAACGTATGCTTTCGCCCAACGCAAGTCTACAGTAATCTAAACTAGAGTCTCTCTCTCGTGCAAGCCTAGTCCAAATTACTAGCATTAAGATCGACAATAATATTCAATTCCAACTCAAGTTTGCTCTCATGCAAGTCTAGTCCAAATTACTAGCATTGCGATCGACAATAATATTCAATTCCAACTCAAGCTCGCTCTTGCACAACTTGAGTTCCAATCTAGATCATGATAGTTTGTATCCGTTTTATCGTCATACAAACGAATATAATTATAGAAATATAATAAAGATGCTAGCTTTGGTTGCTCTCGTGCACCTATTTTAGGAAATCGCGATTATAGATCTAAATCGAATATCTAAGGCTTCCCTTAGATCAAGATCATCTCTCGAGCTCTCAAGATCCAATAGAAATCCCGAGCTATCCGTAGTAAATCAATCACAATCTAACCCTTAACTAGTTTAGCGACATAGCAATTCAATAGATCTCACAAATCATACTTTAAATCCATAGGGTTCATCCCTTTGCCCTAAAGCAAAGAGACTACTCACAATTCATCATAGAAATCATAATAGAAACAATATGTGCAATAGAATTCATTATAAAACTTAGATTTAGAGAGAAATATAGCATAAAAATATCAACTTGCAAGAGTTTAGACAACCCGATTTTGAAATACAAGCTTCAAGAATAAGAATTTTAGGTTTTTCTCTCTAATACTTTTGCCAAAAGAAAACTAGAACTAGAATTAAAACTAAGAAAATTATACTAAAGAGTCTCTCCTTGGGCTGCCATCAAAACTGGGTGCTTATAGCCGCCCAAAAATACAGAAAATCCTGACAGATTTGCCCCTAAACAACTGCAAACCCTAGATTTGGGAATCTCCGACGGCGCATTAGGTCGAGTGAACTGCTCACTCGGTCGAGTGCAAAATCTGTAGAAATTGGGGTTTTCAGTGTTCTGGAAATTCAGACCACTCGGCCAAGTAGTCTTCTCACTCGGTCGAGTGAGATTCATACTCAGTCGAGTAGGACATACTGCAGATCCTCTCTAAAAACAGAGAAGCGTCGAAGGATTTCTTCGCAATTTTTATCGCTACTCTTTTGAGTGGGCTTCTCACTCGGTCAAGTGGAATCTCTCACTCGACCGAGTACATTCTGGCTCTTCATCAGGCTGGATTGGGCATGTCAGCTTCACTCGGTCGAGTGGGCTACGTCACTCGGTCGAGTGGGCTGCTTGATGCTCCAAAACTAACACCTAGTAGATACCTAGCAATGGCACGAATGCCAAGGGCTAGATGTATCCCAGATGCAAATTCCTGGCACTTTACGCAAGCGTACGGTGTCAAGTAATTGTATAAAAGATATCGATCCCACAGGGAAGGTAGAGATGTTATTGTCTTGGGCTATTTCCAAATCTCGGAATTTAGATAGCAGTCTGTTTTGAGAGATTTTTTTGTTTGGGATTGTGAACAATTAATAAAGACTTGGGCTTTAGGACTCACCATTAGGATCATCGGATGTCGATGCTAGGTTAAGACTCTTACGTTGCATTTGCTTTATTAGGGATTGTCGCATCCAAGATGTGGAATCCATGACTCTAAGCGCCATGAATCTAACGTATCGTATTAACCCCGCTCTCGCGATAGGCGCACACGATATATGCATTAAGAATCGACAATATTCATGCCACTCTCGTGGACAGAATGATCTCAACTCATGCCACTCTCGTGGGTTAGAGTTGAGATGTATTTTGGTGGCTCTCATTGACGCAATGGCGGTAGCCGTCAATTAGTAATATAGTTCGTCGGTGGATCCTATCAAGACACGAGCCGGGCATGGTCACGAGCCCTAATTGAATCCACTAACTCCATTATTAAGTCTATAGGATACTCCTTAAGCCAATCGATTCCACCGACCGTGGGCACGATCTCAGTACGAGTTCTCCTATAAACTTTGCAAGATCAACGAAAATTCGTCCCTTTTATATCAACGCAACCTAAAAATCCTAACTTTGCATCTAAATCCAAGATCCATGGGCTAATTCATTAGCCCTAGATGGAACTACTCATGCATCATAGAAATAACAGAGAAAGATTCGATAGATGCAATGGAATTCATCATGGCAATAGAAAACATCAAAATCAATGGAACGTTTAGAGAATTGTTACCAACGCATTGTAGAGCAATAGAAAACCAAAAAGAATTAAGAAAATAAGATTCCTTGCGCAATAGAACAATAAAAATCCAAGCGTTGTCTTCACAAAATTACGACGACACAAAACTCTCTAGATCTCAAAACACTAATTAAAACTAAACTAAACTTTTCTCCAAAGTTGCCATACGAAAATTGATCGTAGCCCCGGGAGTACACACACCCGGGACAAACGACGTGTAGTCTTACCGCAAGCGCACGGTGTAGGGGCGAGCGGGTATCGAACTCAGGGAGGAACAAATGATAGTATCTCCTTCCAATCACCTAGCTATCAAGAGGGTCGAGAATAGTTTGGGGTGAACAGTCACAATCGTACGGATTTCAAAAGGAAATATCAAATTAATAAAACGTCTAAGGGTAGGGAATCCCCGCTACGGACCGTCTCTCATCATTGTGATTCATAGGTTTCATCATTGCTAAACTTAAATGTGGGTGGACTAGTCGCAACTAATTATAGAACCAAGCTCACGCTCTCGTGCTATTGCCGGTCTATAGCAAACCTAGAATAGGGTCCAATCTCTTGCAAACCCTAGCCTAAGCTGCTAGCGTGAAGAACAACATCATCGTTCAATCATATCTCGAGCCCACTCTCGTGCAAACTCGAGCTACGACCTAGGTTGCGATAGTTCCTATCCGTCCAATCTCTTGCAAACGGATAATGGTATAGATTCACAATTGAAAATCTTAGCTTTGGCCCAATCTCTTGCAAACCAAGTCTGGAGGGATCCAAATGTCAATCTAAATCGAATATCTAGGCCTTCCTATCAATTTGGACCCAATCTCTTGCAAATCCCAATCGATATGAATCCCTAGCTATCCGTAATTAATCAATCCCAACCTAACCCTAATCAATTCTAGCAACAATTTCACAAATTCATCACAATTTAGAAATAGAGTCCATATGGTTCATCCCTACGCCCTAGACGATGGCACTACTCACTATTCATCATGAAATTCTCAGAAAAATCAATAATAATATCAAGAGAATTCATTGCAATAGAGAAATAACAAATAAAAATTGAGTTTTTGATAGAAAATAGACAAACCAATGAAGATCCAATGATATCCAATGAGAATCCAAATAGAGTAGCCTTTTAATCTCCAAAAAGAAAGCCTAAATCTAATTAATCTAAAAAAGTTCTGAAAAGTTCTGAAAAAGGCTGCAAAAAGCTCTCCTAACTAGGGCAAAAACTGGGTTTAAATACCCCCCCCCCCCAAAATCGCCCAAAAAATCGTGACCAAACTGCTCCTGCGCAGCCCAGAAATCGCAACTTACGCAGCAGGCGGAGCAGCTCACTCGGCCGAGTGACAGACCCTGTAATAAAATAGTAAGTCAGGGGGGTCTCAGGGTCTGCCTTCGGAGGTGACTCGGCCTAGTATACTTCTTCATTCGGCCGAGTGGCTTTATCGCTCGGCCGAGTGACTTTCGACTCGATCTTCGAAAAATACAGTAACTTCGGCCTTTCTCTGGGCAATTTCTCTGTACCACTCGGGCGAGTGAGATTTCTCATTCGGCCGAGTGGTATTTCTTCGTTCGGCCGAGTATACGCTGAAATTAGCTCTGTGTGCGTATCAGTTCTGGTCGGCCGAGTGGGGCTTCTGGTTCGGCCGAGTGACTGCTCCACTCGGCCGAGTGGCATGCTGTAAATGCCCAATCTTCTCTGTTTCTCCTCCACGTCGCTCCTATGAAGTTCCTTCTTCTTCCACTCATCTTCCATCGCTGAATGGCCCTCAAATGAGCCGTGGGTGACACTCCTTAGCGCTTGTGAACCAATTGATCTCAAAATCGCTCCGAATCGCTCCATATTTCCTGAAATATGACAAAACAAGAAATAGTGAAAAGCATCGCAATATTGTCAAATAATCGTGAAAAAACGCGATATGAGCGATCAAAATGGCATGCAAACATGCAGAAAAAAGGTGTAAAACATTGAGTGATGAAAATCCACCAAGTTTACCTCTTACTCGTCCTCGAGGAAGATAAGTAAAAGGCGAGCCCGATGGAAAAAATAATAATAAAAATAAAAAGAAAAGATGGAAGAGATAGAAAATAAAGAAAGCAAGCAAAGAGAGAGGTGTTAGATCATTTTCTCAGGACGTGGGTTTTGCTTTCATGTAGCACACGGCGAACGTAAAACTCACGCCAAAGATTTTTATCTCGATACCTTAGTATATGGATGCATTCAAAATAGAAAACCCGAGAATAGCAAAATAATATGAGATACGGAATCATTCTAGAATTAACATCGTCTGAAGCATCTAAAGCGGTATACAAAATCATAGACCGCACACTTTTCAATTGAATGCTTTCTATCTGGAGTATAAGAGATATCACACAATATTGAGCAATAAGAATAGAAAAGTGTGGTTTTCATGAAATGTATGCTAAGTGTCAATTCCTGGATTTCGCAAAACTTTTAGTGATCTCACCAAGTATAGAAAATTACCTAGCTTAGGTTGTCATGCACAGTCAGGCAGTCTCTCTCTCTCTCACATCATTGGTTCCTCTCCCCTAAGCTTATCTATAAGAGTGGTGGCACAAGATAAATCAATAAATATATTCCCCATTTTTGAAGCTCCATGATAAAAATAAAAACAAAAGAGGGAAGAAAGAGGGAAAGAGTGTGAGATGGGATCATGTATAAACTTCTTTTCTCTTTTCTTTTCTTTTTACCTTTTTTCTCTTTTTTTAAGATATCTATATACAACTGTGATCCCAAATCAAAAGATAGAAAGATATACATGTATATTTTTTTCTTTTAGATTTTGGAGGTAGTGGAGCATGAACTTTATAAAGCGGGGGAATTGCCAATATAGGATCCGCTAAAGGGAGATTCACCAATGAATATAAATAGAGAATTAATGCTCAAGATATGTGGAGAAAGAAATAAATGTAACACTCGGTTCACTCTATAAGACGTGCACAACAACTTCAGCAGAGTAATGTAATCTACTCAGTTTGATCTCAGAAAGTAAACTAGTCTAGTTATATCACCCTAACATTCATTCATTCAACCAGAAAGTGAGGTGTACATTTTTCATGCAATAAGAAGTGATATAAGAAAGGAAAGCAGTACTCCATACATAAGAAATCAATGCGTGAAGCTTGGTGTGTTTTCTACGAAAAGCATACATATGAATTATCAAACTTCAGCTAATAACAGAATTTCATCCACATTTATATACGAAAAAGTGGGTTACTATCTCAAATGCATAGCATGACAAAGAATATGATATCTGAAATAAAAAACTACTGCGTGACAAAATAGCGTGCAAACAGAGATAAGCTAATCACCACGTCATCATCATCACAGAAAAATCATCTCTAGCAAAAGATGAAAGAAATAAGGATAAAAGAAAATAGAAACTACTACGAAATGCAGTACACTCAAAAGGTAAGAAAACGTGATGCATGATAAAAAATGAAAAAGTGGGTGAAAATGAGTGCAAAAAGCGGAAAATGTGAGAAAAGCAAAAATAAAAGGGTGACAAAAAGCAAAAGTATGAGAACTCGCTCCCCCAAGCTAAAGTGCACAGTGTCCTCAATGTGCGAAGTGTGGCACACCGAGAGACGTGAAATGGGTGGGGTGGTGACGATGCATGCATGATGAAAATAAATGAAAAGGAAATGATATGGTAATGCAGGTGATGCATGCAGAGGTCAAAGTGGTGCAGAATATCAGTGTCCCCAAAAATAAGCTCCATCACTCCCAAAGAGATATAAACAGATATGGCCAAAAAGGTACCAAAACAGTGTGTGGAGGAGGGGATCAAAAATCATCAGGCTCCAAAAACGACCCGCAAAACAGCAGAAATATAGAAGGCATCCAGTGTGTGCCTAGGCTGGTGGTGGTGCACCAGCACTGTCCTATGGGGTAGGTGGTGGTGGAGGTGGTGGGCGTGGTAGCTGCTGGGTGGGTGTCGGTGGTGGAGGCAGACGCGCCAGGATCTGGTTCAGGCAAGCCTGAATACTGAGAGGAATGGCGACGTGGGTCTGTACAGAACTAACTATGGCGGAGAGAGCCCTGAAATCCCCTCTAAGTCCACTAACAGCCCCTCAAGAGCACGAATGGTCTGAACTAGGGTGTCGGGGGTGGTGGAGCAGAGGGACGCACAGGTCTAACTGGTGAAGTGCGGGGCTGTCTCACGCAGGCAGTGGAGTGGATGGGTTCAGCAGGGAAGTGGGGTAGTGGTGATGTGCTCACTAAGTGATGCCCAGCCTCTGTGAGAGGCTGGGACGCAGGAAAGGTCGAAGTGGAAGCAGCAGCAAAATTGGAAGTGAAAACATACAACGAGTCGGTGTAAGAGGTCAGCGACGCAGACGTGGGGACAGATGTCACGACACTCTCAGAAAAGACAGCGGCAGTGGAGACTGAGAAGTCGACGGCTGGGGAGGCCGTGAAGGGCACAAAAGATGACTCCCCAGGAGTCGAGAACAACAATCGGGATTGGGATTGGGTCTCTATTGCGGTGGTGAAAGAGGACTCGCCGCTCTCAATAATGGTAGGAGGACGCTCGGGGCTTAGAGAGGTAATGGGCTCGGCAGAAAGAGGCACGGTGGTGGTGGTGGTGGACGGCTCAGCTAAAGTACTCCCGACACTAACAGATGTGTGAACAGAGGTGTTGGGAGGCGCAGACAGGGCAGGAGCAGGCTGAGGGATCACGGGTTCGACGGGTGGAACGAGGGGCTCCTGTTGAATCCTCGGGCTCAAGCATGTAGGCGGCGGGGATAAG
The DNA here is from genome assembly GCA_030789695.1 of Scilla litardierei. NCBI lineage: Eukaryota > Viridiplantae > Streptophyta > Magnoliopsida > Asparagales > Asparagaceae > Scilla > Scilla litardierei. The sequence continues at coordinate 80,825 of JAULAV010007665.1, read as the reverse complement.
GAGATCCATCGCTGAATCCAGTCTCCACCGTTTGGTCCAGTATGTATCCGAGCAGGGCTCGGGAGAACCATGTAATCCACGCTGAAGGGACCATGCAGCCACACCCAGTGCTGATGACCATGAGGACGAAGCATCTTCATCTGGGCCATAACATCTATAGAAAGTGTAGTGGGGCCAGGAGGTCGATGCAGGTCATCAGGAAGGTCCACGCCGGTCATAAGGGCCAAGAGGGTGACCAGATCGCCGCAACAGATAGGCGTACGAGCGCTCACAAAAATAATGATGCGGTCCAAAAACCAACTGGCAATGTCGATCTCGACGGCAGGGACCAAATCGTCACTACCCCTATCTAGAACCCTAAGGCGTGTCATCGCATAGAGCATATAGAGCTCTGGCGTAGATAGCGTCCCGGGCTCGTACCTCGCAAGAAAAGTAGTCACCATAAGGCACTGTGTAATGAGGAGGCAGGGGTGGATAATAGCAGATGCCTTGGCCCTACTAGGGTCAAAGGCGAGAGGGGATCCCGTGATCCATGTCCAGAAGGTGTGGGTGTCGAACGACGGGGGTGGAATGTGCGTGGGAGCGTAGGCACGGTCTAGGTTAGGGACGACGGGCCACTGGAAAAATGCTCTAAGCATGTCGAGAGTGATCTCGCACTCTCGATCCATCAAACAGAAGGAGCATCCTCCAGGGGTCCGATCAATGGAACTAAGGACCTCTAGTGTCAGACGGATGTAAGTATCCGCCGACACCGACAGAAAATCACGCCATCCCACGTTGTCGTACAATGTGAGAAGCCCCTCAAGTACCCCTAGGCAGTCTAGGTTGGCTAGGTGTGCAAACCTAGAGGGTACTATCGAGCGATGGCAGATACGCTCGAATCTGGTGCGGTGTGCATCATTTCGAAACGTAATCCCCATCGGCCCGACGACGGGAGCGGGTGGTGGAACGGGATCAGCAGGAAGCGGCTGTGTAGGTGATGGTGGGCTAGGTGGAGGGGAGTCTGCCCTAGCGGAAGAGGAGCCAGGATCACTAACTTCTTCCGCTTCGAAGCGAGCTCCCGCGTGCGTGAATTACGGCGTGGCGGCATGTGTGCCGCGCAACGAGCCCAACCAAAACAAAATGTGACGCACTAAATAATGAAACGAGTATACCTGAGCACGTCGGGAGAGCAATCAGTGATGTGTGCGAAGATACGCCTCCTACGCAAATCTCAGTATGCATCAAAAGGCTCCTTACAGCTCCCTAAAGCTCCCCCAATCTAGCCTAAAACACAAATGATAAAATCAGTCAATAATAATCAATATGTATTGGGGAGACATGGGATAATAGATATAAATAAAATTTGATTTGAATTTGGGGAGCAACTGGCGTACAAAATAGGAGAAATGGGGAGAAAATAAGCATTTTGGCGAAATGGGGTGACGGCGGCGGCGTAGGGTGGTGCCGGCGGCGTGCTGCGGCTGGGCGGGGCTGACGTCGGTGGGTAGCTGCTCCTCGTCGGCAGTCGGGGTCGGATCGGGCGAAGGAGCGAGGATTCGGTCGACAGCAGCTGAAGTGGCTCGGGCGAAGGCGAAGAAAATTGGGGGATTTTGGATTTTTTGGAATTCGCGCAGTGCCCAAAGCATATATAGGGATGATACGACTCGGTCGAGTGAATATTTCACTCAGCCGAGTGGGTTATGCAATAGAATTTCGAAAAATATCTCCCAAAAGTTACGACTCAGCCGAGTGACTTTTCTCATTCGGCTGAATGGAAAAGTTCCACTCGGCCGAGTAGCTCAGCCACTCAGCAATTCTTAGAGCGTGCATGGTATCTGTTTCACTCGGCCGAGTGACAAGTCACTCGCCTGAGTGGCCAATTATACTGTAAAGCGAAAAAATTAACAGAGAGTTGGTCAGCAGAAACTTCCCTGATTGGCACTCACTCGGCCGAATGGAGTCTTTGCTCGGCCGAGTGACATATTTTACTCGGCCGAGTGGCTTCCTGTTTTCTGCAACGGCTCACTGTTTTGCTCCATTCTCTATTTTTCTTCCTCCAGTCGGCTCCTTCTTCATCCTGGGGCCTAAGCGCGCTCCTGAAGCGCTCTCCCTTGCCATGGTCATCCTCCATTTGAATGATCTCTCTTTCTCATTCTCATGTCATGAAAATTAGGACCCGTTGTCATGATTTTCATGGACACTAGACTCTAAACACTAAGAAAATCTAAAATAAAAATGAAAATCAACTAAAAATGATATAAAACTGTCGGGTTGCCTCCCGACAAGCGCTCGTTTAAGGTCATGAGCTCGACCCCTTAAGATTTTCGTTTAGCGCATGATGTTGGTCGCTTATGAGATGCGCCCGTCAAATTTTCCGGGAAGGCCACTTGGATTTGGTTTTTGGTGGTCGTCGGCCTTCCTCGGCATCCCCTCATCATGGGTAGAGTTGGGGGATAAGTCCCCCAAGCTTGAGCTAGCACCAATCTTCCCTCTCATCGGTGATGCCGATCTTCTATTCGACGGAGCTTTCTTTGGATTCTTAGCGTCGAGAGCTTGCAAAGCTCCCTTATCCTTGTGACATCAGCGTCACCTTCATCTTCGGCCATGGGGCTATCCGGAGGGTCCTCCAACTTTTCTTCAATACTAGAAATTTGGCCTTCTTCAAGGCCATCTTCATTGAGAGCGCCGATGGAGTGCAGAATGGCTTCTTTGATCACCTCATCAAGGAGGTCCACATAGTCCAACTCCTTTTGGTAGGGCATGTGCTTCATGGCTTTGGGTATGTGAAACTCAACCTCAATGTTCTTGACATTCAAGGATAATGTGCCTTCTCTCACATCGACTATAACGCCGGCGGTGGCTAAGAACGGGCGTCCAAGAATAAGTGAAGTGTCGCCCTCTTCCTTGATTTCCATGACGACGAAATCGCAAGGCAAGCATATCTCTCCCGGAATTTGTAGCGGGATGTCCTCCGCAATCCCTACTGGCCTAGTGACCCGACCATCTGCTAGTTGTATCCTCATGTTGGTTGGCTTCAAGTCGGTCCCCGTATTCAATTTTTGGAACATGCTAAGGGCATTAGGCTCACACTTGCTCCCAAGTCAACTAAAGCCTTTTGCAATGGGGCTCCTCCAAGTGTGCACGGGATGCGGAATCTATCGGGTTCCTTGAATTTAGCGGGCGCCTTTTCCTTCTGGTTGAACCAAGTCCCTTGTTCGGCGAGCATTATTTACTCCTTCCTCTTCTTTCCCGATATTAAGGCCTTCAAGAATTTTGCATACAACGGGATCTCCACTATAGCATCTAGGAAGGGTATGTTGAGGCTTACTCCCCTCAAATATTCAAGGAACTTAGCGAGCCTCTTCTCAATTTTGGCTCTTGCCAACCGTTGTGGAAATGGTACCGGGGGCATATAGATGCGCTCCTCGTTGGGCTTCTTCACTTCAGAATTTCTGCCTCCTTGTGGCTCCTTTGGGCTCTCCTCCTCAATCACCGACTTCTTGTCATCCAAGATTTCTTCCACGGGCTCCTTAGTTTGGACCATGACAGGAGTAGTATCCTTCTCGCCCCTAGTTGTGACCGTCACTACCGCATTTATGTGGCCGGTATTATTCCGTGGATTGGGCTCCAGCTGAGCCGACAATTGTTGGGTGTTTTTGTTAAGCAACGCGAGTTGCTCCGCTAGTTGAGCCACTACGGTATTCAGAGAGTCTTGTTGCGCAATCAACCGAGTGTTTATCTTCTTTTGCTCCACCATGAACTCCTCCACCCTAGCTTCATGATCTGATCTTTGGTGTGCTTGAGGTAGGTTAGGAGCTCGCCAACCTTGATTATAACCGGGCGGCCTATACGGTCCCGCTTGTTGCCTAGGCGGGTAATTTTGTTGCGGTGGCCCCCTTGGTTGGTATTGATGTTGTGGAGGTGGAGGCCTAGCTTGAGGTTGTTGCGGCGGTGGTGGGTTTAGGGCTCCTTCATTATTTGCATACGAAAATCCCGGATGGTTCCTTGCGGCCGGGTTGGCCCAATAGCCGGAGTTCCCTGCAACGTATTGCACTTGCTCCAAGGCTCCCTCTCCTTGCTCTCCTCCTATGAACATGACTTGAGATGGATCTTGCCAATCACTCATATTACTTACCGACGTAGATGTAGAGGGAGCTCTATGTGGCTTGGTGATATACTTCTCCAACCACTACCTTGTGGAGAGAGTCAAATTTGTTCGAAAGCTCCGCTACGGCCTTGGCTTCATATATGCTAGTGGGCTTCAAAGAGTTAGAAGAATGTCCTCGCTCATCGCCCCATTGTTGATTATTAGTAGCTATCTCCTCTAATAGGGCCGTAGCTTCATCTTCCATTTTGGAAAGAATGGCTCCGTTAGCGGTCGCATCTATGATCTGCTTCATGCCCGGTTGGAGTCCATTATAAAAACTGTGAACTAGCTCCCATTCTTCTATACTGTGATGGGGGCATTGATGCTGTAAATCCTTGAAGTGCTCCCACGCCTCGTATAGGGTCTCTTGCGGTCCTTGCTTGAAGGACATGAGTGCACTTCTAATCTTCACTGTCTTAGATGGCGGGAAGAATTTGTCAACAAAAGCACTAGCCAACTCATCCCAAGTAGTGAATACCCGTTCCGCCTGCGTCCTCAACCAATATAAAGCTTTGTCTCTGAGGGTGAAGGGAAAGAGTCTCAAGCGGATAGCATCAACGGAAACTCCCGGCATTTGAAAGGTGGCACACTTGGACAAGAATAGCTAGATGTGATAATGTGGATTCTCATGGTAGTTCCCATGGAATGGGTCTTGTTGCATTAAGACCACTAATCCCATCTTGAGCTCAAAATTCTTATCTGCCGCCAACTCCGACATAGCGATGGAAGAAGTAGTGGAGGAAGTCTTAGGCCTAAGCCTATCTCTGATGGATATGATCATCACCATATGTGCCGCTAGTTCCTCCGGTGTCTCCGTGCGCTTCATACAACTATCCTCTGTAGCGTGCCTTCTCTCGGCTCTGATCCTCCTCTCGGTATGTTCGATCTCTGGATCAAATATAATATCCTTTGGATCCGCTGTCGATCTCGTGTTCATGCAAAGAGAAACAGAGTTTCAAAGAAATTGTTAGCATGAAAAAGGAGTAAAAAGATAAAATAATAAAACAAAAAGAATATACTAAGTAAAGGGAATAAAACACTGTCACCTCCCTGACAACGGCGCTAAAAACTTGATCGTAGCCCCGGGAGTACACACACCCGGGACAAACGACGTGTAGCCTTACCGCAAGCGCACGGTGCAGGGGCGAGTGGGTATCGAACTCAGGGAGGAACAAATGACAGTGTCTCCTTCCAATCACCTAGCTATCAAGAGGGTCGAGAATAGTTTAGGGTGAACAGTCACAATTGATCACTCCGTATTTTACACCCTTTTTCTGCATGTTTGCATGCCAATTTGATCGCTCATATCGCGTTTTTCACGATTATTCGATAATATTGCGATGCTTTTCACGATTTCTTGTTTTTGTCGTATTTCAGGAGATATGGAGCGATTCGGAGTGATTTTGATATCAAGAGGATTTGCACCCACTCCGGAGTGTCACCCAAGTCTCTTTTGAGGGTAATTCGACGATGGGAGACAAGTGGAAGAGGAAGATGTTGGATCTGGATCCTAGCCTAGAGGGGGGTGAATAGGCTAATAAAAATAGTTCGTGCAACCCACGAATAAGCACACGCAGTTATAGCACAACCAGAGTAAATAAAATGTAGACACACAGCAGATTTACCCTGGTTCGGTCGTCCCAACGACCTACTCCAGCCCCCAAAGCAGAACTAGTATTGAATAGCGCAATAGGTACAAAACCACAAGTTAGAGCACGCTCAGAGCACCCTCTACGTCTCTACACTCGCCAGGCTCTCAGTACCCCACACACAGTGTTTTCTCTCACTATCAATCCTAGTAAAGCTTTCTACCAGCTAGTCCCAAACTAGCTGGGTCCCACTTGTCTAGTCCCAACTAGACATGTCCCAAAATAGTCACCAAAAACAGGTAAAGTTTCCCCTACGAAGATCTATCACAATTGCTACACAAAATAATAAGGTATAGAGTTTAGGAAGCTCAGATTGTGTAGCAGCGATGTCTTCTCCAATAAGCACTGTTCAGATCTCGTCTGACGTAGATATAGATGTCTCCCCGTCTCGTCAGCAACTCAAGATGCTCTGAAGATACGGCTAGCAATGTGTACGTGCACAACTCCCCTCAATAGTTCGGCTCCTGTTTGCGGCTTCCTTAGAAATTTCGGCCCCCGTAGAATAATTCGGCATGTGTACACTTGAAGACCCTGCAAAACAAAAGAGAGCAAGATTCCTTGATTTATTCGGCCTTCTGTTCTTTGATTCCCTGCACAGTAGGCAAAGACAAGTAACAATAATTGAAGGGATAAGGGACTTATTAAAACATTAAAACATTAAAACATTAAATACTATTCAAATCCCATGATGCACCCGTCCCCTTTTCTTTGCCCTTTCTTTGCTCAGAACATTAAAGGCTTGCTTGCATGAAAACAAATCAGCAACAAGTACAAACAAAAGGGTATTAAAAAAGGAATAGAAAATGATTCTCTTGTGAAGCCAACACCATGCGCCCTGTGAATTTGATGAAGAATGATTAAGGTTTAGGAGCAAGTGATGCATACAACGAATTAAAAAATCTTAACAAGAATTATTTAACACACAGATTTCGGCTGGAAAAAAATCAAACGTCAGATCAAAAAATGAAGCACCCAAATAAGTTTTGGCCTCCTCCAAAAATCTGTGTTGCTTGGCTCTTCGAATTTTATCAAGAGGTACAGCTCTCAAAAGAAAATTTTATGATGATCTCAAAAATATTTTCGGCTCTCTGTGAAAAATTTTGCGACACACGACAGCTTAGTTTCATGAAGGTGCGGCTCTTAGGAAGGGGATCATGAAGGCGCACGGGTTATGATTTCTGAAAAGAAAATTGGCCGGCCTTGTAAAACAATCAGCAATTAAATGTATTAGCTTATCCTTTAAAAAATTATAACAGGCCAACAACTTGTGAAGGGGAGACAATAAAAAAATGAACACAGAAGCCCCCTTGACCAAAGTTTTGCCGGCTGCCCTCTGTGAATTGTTGCGGCTTGTCACTTCGTTGGATACTGTGCAATTTGTGTAGCCTGCCAGTAGGAAAGAGGTTGGAATAAAAGGATTAAAATATATGATATTTTACTTCCCTTTAGAGATGGGTAGCACGTTCGTCTTGCTAAAGGAAAGCAAAATCACAGCTTGCTTCTGATGTCTCTTGATGCCCCTAGTAGATTTTTGGCTTGGGAATTTTTCTTATGGCCGGCCTGAATTTGATTACCGCGCCTCTTTTCAACCCTAGAGGATGGGTTTTTATAGGGTGATGATGGGGTGATGCGGTTACGGGGAATCCTATTTTGAATAGGAGATTAGAGATTTGGTTCTATCACTTTGCACCTCAAATAGGAGATTTGATTTGATCAATTTGGGATTTGATAGCAATTCAAATTGGATATGAAATTTAAATTAATCTCTAATTGATTTGACCAAATCCCAAGTTGATTCCATCTCCCACCACGTTGACCAAGTCAAATCGCTTTATGTATAGCAATTCCTCTACCGGTTGACTAAGTCAAACTTCTTTGTGCACACACACTCCCTTTCTCACAAAATGCTATACGAATAGCAATTCCGCCAAATAGTGAAGGTATATTGTTTCGCCAAGCCTGAAACACACTAAGCACACACGTTAGATATAATGATACGTTTGTCATCATCAAACCAAGATCCTAGATCGTTGCTCCCAACAGAAGAAACTTCGTAGGAGCGACGAGGAAGCGAAACGATGAAGATTGGGCATTTGCAGCATCTCAATCGGCCGAGTGAAGTACTCACTCAGCTGATGCAAGAAGACCGCTCGGCCGACCAGACCGGACACGCTCCAGAGAAGGAATTGGGAGTGCACTCGGCCGAGTATGAAGATCGCATCGCCCGAGTGGCATGGGAAAATCCACATCAAAAGAGGCCGACTTACTGGAAATGTACAGGCAATTCAGAGTCGTCACTCGACCGAGCAAGAAATGCCCCTCGGTCGAGTGAGTAAAGCCACTCGGCCGAGTCACTTCTGAAGACAGACCCCCGAAAATTCTCGACTTACTGTAAATGTACAGGGTTTGTCACTCGGCCGAGTGAGCTGCCCCGCCTGCTGCGTAAACTGCGATTTCTGGGCTGCGTAGGGGCATTTTTGTGACGATTTTTTGGGCAATTTTGAGGGATATTTAAACCCAGTTTTTGCCCTAGTTTAGAAGAACTTTTTGATACTTTTGGCAGCCTTTTTAGAGAGCTTTTTAGATCAATAGATTTAGCTTTTCTCTTGGAGATTAAAAGGTTATTTTTGTTGGATGCTATTGGGTTCTCATTGGTTTGTCTCTCTTCTTATCAAAAACCCTATTTTTGTTGATAATTTCTCGATTGTAATGAATTGTGTTGATTTTGCTATTGAATTTCTTATGAATTGCATGATGATTAGTGAGTAGTTTTATTGTCCTAGGGCATAGGGATGAACCCTATGAACCCTATTTCTGAATTGTGATGGATGGGTGAAATTCTTGCTAGAATTGATTTGGGTTAGGTTGGGATTGATAAATTACGGATAGCTAGGGATTCATATCGATTGGGATTTGCAAGAGATTGGGTCCCAATTGATTGGAAGCCCTAGAAATTCGATTTAGATTTACGATTGGACTTTTCTAGAATTGGTTTGCAAGAGATTGGACCAAAGCTAGGGTTTTCAATCGTAATTCTATTACAATACCCGTTTTCAAGAGATTGGACGGGTAGGAACTATCTCAACCTAGGTCGTATCTTGAGTTTGCACGAGAGTGGGCTCGAGATACGATTGAACGATGATGTCGATCCTAATGCTAGCGGTTTAGGTTAGGGTTTGTAAGAGATTGGGCCCTACCCTAGGCTCGCTATAGACCGGTAATAGTGCGAGAGCGTGAGCTTGGTTCTACATTTAGTTGCGACTAGTTCACCTAAAATTCAAGTCTAGCAATGATGTAACCTATGTATCACAACGATGAGATACGATCCGTAGCGGGGATTCCCTATCCCTAGGCGCTTTATTTTATTGATATTTCTATCGACATTCGAACGATTGTGACAATTTTACCCAAAATTATTCTCGACCATTTTGATAGCTAGGTAATTAGAACGAGACACCGTCATTGTTCCTCCCTGAGTTCGATATCTGCTTGCCACTACGTCGTGCGCTTGCGGTAAGACTACGAGTCGCTCGTCCCGGGTGGGAGTCGACCAAGTTTTTGGGGCCGTTACCGGGGAGGCGACAGTGTTTTATTCTCTTTACTTAGTGTCTTATTTTTCCTTTATTACTTTTATCTTTTAACTCCTTAATCGTGCTAACAATTCCTTTGAAACTCTGTTTTCCTTTGCTTGTACACGAGATCTACGGCGAACCCCGAAGAAATACTATTTGATCCGGAGATCGAACGTAACGTGAGGAGGATCAGAGCCGAGAGAAGGCATGCTACGGAGGACAATTGTATGAACCGTGCGGAGACACCGGAGGAGCTAGCGGCACGAATGGTGAGGATCATATCTATCAGAGATAGGCTTCAGCCTAAGACTTCTTCCACCACATCATCCATTGCCATGCCGGAACTAGCGGCGGACAAGAATTTTGAGCTAAAGACGGGATTGGTAGTATTGATGCAACAAGACCCGTTTCATGGGAATGCCCATGAGAATCCGCATTATCACATCCAGCTTTTTTTGTCCAAATGCGCCACCTTCCAAATGTCGGGCATTTCCATTGATGCAATCCGACTGCGACTCTTCCCCTTCATACTTAAGGACATAGCCTTATATTGGTTGAGGACGCAGGCGGAAGGTACATTCACCACTTGGGACGAGTTTGCAAGCGCCTTCGTCGACAAATTCTACCCGCCATCCAAGACGGTGAAAATACGGAGTGCTCTCATGTCTTTTAAGCAAGGACCGCAGGAGATCCTCTATGAAGCATGGGAGCGCTTCAAGGATTTACAACATCAATGCCCCCATCACAGTATAGAAGATTGGGAGCTTGTTCACAATTTCTACAATGGACTCCAACCGGGCACGAAGCAAATTATTGACGCAACCGCCAATGGAGCCATATTATCCAAGACCCCGGATGAAGCTACGGCCTTGTTGGAGGAGATGGCCTCTAATAATCAACAATGGGGGGACGAGCGAGGTCATTCTTCTTCCTCCTTGAAGCCCACTAGCATTTATGAGGCCAAGGCCGTGGCGGAGCTTTCAAACAAATTTGACTCTCTCCACAAGGTGGTGGAGAGATTGGAGAAATATATCACTGAGCCACATGGAGCACCCTCTACATCTATGCCGGTATCCAATATGAGTGATTGGAAAGACCAATCTTAAGCCATGTATGTAGGAGGGGACAATGGAGAGGGAGCCTTGGAGCAAGTACAATATGTTACGGGGAACTCCGGATATTGGGCCAACCCGGCCGCTAGAAACCATCCTGGCTTTTCATATGCAAACAATGATGGTGCTTTGAACCCCCCGCCACAACAACTTCCTCAAGCTCGACCTCCACTACCACAACCTCAATATCAACCGAGGGGGCCACAACAACAAAATTACCCGCCGAGGCAACAAGTGGGACCATATAGACCTCCCAGTTATAACCAAGGTTGGAGAGCTCCCGACCCACCTCAAGCTCCACCACGATCGGACCACGAAGCTAGGGTGGAGGAATTTATGGTGGAGCAAAGAAAGATCAATGCTAGATTGACGGCGGGACAAGAGTCACTAAATACCATCGTCGCTCAACTTGGAGAGCAACTTGCGTTGCTCAACAAGAACGCCCAACAATTGCCGGCTTAACCCGAGCCCAATCCACAGAGCAACACTGGACACATCAATGCGGTGGTTGCAGTTACAACAAGGGGCGGGAAGGATACCACTCCCGCTATGACCCAACGTAAGCAACCCGTGGTGGAAAATTTGGAAGAAAAAGAGACGGCAATTGAAGAGGAGAGCCAAAAGGAGCCGATTGGAGAAGGAAATTCTAAAGTGGTGGAGCCACTTGATGAGCGCTGCTACATGCCGCCGGTGCCATTTCCACAACGGCTAGCTAGAGCCAAGATAGAGAAAAGGCTCGCCAAATTTCTAGAATATTTGAGGGTAGTAAGCCTCAATATTCCTTTCTTAGATGCAATTGTTGAGATCCCGTCTTACGCGAAGTTCTTGAAGGACTTGATTTCGGGAAAGAAAAGGAAGGAAAAAATCATGCTTGCGGAACAAGGAACTTGGTTTACCCGGAAGGAGAAGGAGCCGGCGAAATTAAAGGATCCCGGGAGTTTCCGCATCCCTTCCACACTAGGAGACGTCCCTTTGCAAAAAGCTCTAGTTGACTTGGGCACTAGTGTGAGCCTTATGCCCCTTAGCATGTTCCGGAAATTGAACACATGCACCTACTTGAAGCCGACCGACATGAGAATTTGAGAATTCAACTTGCGGACAGTCGGATTACTAGGCCGGTAGGGATCGCAGAGAATATTCCACTCCAAGTTCCGAGAGGGATATGCTTGCCATGTGATTTTGTCATAATGGACATCAAGGAAGAAGGCGACACTTCGCTCATACTTGGACGCCCGTTCCTCGTAACCGCCAGTGTTATCGTCGATGTGCGTGAAGGAACTCTATCCTTGAATGTCGGGAACATAGAAGTGAGCTTCACATACCCAAGGCCATGAAACATATGCCCTATCATGAGGAGTTAGACTATGTGGATCTCCTCGATGAAGTGATTGAAGAAGCAATCCCCCATTCTATTGGTGCTCTCCATGACGACGGCTTCGAAGAAGGCCAAGCTTCGGGTGAAGAAGAGAAGTTGGAGGACCCTCCGGATAGCTCCATGGATAATGATGAAGGCGACGCTGATGTCGCGAGAATACGAGAGCTTTGCAAGCTCTCAAGGGCCAAGAATCCGAAGAAATCTCCACCGAATGGAAGAACGGTGTCACCGGCCAAGAAGAAGATAGGAACAAGCTCTAGCTTGGGGGATTTATCCCCCAACATTACCCATGATTAGGGGGGAATAGAGGAAGACCGATGATCAGCACGACCCAAACCCAAGCGGCCTTCCCGACAAGTTCGAGGGGCGCATCTCGTATGCGCCCGATATCGCGAGTTAAACGAATATCTTAAGGGGTCGAGCTCATGACCTTAAACGAGCACTTGTCGAGAGGCAACCCGACGGTTTTAGCATTATTTTTATTTTATTTTCATTTCTGGTTTAGCCTTTTATTGGTTTTTAGAGTTTTATGTCCATGAAAATCGTGACAATGGGTCTTAATTTTCATGACAGGAGAAGGAGAAAGGGAGATCAATCATATGGAGGATGATCAAGGCAAGGAAGAGCACTCCAGGAACGTGCTCAGGCCTTAGGAGGAGAAAGAAACAGGCTGGAGGAAGAAAAACAGAGACTGGAGCGAAAATGAAGAGCCGATGCAGAAAACATCACGTCACTCGGCCGAGTATCTTATGCCACTCGGCCGAGTGGAGCACCAAACAGGGAAGTTTCTGCAGACCAACTCTCTGTCAATTTCTGTAAGTTTTAGTTTTAATTGCCACTCGGGTGAGTGACTAGTCACTCGGCCGAGTGAAACAGACACCTTCCTAGCTTAAAATTTGCTGAGTGGCAGAGCCACTCGCCGAGTGGAGTTTCTCCCTTCGGCCGAGTGAAGCAAAGCCACTCGGCCGAGTCGTAAGTGGCGAGGAGAATTTTCAAACTTTTTCGTTTATGCCACTCGGCTGAGTGACATCATCACTCGGCCGAGTCGTAACAATTCTAATATATATGCGGCTGCGGGCTGCGCGAAAATCGAAACGAAAAAATCCCAAATTAGCGCCCGAGCCCGCTGACGCTTGAGATCCCTCACCCGCTGCGACCCCTGTCATGCCCGAGCCACCACCCACTCGCCGGCGATCGACGACCCCTCGACCGCCGACAACCGGTCACCACCCCCCTCGCCAGCGCCGGCCGCCACCGCCTCTGATCACCCTATTTTTCCCCAAAAAGCCCCGTTTCTCCCCGTTTCTCTTGATTCATACTCCCGTGGAGCCCCTAATCCAAATTAATTTTTATATCTATCTATTATCCCCCATCTCCCCCACATATATTGAATATTATTCACTGATTTGATCGTTTGATTTGCAAGCTAGCTTGGGGGAGCTTTGGGGAGTTTTTGGACGCGCATTGAGCTTCACGGCGGAGGCGTCACTTCGCACACACTACTTATTGCTCTCGCGGCATGTTCAGGTACACTCGTTCCATCATTTAGCACGTCGGTGTATTTATTTGGTTGGGATACGTCTCGCAGCACACATGCCGCCGCGCACTAGGCCACGTACACGGGGAACCTCTTCGAAGAGGAATAAGACCAATGATCCCGGTCCCTCTCACGCTAGGGAGGAATCCCCTCCACCTAGCCCGCCATAGCCACTGCCACATACACAGCCGATCCATGCTGATCCTGTCCCTCCACCCGCTCCCGCTGTCAGGCCGATGGGGATTACGTTTCAAAATGATGCACACCGCGCAAGATTCGAGCTTATCTGCCTTCGCTCGATAGTACCCTCTAGGTTCACACACTTAGCCGACCTAGACCGCCTAGGGGTACTCGAGGGGCTTCTTACGTTGTACGACAATGTGGGATGGCGTGATTTTCTGTCGGTGTCGGCGGATACCTACATCCGTCTGACACTAGAGGTCCTCAGCTCCATTGACCGGACCCCTGGGGGATGCTCCTTCCGTCTGATGGATCGAGAGTGTGAGATCACTCTCGACATGCTTAGAGCATTCTTCCAGTGGCCCACCGTCCATGTCCCTGACCGCGTCTATGCTCCCACGCACATCCCACTCCCGTCGTTCGACACCTCCACCTTCTGGACACGGATCACGGGATCCCCATTCACCTTTGACCCTCGTAGGGCCAAGGCCTCAGCTATCCTGCACCCCTGCCTTCGCATTGCACATCGCCTCATGGCGACTACTTTCCTAGCGAGGTACGAGCCCGGGACCATGTCTACGCTAGAGCTCTACATGCTCTACGCGATGACTCGCCCTAGGGTTCTGAATAGGGGTAGTGATGACTTGGTCCCCGCCGTCGAGGTAGACATCACCAGTTGGTTTTTAGACCGCATTATCATTTCGGTGAGCGCTCGCTCCCCTATATGTTACGGCGGTCTGATCACTCTTTTGGCCCTTATGACCGACATGGACCTACCTGACGACTTGCGTCGAGCTCCTGGCCCCACTTCACTATCGATAGATGTTATGGCCTGGATGAAGATGCTTCGTCCCCACAGTCGCCAGCACTGGGTGTGGTTGCACGGTCCCTTCAGCACTGACTACATGGTTCTTCCGAGCCCCCCTCAGACACACATTGGACCGGCTCACGGGGGCTGGATTCCATCGATGGATATTCTTATCCCTGCCGCCTACGTGCTTGAGCCCGAGGATGCTGAGCAGGAACCCCCTGCACCCCCTGTCGACCCCGTGATCCCTCAGCCCGCACCTGCACTGTCTGCACCTCCCGACACCTCTATCCACATGTCTGTTAGTGTCAGGAGCACCTTAGCTGAGTCCACCACCACCACCCGCACCACTGAGCCTATGTCCGTTGAGCCTATCGCCTCTCTGAGTCCCGAGCGTCCACCAACCATTCTTGAGAGCGGCGAGTCTTCCTTTTCTGCTGCCGTGGAGACCCTCTCCCGATTGCTGTCCACGACTCCTGGGGAGTCCACTTTTGTGCCCTACACATCCTCCCCAGTCATCGACCTTACGGTCTCCACCGCCCCCGTCTTTACCGAGGGCGTCGTGACATCTGTCCCCACTTCTGCGTCACTGACCTCTCCTGCTGCCTCGTCGCCCATTTTGACTTCCACCTCTGCTGCTACTGCTTTCGCTTCAAACCAGCCTGCGTCCCAGCCTCACATCGAGGCTGGTCATCACGTAGTGAGCACAGCACCCATTCCACACTTTCCTGCTGGCCCTATCCTATACACTGCCCGTCAGAGACAGCCCCGCACCTCACCTGTTAGACCTGTACGTCCATCCGCTCCACCACCCCCTGACACTCTAGTTCAGAGCATTCGTGCTCTTGAGGGGGCTGTTAGTGGACTTTGAGGGGACTTTAGGGCCCTCTCCGCCACAGTAGGTTCCTTGCAGACCCGCGTCGCCATCCTACCCAATATTCAGGCTTGCCTGAATCAGATTCTGACGCGTCTGCCCCCACTACCCCCCACCCACCCAGTAGATACCACACCCACCACCTCCACCACCACCTCCCCCACAGGACGGTGCTGGTGTAGCCCCACCACCAGCTTAGGCACACTCTTGATGCCTCTGATATTTTTTGTCGTTTTGCCGCCCGTTTGTTCTTGGGCCTGGTAATAATTTTTTTGCCTCCCTCCTCCACGTACTATTTTGTTGCCTTCCTGTTCATATCTTTTTTATATCTTTTTGGGAGTGAGGGAGTGACTTTTTGGGGACACTTATATCTGTACCATCCTGATCTTTGCATGCATCACATTCATTCACATCTTATTTTCCTTGTCTTTTTCTTTCTTTTTCATCATGCATGCATCCTCACCCACCCCACCCACTTCACGTCTCTCGGTGTGCCACACTTTGCACATTCAGTACACTGTGCACTTCAGCTTGGGGGAGTGAGTTCTCACACTTTTTTATTTTTTGCCACTCCTTATTTTTGATTTCTCACATTTTCTTTCCACTTTTGCACTTATTTTCACCACTTTTTCATTTTTATCATGCATCACGTTTTCTTTTCCTTTTTGAGTATGCTGC
Organism: Scilla litardierei; assembly: GCA_030789695.1. Classification (NCBI taxonomy): domain Eukaryota; kingdom Viridiplantae; phylum Streptophyta; class Magnoliopsida; order Asparagales; family Asparagaceae; genus Scilla; species Scilla litardierei. The sequence continues at coordinate 64,911 of JAULAV010007665.1, read as the reverse complement.
ATTGTATATATAGTTCTATTTTCTTTTATCTTTGTTCCTTTCATCTTTTGCTAGAGATGATTTTTCTGTGATGATGATGACGTGGTGTTAGCTTATCTCTATGTGCATGCTATTTTGTCACGTCATAGCTTTTGTTTCAGATATCATATGCTATATTCTGATTTGCATTTTGAAATAGTAACCCACTCTTTTCCTGTATGAATATGGATGAAATTATGTTATTAGCTGATGTCTGATGATTCATATGTATGCTTTTCATAGAAAACACACCAAGCTTCACGCATTGATTGCTTATATCTGGAGTACTGCTTTCCTTTCTCATATCACTTCTTATTGCATGAATTGTACGCTTCACCTTCAGGTTGATTGAATGATTGCTAGGATGATATATCTGGACTAGTTTACTTTTTGAGATTAAACTGAGTAGATTATATTACTCTGCTGAAAGTTGTCGTGCACGTCTTATAGAGTGAACAGAGTGATACATTTATTTCTTTCTCCACATATCTTGAGCATCATTTCTCTATTTGAAATTCATTGGTGAATCCTCCCCTTAGCAAGTCTATTATCGGCATTTCCCCTGCTATTAAGTTTCATGCTCCAAATCCCCAAAATCAAAAAAATATGCTTGTATATCCTTCTCTCTTTTGATTTGGGATCGCTTATGTATATATGTTTATTTAAAAAAAGAAACAAAAAGAAAGAAAAAGAGAAAATTTGAGAAAAAGAAAAGAAAAGAGAAAAGAAGTTCATAACAATCCCATCTCATACTATTTCTCTCTTTCTTCCCTCTTTTTGTTTTTATTTTTACCTTTTTTAGCTTCAAAAGAAATGGGAAATGTACATATTGATTTGCTTATGCCACCACGCTTATGGATAAGCTTGGGGGAAAGGATCCAATGGTGTGTGAGAGAGTGACTACTTGACGGTGCATGACAACCTAGGCTAAGTAATCTTCTATACTCGGTGAGATTGCTAACGTTTCACGAAATCCAGAAATCGACACTTAGCATTCATTTCATGAAAACCATACTTTTCTATTCTTATTATTCCATATCGTGTGATATCTCTTATACTCCTTATAGAAAGCATTCAATTGAAAAGTGTGTGATCTATGGTTATGCATACCGCTTTAGATGCTTCAGATGATGCTAATCCTAGAATGATTCCATATTTCATGCTATTTTGATATTTTCTGGGTTTTCTATTTCGAATGCATTATTATACTATGATATCGAAATAAAAGTCTGTGACATGTGTTTTATATTCGATGTATGCTATATGAGCAAGCAAAACCCACGTCCTAAGATAAATGATCTAGCGCCCCCCTTCTTCGCTTTCTATTCTATTTTATTTTTATTTCTATTTTTATTTTTATTTTTATTTTCCTTCTTTTCCATCATTTTGCCCGTCGGGTTCGCTTTTTACTCATCTTCCTCGAGGACGAGTAAGTGGTAAGCTTGGGGGATTTTGATCACTCCGTATTTTACACCCTTTTTCTGCATGTTTGCATGCCACTTTGATCGCTTATATCGCGTTTTTCACGATTATTCGACAATATTGCGATGCTTTTCACGATTTATTGTTTTTGGTGTATTTCAGGAGATATGGAGCGATTCAGAGTGATTTTGAGATCAAGAGGATTTGCACCCACTCCGGAGTGTCACCCAAGTCTCTTTTGAGGGTAATTCGACGATGGGAGACAAGTGGAAGAGGAAGGAACTTCGTAGGAGCGACGAGGAACCGAAACGATGAAGATTGGGCATTTGCAGTATCTCACTCGGCCGAGTGAAGTACTCACTCGACCGATGCAAGAAGACCGCTCGGCCGACCAGACCGGACACGCTCCACAGAAGGAATGGGTGTGCACTCGGCCGAGGGACGATATCTCACTCGGCCGAGTATGAAGATCACATCGCCCGAGTGGCATGGGAAAATCCACATCAAAAGAGGCTGACTTACTGGAAATGTACAGGCGATTCAGAGTCGTCACTCGGCCGAGCAAGAAATGCCCCTCGGCCGAGTGAGTAAAGCCACTAAGCCGAGTCACTTCCGAAGACAGACCCCCGAAAAGTCCTGACTTACTGTAAATGTACAGGGTTTGTCACTCGGCCGAGTGACATTTGTCACTCGGCCGAGTGAGCCGCCCCGCCTGCTGCGTAAACTGCGATTTCTGGGCTGCACATGGGCATTTTTGTCACGATTTTTTGGGCGATTTTAAGGGGTATTTAAACCCAGATTTGCCCTAGTTTAGAAGAACTTTTTGATACTTTTGGCAGCTTTTTTAGAGAGCTTTTTATATCAATAGATTTAGCTTTTCTCTTGGAGATTAAAAGGTTATTTTTGTTGGATGCTATTGGGTTCTCATTGGTTTGTCTCTCTTCTTATCAAAAACCATATTTTTGTTGATAATTTCTCGATTGCAATGAATTGTGTTGATTTTACTATTGAATTTCTTATGAATTGCATGATGATTAGTGAGTAGTTTTATTGTCCTAGGGCATAGGGATGAACCCTATGAACCCTATTTCTGAATTGTGATGGATGGGTGAAATTCTTGCTAGAATTGATTAGGGTTAGGTTGGGATTGATAAATTACGGATAGCTAGGGATTCATATCGATTGGGATTTGCAAGAGATAGGGTCCCAATTGATTGGAAGCCCTAGAAATTCGATTTAGATTTACGATTGGACTTTTTTAGAATTGGTTTGCAAGAGATTGGACCAAAGCTAGGGTTTTCAATCGTAATTCTATACCAATACCCATTTAAAAGAGATTGGACGGGTAGGAACTATCTCAACCTAGGTCGTATCTTGAGGTTGCACGAGAGTGGGCTCGAGATACGATTAAACGATGATGTCGATCCTAATGCTAGCGGCTTAGGTTAGGGTTTGCAAGAGATTGGGCCCTACCCTAGGCTCGCTATAGACCGGCAATAGCGCGAGAGTGTGAGCTTGGTTCTACATTTAGTTGCGACTAGTTCACCTAAAATTCAAGTCTAGCTATGATGTAACATACGTATCACAACGATGAGATACGGTCCGTAGCGGGGATTCCCTTTCCCTAGGCGCTTTATTTTATTGATATTTCTATCGACATTCGAACGATTGTGACAATTTTACCCAAAATTATTCTCGACCATTTTGATAGCTAGGTAATTAGAACGAGACACCGTCATTGTTCCTCCCTGAGTTCGATACCCGCTCACCACTACGCCGTGCGCTTACGGTAAGACTACGAGTCGCTCGTCCCGGGTGCGTGTGCATACCGGGGAGTCGACCAACAATCGTTCGGATGTCAAAAGGAAATATCAAATTAATAAAATGTCTAGGGGTAGGGAATCCCCGCTACGGACTGTCTCTCATCATTGTGATTCATAGGTTTCATCATTGCTAAACTTAAATGTGGGTGGACTTGTCGCAACTAATTGTAGAACCAAGCTCATGCTCTCGTGCTATTGCCGGTCTATAGCAAACCTATGATAGGGTCCAATCTCTTGCAAACCCTATCCTAAGCCGCTAGCGTGAAGAACAACATCATCGTTCAATCATATCTCGAGCCCACTCTCGTGCAAACTCGAGCTACGACCTAGGTTGCGATAGTTTCTATCCGTCCAATCTCTTGCAAACGGATATTGCTATAGATTCACAATTGAAAATCCTAGCTTTGGCCCAATCTCTTGCAAACCAAGTCTAGAGGGATCCAATTGTCAATCTAAATCGAATATCTAGGCCTTCCTATCAATTGGGACCTAATCTCTTGCAAATCCCAATCGATATGAATCCCTAGCTATCCGTATTTAATCAATCCCAACCTAACCCTAATTAATTCTAGCAACAATTTCACAAATTCATCATAATTTAGAAATAGAGTCCATAGGGTTCATCCCTACGCCCTAAGACGATGGCACTACTCACTATTCATCATGAAATTCTCAGAAAAATCAATAATAATATCAAGAGAATTCATTGCAATAGAGAAATAACAAATAAAAATTGAGTTTTTGATAGAAAATAGACAAACCAATGAAGATCCAATGATATCCAATGAGAATCCAAATAGAGTAGCCTTTTAATCTCCAAAAAGAAAGCCTAAATCTAATTAATCTAAAAAAGTTCTGAAAAGTTCTGAAAAAGGCTGCAAAAAGCTCTCCTAACTAGGGCAAAAACTGGGTTTAAATACCCCCCAAATTGCCCAAAAAATCATGACCAAACTGTCCCTGCGCAGGCCAGAAATCACAACTTACGCATCAGGCGGAGCAGCTCACTCGGCCGAGTGACTTTGTCACTCGGCCGAGTGACAAAGTCACTCGGCCGAGTGACAGACCCTGTAAGAAAACAGTAATTCAGGGGGGTCTCTGGGTCTGCCTTCGGAGGTGACTCGGCCGAGTATACTTCTTCATTCGGCCGAGTGGCTTTATCGCTCGGCCGAGTGACTTTCGACTGGATCTTCGAAAAATACAGTAACATCGGCCTTTCTCTGGGCAATTTCTCTGTACAACTCGGGCGAGTGAGATTTCTCATTCGACCGAGTGGTATTTCTTCGTTCGATCGAGTATACGTTGAAATTAGCTCTGTGTGCGTATCCGTTCTGGTCGGCCGAGTGGGGCTTCTGGTTCGGCCGAGTGACTGCTCCACTCGACCGAGTGGCATGCTGTAAATGCCCAATCTTCTCTGTTTCTCCTCCTCGTCGCTCCTACGAAGTTCCTTCTTCTTCCACTCATCTTCCATCGCTGAATGGCCCTCAAATGAGCCGCGGGTGACACTCCTTAGCGCTTGCGAACCAATTGATCTCAAAATCTCTCCGAATCACTCCATATTTTCAGAAATATGACAAAAACAAGAAATAGTGAAAAGCATCGCAATATTGTCAAATAATCGTGAAAAACGCTATATGAACGATCAAAACGGCATGCAAACATGTAGAAAAAAGGTGTAAAATATGGAGTGATCAAAAATAGGGCTAAAACATGCTTAAATACATAGGGTAGAAATCCCAAAAAAAATCTCAGAAAATCTGGGCACTTGGGCCCACCAACTAAGTTGGTCGCATCGTGCTACTCGACCGAGTAGTAGGGCATGCTCGGTCGAGTCGACTTCAGGTTCTTCTTGCTACTGCTTCTACTTCTGGCTGATACAAGCTACTCGGTCGAGTAGGGCCCCTACTCGGTCGAGCAATAGTAGATCAGAACTTCCTCTAAAATGATGCTATGTTTCTTGACGACTCGGGTCGAGTAGGTGAACTGCTCGGTCAAGTTGCTTTGCTACTCGGTCGAGCTAGGGTTCCTTGGAGAAAATCTCAAAATAATCACTATGTTTGGTGCGACTCGGGTCGAGTAGGCTATCTGCTCGATCGAGTAGGGTGAGGCCGTTTCCTGTGTGATATCTGCGTGTCAGCTTGGCCGAGTAGCTGATGCTACTCTGTCGAGTCACCTGGGAAACTGAACTTGAATTGAAGCTTTGGCTCTTTTCTCTCGCTCTCTTCTCGTCCTCTCCTCCAATATTCTTCCATACCTCGGCGAACTCTCATGGAGCCTTGCCAATGATGTCTAAGACGTGCCGGATGTGTCCATGTCCCAAAATAGCTCCAATTCACTCCAAAACTCCTGAAAATCCATAAAGCTATACAAAACTCGAATATGGCGTTAGAAGCGCGATAATATATGAAAATATAGAGTTTGGAGGTGAATAGGACATGAATTGATGCGATAAAAACGTGAAAAATATGGACACATCAAAATCCCCCAAGCTTACCTCTTACTCTTCCTCGAGGAAGAAGAATATGAGGCTCCCCGGGTGATGAAAATAAAAGAAATAAAAAAGAATGGAAGATGGAGGGGAGTGCTAGAGTATTCGGTCAGATCCCAAGCCATAGCGACATATCACAGTACTTCAAAAATGGATCAAATGCTAATAAGAATTTCATATCTTAGCTAAACATATTACTTGCAAGCATTTAAGAACAAAGGTAGGGATTCTCTCAAATCATGCAATCAATTCATATCCACATCGTGCAATTCATAAAGTTAGTATAAACATGTTGGGGATGCACTTTTCAATCAATAGAAATAAACGAAGCATATAAGAGTCATACCAAGCATGCAATAGAGAATAGAATAAGGATCATGTCATTCATATATTCATCTCAAATCATAAAAAATCTCCATAGCTAATATATTTCGCAAAGTCTAAGCATTATCAAATATCCCCAAATGTGTACAACTCCACTCTAATGTCGTACTCACTCGTATAATCAAATGGATTCACCCCCTCCCCCCAAGCTTAGCTTGAGGCATTGCATCTAAGGAATAATAAAGGAATTTTTGGGGCTTTTCCCAAGTATTTTTGTGTAGCTCCAAATAATGAGATATATGAAATATTTTTCTTTAATTTTTGGTTTTTGAATTTTTTGTTTCCTTTTCTTTTGAACTCTTTTTTTGTAGGAGCAATAGGACATACATATATTTTTTGACTCCTTTTGGCTTTTTGGGGCTTTTTGAAGCAAACTTTTTCTTTTGGGATTTTTTGGGAACAGATGCGGTATAGGTAGCTGCAAGGGGGTGAACCCAAGTGACATATAGAGAATAATAAGGTACGTGGAGAAAGAAATGATATAATCACTCGATTCACTCATAAGGTGTGCACAATGGTTCAATAAGATAATACTCCAACTAAACTCATAAACAAGCATGGATATTTTCATTCATTTTAACAAATAATGAAGTCATGCGGTAAGGCACACAATAATAGCAGGCATGCAATAAGAAGTGAAAAAGATAACAAGGCAGATGCATCAAATATTCTAATGATGCGTGAATCTTGGTGCATATCCAACATAGGCATACTAAATACTATTGCATACTTTCAGTTTCAACTCATTTTATGCATTCATATTGAGAGATCGTCAATAAAATATATGTGCAAGCATATGAATAGTAAGAACTGAAATGCTCTAGCATGGCAAACGTAATAAGCATCGTGATAGTTATTAAGGCTAATAGAGATATCATCATTCAGAAAATATCTAACAAAAGGGGAAAAGAAAGGTGGAGAAAATAAAATAAAAGCAAGCATGCAAGCATACCAAACATGGAAAATATGATGCTAAAAAATAAAATGGTGAAAAAGTGGTGGAAAATAAAAATAAAAATAAAAAGGTTTAAAATGAAAGAAAATAGAAAATAATGAAAATAAAAGCGATAGCACTCATCCCCCAAGCTAAACACAGCAGTGTCCTTGTTGAGTATTGGACTTCTCCCTACTTGGTGTTAATGATAAGCAAACATAAATACTTTTGACTCAAAACAGGGGCCTGATGAAGGATCACCAGGTGCCTGGTGTGCTCACCAGAAGACTGGTTTTCCTTCACCAGTCGATTGTTTTTAAACAGAGCCCAAATCTGATCATGGAGGAGAATTTGAGAATGAGTTTTTTACAAAGTTTTGTGATGTCACCGGGATTACTCACAATTTTTCTTTTCCTCATGCACCACCACAAAATGGTGTTATAGAGAGAAAGAATAGGATCTTAATTGAGTGTGCACGTACCATGCTCCATGATAGTCATCTTGGACTACAATTTTGGGCAGAGGTGGTGCACACGGCATGTTATGTACTTAATAAGATCCTAATGAGACCCCGAACGAACCAAACTTGTTGTGAGTTATTTTATGACAAAAAGCCACAAGTTAAATATTTTTGTGTTTTTGGTTCAAAATGTTTTATAAAGAACACTTTTGGTAACTTAGATAAATTTGAGCCAAGATCCGATGAAGGAATTTTTGTTGGATATTCCACTCGTAACAAAGCCTACCGGATATACAACAAAACCTCTACAATGATTGAGGAATCACTACATGTATCATTTTATGAAGATTTTGATTTTCCTCATGTTGTTGATGATAGTGTAAATGTTTTATGTAATTCTCTCAGTAATGTCAAAATTAATGATTCTATTATTGAGACTAACAATACTAATGAGATTATTGAAGATGTTCCAAGTGATGCAGGGATTCCCAAAGCTTACTCAACCGTTTGTAATCACCCCCATGACAAAATTATTGGAGATATTGGTGTGTGTGTGTGTGTCTGTGTGTGTGTGTGTGTGCACGCGAACGAGGTCAAGAATTGATGAATTCTTTTACTGCACATTCGTCTCTACCATTGAGCCAAAGAACATCCAAGAAGCATGTGAAGATAGCTCTTGGATAGTTGCAATGGAAGAAGAACTCATGTTATTTGAGAGAAATAAAGTTTGGGAGCTCGTTCATCTTCCAAGTGGTCACCAAGTGATTGGGACCAAGTGGATCTTCAAGAACAAGACTGATAAGAACGAGATCATCACAAGGAATAAAGCAAGGTTAGTAGCTCAAGGCTATCGGCAAGAAGACGGTATTGATTTCAAAGAATCTTTTGCGCCTAGCTAGATTAGAAGCTATTAGATTGCTTTTATCTTTTGCATCCCATAAAAATTTTAAGTTATTTCAAATGGATGTCAAAAGTGTATTTTTAAATGGCATTGTTAATGAAGAAGTTTATGTTTCTCAACCACCCATTTTCATTCATGAAAATATTCCAAACCATGTTTTCAAACTTAAAAAAGTGTTATATGGGTTGAGACTGTTGGATATGGACGACATGAATACACCCATGAGGGGATGTATGAGGGTATACGGACCTCAGATGTCGCGTGCACGAAAGCGTGCACGAAGGGAACCTTTTCTCGTATGAAAAGGACCACTCGATAAGTGGAAAAAGCCACTCGATAAGTGGAAAAAGCCACTTTATAAGTGCATAAAGGCACTTGATAAGTGAATGAAGAAGAGGATAAATGAATGTGCTAATATAGGCTAATAAGCTTATAATTGGTTATTTCCTACAATAACCACCCCTAAAGCCTATAAATAGGACCCAAGGGTAAGGCATTCATACACACTTTCCATGCCATAAGTTTGCATAAGGCATCTTATGTTCTTCTTCTCCCTTCCATTAAAATTCTCTTCTAGTTAGAGATTTAGGCGGTGAAACTCTGCTTCGATCCTCCGTGACGAAGTATCGACCGTTGTGGAAAATCCTAGGGCGAATTTCCGAGATTACGGTGCCACGTACGCAAGCGTAAGTCTCGACTTCATTTATTGATCCTAACGTTGTTTTGACAGGATCCTTCATTGGTATCGGAGCCTGGCCGGGTTCGCCCCGGTCAAACCACCGCCCCGTCGAACCGATGAACGAGGCGTTGTCTTTTTCACGAATGGGTATCCTACCATTATGGATATGGTAGGAACGCTTCGTGACGGAGAGAACGCAGCGGTTGTTCTTTTCACGTTAGGGTCTTCTGTCATTACGGATATGGCAGGAACTCTCTGTGACGGGAAGAACCGACCGTTCATATCGTCAAGCTCGCACTCTTCATGGATGCCGAGTCTCCATTCATAGGAAATGTGAACTCTCTTCATGTGGAGCGTGTAGTTTACGAACTTTAAAGTATGTTATTTTTCATTTTTGGCACATGGCCATTAGAGAATAACTACTTTCTCGACGAACGGGTGCTTCATCGACGAACGGGTGCTTCATCGAGGAAGAAGATGGTAGTTATCCCCATCAGAGAAGATGAACTTTGGTGCATGATCACCATGGCCAAATGGGCTATGGAGGTAATGTATCCCCCTCCCCATGCGGAGGGGGTTGGCTACGGCCAAGTGACAACGAAAACCACCCCGCCGGGGGGGAAAGTGTGTGCGGCAACCCCATACAAGGGGGTGGCCGGCCATGGCCATATGGGCCATGGCCGGCCAAGGCCAAAGGGCCATGGCCAGGCCGACACTGGCCGGCCACGGCCAGGGCCAGGGGGCCCTGGCTAGGCCAGGGTCTGGCCAGCCCTGGCCGGAAGCCAGGGCCCTGCTGGCCCTGGCAGAGGCCAGAGTAGAGCCTGGCCGGCCCTGGCCTCTGCCAGGGCAGAGGCCCCTGGCCGGCCCATAGCCAGCCTCGGCCAGGGCAGAGGCCCTGGCCGTCGGGAGGGGTGCCAGATCCTTGGTCGGTATTGGTCGACCAATCCGGGATTTTTGGTCGACCAATTCAGCTAGAGGCCTTGCCAGTAGTTTCGGCCCCGGCCACCTGCCGACTAGCCCATATGGGGCCAACGACAGTCGTCTGCGGTAAAATTCTCCAATAAGGGAGAAGCGCCTGGATCCATATGGGAGCCGGCGACGATGGCTTGCAGAAAAATCCCCAAAGGGGGGATCCGGCCTTGGTACAAGTACGACTCATCCCGACAAATGGCAAGGGATGACCGTACATTCCACTAGTATCATAAGGGTACTAAAATGGAATATCGCATTTTTCCCAGGGGGAATCCGGTTTTGGCAAAGTTGCGATGACAACTCTCACTTCAGAAGGAAGATGAATTCAGCCTTGGCACGGCACGACCCCGACAATGGCCGGGGAATTGTCAAAATATTTTGGCTATGACACCATATAATAGGGTATAGGCCTTGCAAAATACGTTTGCAAAATGCATTTGAAAAATACGTTTTCAAAATACTGCGAAATACGTTTGCAAAATATTTTTGAAAAATACGTTTTCAAAAACGCTTTTCCGCTGCGAAGTACTATAAGAGTACTAACATTTGATAAAGTGATGGGGAAATATTGAAAGTTACTCTAGATGGTGATTGGAAACGTAGTGACCTTTCCGATTCTAGAGTAACATTTTCAATATTTTTCGAAAGTAACTTATCAAATTGTAAATATCATTCCAAGTGGGAGTTGAAATTAGAACTATCCAAATGGGATATTCTATTCTCATTTCAAGTGGGAATTGTATTTATTTTAAGAATTTTCAATGCAATGTTTTTGATCAAACCTTCGGTTTTTGGTGTCTTTTTGCAGCATTTTAAAAGTAAAATGTCTTCCGCTTCAAAGAATATCGTCGCTGAGTTAAACAGAGGTGGAAAACTCAACGGCGATAATTACAAACTTTGTTCCATCAAGATACAATACGTTTTAGAGGAGCAAGAAGTGCTCGAGACTCAAAAGAACGTAATGATTGAACCCGAGTTGGGCACTACGGCCCAACACAGACGAGACAAGGAAGATTTTGATGCTTGGTCTCGGAAGAACAAGATAGCTCGCATTACGTTATTAAGCAGTATGGCTGATGACATAATGCGCATTTTCCGAGAGCATGACTTAGCCAAGGACATATGGTCCATGCTTGAGGAAAAGTTTGGTGGCACATCGGTGTCCAAACTTTGCGCCTTAACTATAAGATTTGATTCATACAAGAAACATCCAGATCATTCCATGGTGAAACATCTGTGACATATGGCAAATCTTATCTCAGAGTTAAAGGATACGGGTCATGTGCTCACTGATGAGCAACAAATCAAAGCAGTCATACGTTCCCTACCAAATGGGTGGGACCAAATGAAGATGCATCTCACTCACAATGAGAGCATCAAGACCTTCAGCGATGTTTCCAAGCACCTCGAATTAGAGGAAGAGCGGCTTGCGGCTGCCAAGCCAAGTGCAGAAGTGCACATGGTTGCTAGTTCCTCACACGGGGAAAGAAAAGGAAAGATCGTTCGAAGTCTACCAATGAACGTAATAAGCAACCTGAGTCTACCAAGAAACCCAAACATAAGGGTGGGCACAAGAAATGGCACAAAAAGAAAGACTTGAAGAGGATCAAGTGCTTTAAGTGCAACAAGCTCGGTCACTATGCTCGTTCGTGTACGAGTGGAGGTGACGAGGTAAATTGTAAATATACTAGTTACATATGTGTATCTAGTTCAATATTTCTTGTGGAATCTAATCCATTTTGGATAATTGATTCAGTTGCCACCGACCATATAGCAAGGACAGACGGTCCTTTCGTGGAGTATCACCGGATACCCCAAGGAACGAAGTGGATCTATGTAGGAAACAACACACGTGTTGAAGTGAAAGGCGTTGGGACTTGCAAGCTAGTCTTGGACAACGGCCGCACTCTCCTACTTCATGATGTTCTCATCGCTTCAGATATTCGAAGGAATATAATATCTGTGGTCGTGTTAATGGGTCTTGGCTATAACTGTTTTTTTCATGATTGTAATATGGACTTAAGTTGTAATAATACTCTTATTGGTACTGGGTTTGTATTTAAAGGATTTATTGTAATGAGTACAATGTATGATTCCTCGTGTAATGAAAATTTCCTTATTACAAATTCTAAGACTTATGAGTCTGATGTGATTTGTTGGCACGCAAGGCTTGGTCATATTGGACCAACGCGTATGGATAGACTTGCCAAACGTGGCCTTCTTTCCAATGTTTCAAAGGTTGAAATGTCGACCTGCGAACATTGCCTAGTGGGGAAATCTTGTCGCAAGCCGTTTGGAACCGGCACAAGGGCCGAGGTTCCATAACAGCTTATCCATTCGGACATATGTGGTCCGATGAATGTCAAGACAAGATGCGGGAAGTCCTATTTCATCACTTTTTGATTTCACCCGATTCGGACATATCTATTTGATATCCCACAAAAGTGAAGCATTGGCTTGCTTTAAAAACTATATGAGTTTAGTGGAGAATCAATTAGATCGCAAGATTAAGGTCTTGCGAACCGAGAGGGGCGGTGAATATCAATCAACAAGTTTTAATGAACTTTGTGATGAAAAAGACATAGTACATCAGGTAACTATGCCTTATACTCCTCAACAAAACGGTGTTGTAGAAAGGAGAAATAGGACTTTAATGGAAATGGTCCGTTCAATGATGGCGCAAGCTAACTTGCCAATCACCTTTTGGGGTGTAGCATTATTGACGGCCGCTTTCATTTTAAACCTCGTACCCTCGAAATCAGTTAGCTCCACTCCTTATGAGTTGTGGAACCAAAGGTCTCCTGACTTAAACATTTTGAAACCTTGGGGTTGTGCATCCTACGCACATATTTCCTCCCATAAGTATGGCAAACTTGGGCCAAGGGGAAGGAAATGTATCTTTATACGATACACAGAAAACTCCAAAGGTTATGTTTTTGTTAGTCAGGAAGACAATGGTGGGCTAATTGAGTTTGAGTCGAGGGATGTCACTTTCTTGGAAAACGAGTTTCCAAGACAGGGCGAGGTAAGTCAGGACTTATCTCTATTTGAGATTTATGATCAAGAAGGATTGCCTCATTCGAGTGGGAGAATTCTTGGTGAAAACGAAAATACGTTTCAAACTTCACCAATGGATGATACGAATGACGCTAATCATATTCCATATGGGAATAATGATCCAAGTGGGAGCATTTCTAATAACATTCCAAGTGAGAGTGATATTAGAATTGATCTAAATTCAAGTCAACAAGGACTTGAAGAATCTTAAATACGACGTAGTAGTCGTACAAGGTTGGCTCCTCTAAGATTTGAGGATGAATTTCCGCAAACCTTTATGACTTTACTACAAGATGATGACGAGCCTGCTACTTTTAAACAAGCCGTATCATGCCCTGCAAAAGACAAATGGATGGAAGCGATAAAGGAGGAATTGGAATCCATGAAAGTTAACCAAGTCTGGGACTTAGTTGACTTACCCAGAGGACGTAGAGCAATTGGGAACAAATGGGTTCTCAAGATCAAGCATAAGGCTGATGGCTCTATAGACAAATATAAAGCTCGCCTTGTCGCGAAAGGTTTTACGTAACAGGAAGGGATAGACTACGAAGAGACCTTCTCACCTGTTGTGCGTTTTACCTCGATTCGCCTGATTCTGGCAATGGTAGCTTGCTTAGACCTCGAATTACATCAGATGGATGTAAAGACTGCCTTTCTCAATGGAGAATTGGACGAGGAGATCTATATGGAACAACCAACAGGGTTTGTAAAAGAAGGAAACGAACATAAGGTTTGTAAACTTCGTAAATCCATATATGGTCTTAAACAATCCTCGAGGCAATGGTATATACGATTTCAAGAAGTTGTCTTATCAAATGTTTTTTTTTCATACTTGATGAAGATAACTGCGTATATATCAAGAGGATTAAGAGCAAGTACGTTATTATGTCTCTATATAGATGACATTTTAATAGCCGGAAATGACAAGGGCTTTGTGATGGATATCAAGGCTTGGCTTTCATCAGTTTTTGAGATGAAAGACATGTGAGAAGCCGCATATATCCTTGGAGTTAAGATTTCAAGGAATCGTTCGAAGAAACTTCTTTCTCTTTCACAGGAGACTTATATAAAGAAGGTTTTAGAACGTTTTAATATGCAGGACTGCAAGTCCATTGATACTCCTATAAGCAAGTGCGACAATTTATGTCTGAAATCATGTCCAAAGAACCAAAAGGAAAAGGAAATTATGGAAAAATTTCCATATTCGAGTACAGTTGGTAGTCTTATATACGCTAAGATGCGTACAAGACCGGACATCTGTTTTGCCGTTGGAATGGTAAGTCGTTACCAATCCAACCCAGGGCAAGAACACTGGAAAGCGGTTAAGAGGATAATGCAGTATCTTAAAGGAACTGCAGACTTGCAAAAGACTGTGACAAGACCAAGAAGGTAGACATAAGGTACAAATCTACGCATGAGATGATAGCGGATCCGCTTACGAAGGCGATCCCCAGAGATGTGTTTTACAAACACTTATCATCTCAAGGATTGCGTAAGAGCTGAGTTGTACCAATGTAAATTCACATGTCTGTAAATGATCAAATTTAATAAAAGAATAAGTTTTTTTTTCAACATTGCATATGAATTTCTTTAGAAATGTTTGTGTACATTTTCTTTTGAAATCTCAGCTGAATTCTAGTATGTTGGACAGATTAAGGTTGGCTCTCTCACATGAGCAACCGCCTTTATTTTATCAGACGGGTAAAATAAAGATGAGACCTGTTTAAAGTCAAAATCGTCAGACGGATGATTTAGAGTCATGACTTAAACAAAATGGTCGTATGAAAGATCTGCATCATATGGATGCTTTCCAAAGATCTAAGAGGATTTTGAAATCCTATCTGTCGTATGCGGGATGTGAGTCCAAAAGATTATTTGAGTAGTAAAAGGGCCTCAAAGTCAGACATTGTGGTGTCTGGTTATCATCCTTACAACATCATTTAAGACATACGCTCCCTGGGAAAGGAGTGATGTTGTAATACGTATTCATACTACGTATGCATTTTTGACCATTGGGTTAGAATAGTAAATAAGTTTACTATTATGTGAGACCCAAAGACCACATGGGTCTTAATTCATTACCCTTATGGACTCTAATTGGTTCCTTTAGATTTGACCGGGTGATTGCTATCTTAGCATGTTACTTATGGACTATGGTTAATTCGGTCCGGCGGGGCATATTAGAAAAGCAAGTCAAGTCAAGATCAAAAGGATCGCAAGAAGAGGAAGATTAATTTCATATTCACATTTGGACTTTAGAGATTCAAAGCTGGCCAGCCAATTGTAATCCAGATGGGATTCAATTGTTGAATATAAAGTATAAGAAATTTGAAGAAATAATCTAGGGTAAAGCATGTGTTGATCTACTCAACTTTACACCTCAAGGAGTGTTGTGTATCTCTAACAAGTGCACAACAGCGGACTCTATGCGCATGACGGTCACACGGCCTATTTCTCGGTATAACAAACAGAAGAGATAAAGGAAAAGATGTTTCCTTACAATCCCCTCAAGTGTGAGTGGGAGATGTTGGATATGGACGACATGAATACACCCATGAGGGGATGTATGAGGGTATACGGACCTCAGATGTCGCGTGCACGAAAGCGTGCACGAAGGGAACCTTTTCTCGTATGAAAAGGACCACTCGATAAGTGGAAAAAGCCACTCGATAAGTGGAAAAAGTCACTTTATAAGTGCATAAAGGCACTTGATAAGTGAATGAAGAAGAGGATAAATGAATGTGCTAATATAGGCTAATAAGCTTGTAATTGGTTATTTCCTACAATAACCACCCCTAAAGCCTATAAATAGGACCCAAGGGTAAGGCATTCATACACACTTTCCATGCCATAAGTTTGCATAAGGCATCTTATGTTCTTCTTCTCCCTTCCATTAAAATTCTCTTCTAGTTAGAGATTTAGGCGGTGAAACTCTGCTTCGATCCTCCGTGACGAAGTATCGACCGTTGTGGCAAATCCGAGGGCGAAGTTCCGAGATTACGGTGCCGCGTACGCAAGCGTAAGTCTCGACTTCATTTATCGATCCTAACGTTGTTTTGACAGGATCCTTCAGAGACAAGCTCCTAGAGCTTGGTATGATCGACTCAAAACCTTTCTTTTGGATTTAGGTTTTAAAATGGATGAAGTTGATTCAACTCTTTTCATTAAAGATTATGAAAGTGACATCCTATTAATTCACGTTTATGTAGACGACATTATATTTGGTTTTACTAACTTTAATCTTTGCCAAGATTTTTCTAAGTCTATGAAGGATGAATTCGAAATGAGCCATATGGGTGAGCTCAACTACTTCCTTGGACGACAAATTTGGCAAATGAAGGATGTGACTTTCATTCATCAAACAAAGTACACCGGGGAGCTTATCAAGCGATTTGGGATGGAATCGTCTTCAAGCAAAAGGACTCCCATAAGTACGACAACCCATCTATACAAGGAAGAGAACGAAAAAGATGTAGACGTTCGTCTATATCGAGGTATGATTGGTAACTTACTTTACTTAACCACCAGTAGGCCCGATATTATGTTTTCTGTATGCCTTTGTGCTAGATATCAAGCTAGACCTAAAGAGTCACAATTGATTGCGGTTAAACGAATTTTTCGTTACCTCAATCATTCACTAGATTATGGGTTACTTTACCCTAAGTCTAGCACATATGAGTTAATCTCATTTAATGATGCCGACTTTGTCTGATGCAAATCCGATAGGAAGAGTACTAGTGCCACTTGCCATTTTCTAGGAAATACCCTAGTTTCTTGGTTTTTCAAGAAACAGAACTCGGTATCATTGTCCACGACTGAAGCAGAATATATTGCCACGAGTCTTTCATGTGCACAAGTTCTTTGGAGGAGACACACTCTCAAGGACTATGGTGTCAATTGTGATACGTGTCCTATCATGGTTGATAACCAAAGTGCTATTTATCTTTCCAAGAATCTGGTACATCACTCCTATACCAAACATATAGATGTGAGACACCATTTTATTAATGATCATGTAGCTAGGAATGGAAATATTACGGGGCGGGGCGGGTATTTAACTACCCAAGCTTGCCCCGACCCATCTACAGGCCGGGGCGGGGCGGGTTCTTTCTTACCAAAACCAGGTCGGGCCGGTCGGGTCAGGTCATTAGTGACATCCATATGAATTCCAAATAAAAATTTTATTTGTGAATTGGGAAAATTTTGATTTATTTGGTAATTTGGAATTGGCAATTGGCCCAATTAGGAGAACCGTGGAATAAAGTATGAGTTATGGGTTATTCTCTGACTGCATGTCTGCATCAAAATAGTAAGGTTTTTTTAGAACCTCTATAGTTTACCAAGGCGGGGCAGGGCGGGGTGGGGCGGGGCGCATACAAAGCCCAAGCTTGCCCCGACCCGGTTGAGGGCCGGGTCGGGCCAGGTCAAAACCGGGTCAGGCCAGGTTGGGCCGAGCGGGTCAGGCCATTAATGCCATCCCTACATGTAGCTAAGAAGGACATCATCTTAGAGTACATTGAAAGCTAAAAACAAATCGCCGACATCTTCACTAAACCTCTTAAAGAATATTCATTTGTGAGGTTGCGTGGAGAATTAGGGATTATGGGTGAATCTGAATTATAGGCGTCCATACTTTTATATTGGATCATGCTTGAACTCATATCATCATTTTCACTTCTCTTCTTGTGATAAATTATATGTTTCACATATATTTGCTTTAAGAGATGTATTTGATATTTAGATGATTTCGAATTTTGGATTGATTTACGAGATTTGAACATGAATCTATAATATTTTGATATTGATTTCTTGATTATATTTATGTTAAGAGTATAGGTCCTAGGGTGAGTTATCTCTATCCTCTGGATTTTAACCTCGATGTGCATTTCTGGACCAGGACAGACGACTGTCATTTCTTCGACAGTCGACTACCTAACTCAATTTTTCATACATCAGACTGTATTTTTCGCACAGGCGACAAATGGAGATTTTACAGTCGACTGTCTCTGTGACAGGCGACTGTAATTTGGACATCAGGCGCCTATCCAAATCATCAGATGTTTGTGTTTATCATCATATCTATTGATTCGCTGTCAGATGACTGTCGTGTAAGTTACAGTCGACTGTCTCTCCGACAGGCGACTGTGAATTACACACTAGTTGAATGTCTATCAACCCAAGCTAATCTCTATCTTTTCTATCAGTCGACTGACGATTGTTCATCAGTCGACTGTCAATTGCTATGGCGGTTAGTTAACCTGATCTAAGGCGTTGATTTTTTGATCCAACGGCCCAGATTCTTTGGACCCCATCGTATAATTTCGAGGGCCGTCGATTTTGTCAGATATTTTCTCTCTCATCCGACACAAGTTCCCTCGTCTTCCTCCTTCGAATTCCACTGTTTGCCTCGATTTCATATCTGATTCGAAGCTCCACTCTCCGATCTCACTTCCAATCTTCCAATTACAAGTTCAATTGTCTCCTTCTTCATCGATCTTCTCAGATTAGGTAACTTCATCGTTGATTCGTTCGTTTGTGCCCTTATTATCTATCGATCGATCTTCATGGAACCAGTGAGTCCACCATCTTCTGGGGAGTACTTGGGTATTTATGTCGCTGACCCTATTCCCTCAGCCACTGTCGCTGAACCCACTCCTCCGCCTGCTTAGCAGCCTACATCTCCTCCACCGTCTGTTCCACTCAATGACTTTCTCCTCGCTCAGATGTGTGACCGAGTTTCTTTGCTCGAAACGCTAGTTTCCAACATGGATCAGAAGCTCTTGCTTCTCCTTAAGCTTCAATATAAGTCGTTCATACTTCACGGCTTTCCTTATTCGACCGCCCTCCAGGCCATGTTTTCTCCGTCTAAGGATACTACCCATTCTGCTGTACCTCCTCCTCCAGGCTTTGAGACTTTGTCTTCTGTTGTACTGTCCTATATACCTGTTCACGAGGAGCCTCCTACTGCTGGTGCATCGTCATCCAAGCATAAGGCTCATGTGTACCCGACTCGTCGCTTCACTAGATTGATGTTCCGTATGTCTGGTTGCCCTTCAGACCCAGCTGTCATCCAGGTTGACTGATGCTGACTGATGTTGCTCTGGATAGACTCACCATGAGATTTTTTTTGTTATTTTGGTTTCAATATCTGTCTGTATCTTTTTGATTTGTGTTCTGATGTATGGATGATGTTTGTATGTTGATCACATTTGGTTTGGATGTACTTGGAGTTGTGGTTACATTTTGTACTCCTTGTCATTTTGGATGATACACACACACACACACACACACACATACATACATACATATATATATATTTGAGAATGTGCGTGTATCTTTATTGAATGAGAAAAATATGTACAAGGCTCAAGGAATAGCAGGAAGATGCGAGTAATGCAGGAAGGTGGCATAGGCGCCATCTCCTGCCAATACTTAACGTCCTCCTTTACCCAAAGAGCCTAACAAATTACAACAACAAGAAGAAAATCAATTACAACACTAATACCCAATTTGAAGGGGGCACTCTCATTATGTTGATCCCACTCTATATGCCTCAAGGTAATTCTGACATCAGCTGCTATGTCCTCAAAGAGCTGAGTTTGTATTCAGCTTACTCCTTTAAAAATCCTCCTATTTCTCTCCCTCCATATGTGCCAAATCAACGCAGCCAAAACTGTCTTGGCCAATACAACCACCTTGTCTTTCTTATGGTAGTAAGCAAGAAATAAGTTGACAACCTCATGGAGGGAGGTAGGTGGGTTAGTAGTGATCCCCAACTTTAAGAAACTCCTGTAATGGAGGTAGTTAGAAAACATGCATTCAAAAAAGATATGGCCCACACTTTCATGTGCGTCATCAGAGCATAGGGCACAATAGAAAGAAGAGGGCACTCCCAGTTGTTGAGTATTGGTGCTTCATACCAATCTTATTTTGATGATGATCACAACATTATGTTGTTACTAATGAATCTCATGTTTTAGTCTCTCAGTTTATTTCAAGGATATCTTTCTTGGAGACTAATCACTTGGTGTAAGGATGGACATCATGTGAAGAAGGGCCAAAGTTTGGACTCAAGGAGTGCCAAAGCTTAGAGATGGTGGAGAGCACTCAAGTCATCAAGATTGAAGACTTAGACTCTTTGAGAAGCATTGTAATCCATGTAATTTACATTTATTGCTTTCTCTCTCTTTTGAGTCTAGGTTATTGTAATGCCTTGTTAGATGGTTTAATTATCATGCATTTGCATTTAACCATCTTAGTGAACCTTAGGATTATCATAGAATCCAAACCAATAGGTTCACTCTTTCCAAAGACTCATTTGGAGTCTCTGGCTTTCCGTCAGTCACCTGTTGAGGGAAACATAGTCGACTGGGTGATTTCCAGTCGCCTGTAGATCCTTCTACAGTCGCCTGACATGCACAGCTCAAGTCAACATTTCAATTGACTCAAACTTGAGCTTTACGCACAGTCACCTGACGATCAGTTTACAGTCGCCTGTATATTTACAGTCACCTGGAAATTGGCCAACAGTCGCCTGTATAGCGTAAGTGCAATCACTGCATCTCTCTGTCTTCTCTCCATATTTTACAGTAGTCTTCTGATGTAGACTGTACAGTCGCCTGACTAATTGACAGACGACTGTAGTATTAACATCAGTCGCATGTGCGAAGAATTGGAGAAAGAGTGCAGCTCTCTGTTTCGATCCATCCCCTACAGCAGTCGTCTGTTGAAGGTTTAACATACGCCTGTCCTATTTATCAGTCGTCTGTATTGACTTCGTCAGTCGACTGTCCTGGATCAGATTATAGCCGTTGGATATTTTCTAGCCGTTGATCAGTCGACTGTCTTTTGATCATCAGTCGACTGTTCCTGTCGTTTTCACCCAGTTTCTAGCCATTGTAGATTTTTTCATTTGGATGTTTCTTTGGGTTTTTGGGCTTGATATAGGATTCCTATATATATGAGTGTGCTGCCATCACTTGAGAACTCTTGACAACACTTGATAACTCTTGACCCTGTAGAAAATCTCAAGAGATCAATAAGCAACTCTCAAGCTCCCTCATTTCCCTCTATTGAGCACTCATCTCTCTTTATGCATTGAAGTCCAGCTCAAGGGAAATCATCCAAGTGCTTTCAAGCATATTCCAAAACTTGGAGACCTCTTCCATGCATTGCATTCATTCATGAGTAAGCATCTCAAGGCATAGGTAAGAGTATTTACTTTACTTGGTGTAATTTGTTTTCCTATTTCTCTTTGTGGGATTAGGATACTCTCTTTGTGGGAGTTTCTCTTTGTGAGAGGTTGTCTCCTTGTGGGACTAGGGAACTCTCTTTGTGGGAGTTCTAGTGTCCTAGTGTAGGGCTAACCCTAATTCTCTGAGTGGGAGTTAGTGATTATCTGTGTGGGAGTCTTGATCCTCGTGTAGGATTGGTTGGGTCCTTGTGTAGGGCATAAATCCTCTTTGTGGGGTATCTCCTTGTGAGATTTGTATTCACTTCTCTGTATGGGAATATAGTGAATATTGGTGTGGCTGGATGTACCCAAGTTTGTGGAACCAGGGTAAAACTTTGAGTTTGCGTTTGAATTGATTGTGCCTTTTAATTCCTCTTGCATTTATTATTCCACATTTGTAAGTTAAATTTTAATTGGACAATTTTATTGCCATTACACTATTCACCCCCCCTCTTGTGTGTGTTGTTAGTATTGCAAGGGTTAGACGATCCCTACAATTGGTATCAGAGCGAGGTTAAAGCATACTGCAACGATGGCATTCAACGCTACATCCGCGCCTCATGAAGAAGGTCTTTCTACCGTCCGACCCCCGCTCTTCAACGGAACCAACTACCCGAGTTGGAAGATCAAGATGATGGTCTACTTGAAGAGTCATGACCTTTGGGACATAACGGAGTCACCTTTCAAGGAGCCTACTTCACCCACGGCCTTGAGAACTAAATCAGAGAAGGTCTTGATCAAAGTCAATGCTAGGGCTATGTGTGTTCTCTATTTCACCCTCACTCCAGATGAGTTCGATCGCATCTCCATGTGCAAATCGGTAAATAGTATTTGGCACACTTTAGTGATCTCTCATGAAGTGTTACTTCAATACAAGGAAGAGATTCAGTCAACCAAGCCCGAGAAGAAAAAGGGCGTTGCTCTTCATGATGAGAAGGAGTCTTTCAAATGGAAAAAGCAGTTCCATCAAGAAGCTCCAAGTGAAGATGAAGAAGATCTTAGCGATGATGACTACATCGAGCTTGCCAAGCAATTCAAGAATTTCAAGGCATTCCTCAAGGATAATCAAGGTATGTCTTCATCAAAGTTTGCCTCACAGTCTAACAAGTTGGTTTGTTTCAACTGCAGTGGAATAGGTCATGTGGCTACCGAATGCCCTTCCAAACCCAACATAGATGCATATAAGGGTAAAGGGAAGAAACATTGGAAAGCCAAGTCGGAGGTCAAGAACCAAAATAAGGGACTTATCGGCACATTTGATGATTCCGATGAGGACACATCTAATGATGAAGAAGAAGATGACAAGGAGCACAATCAAAGGTGTTTCATTGCCTTTGATGACTCTTCATCAACTTCATATAACTCAAGCGATGAAGAGATAGAGACATGGCTCAACTCCAAAGAAGAAAGTTGCCTCATGGCTAATGGGGAAGAGTCTTCGTCAAGCTCAAGCGAGGATGAAAGTGATGAGGAAGACGAGGAGGAAAAGCCATCCTATGAGGAGCTTGAATACCGCCTAAATGTGGCCTCCAATTTGGCAAGTAAGTGCATCGACGCATATGAGAAAATGAAAGCTAAATTTGTCAATGATATGAGTAGGGTGCATGATTTAGAATCTTCTAGTGTAAATGTTCTTGATGAAAAGCTTGTTTATGACACTAGTGAGAGAGACTCACTTCTCTCTCAAGTTAAGGAATTGAGCCTTTCTAATGAAAATCTCGTTGCTCAAAACCTTAGCTTAGATGCTCACATTCAACAACTTACGTTGAAATATGAAGAGGAATCCCGGAAGCTCATAAGCTTTGTGTATTCTAGGGATTCACTCCACGATTTGTTGGAAAAACAACATGCGGAAAATCATGGAGGAGGTTTGGGTTATATTCAAAATGTGGTTCCCAAACCCACCTCTAATTCCTCTTATGGTGCAAATATAAGAAATATTGCTAAAGCACCCAAGAAGAATCACCATGCTTTCTTGTACAAAAAGAACACCAACAAGAAGCATGTAGATCACGAGGTAATGAGGAAGAATGAAAAATCTTCATTTTTTGCTAAGAAGCAAAATCCTCATTCTATGCATGCTAAGAAATTTGTTTCTACACATAAGCATGCCACATCCTTCCCTCTTGCAAAAGCAAAACCATTGCCTAGGAAATCCTTGAGATTATGGATTCCCACTAAAGTTAGTGTGCAAGAGAGAGATAGTTACATCAACTCTCTAGTTAGGGATGTGATCACCTCTTGTGATTACGTTAGGAAATCAAACTCCTCTTGGGTTTGGTTACCTAATGTTTAGGTTCCTCACACATATGCATATTGCATGGGTATTGTGCTTCTATGCTTATTTTAAGCATACCCATTGATTGTGTGTGTATCATGATTTTGGAAATATTTACAAATTTATTTCTTTTCATGAAAATGGGGACCTTGGAGTTTATTGACATGCATGCATTTTTGATCCATGTGTATGTCAATAGGGGAGTTAATATATTATGTGTTTAAATTATTTTAAGACATATTTTAACTCTCATTTCGGAGGTTATTTGAGATCATTAGTTATACTTGGTTATTTTGAGTCTCAAACCAAACCTCTTGTTTATTGCCAACTTGTTTCATGTTTCATTGTTTTTGGCACTATTCTTTGTGTATCTTTGAAGCTTGATTTTTCCATATCTATTGCTTTGATACACTTTAGGCCCATGGCTCCATTAATTATGGTATTAGATCCTAGAAGTCAAAAGTTGACCATTTCTATGATCTAGGGGGAGCATGGGATAGTGAATTGATACCCACTAAATTTTTAAATTTGGTATCATACATATCCTTCTTTTCTTGCATATTGTCACATCTTGGTTAAGATGACAAACGGGGATATTTTTGATGTCCACCTTTTTGATGATGTCAAGGGGGAGAGATATATGCATTATGTAATCATATCTATAAAGGGAGAGATATATACATATGCATATGGGGAGAGATATCTCTATAGGGAGAGATATATGGGATTAGATAAACCATTCTTGTTTGCATGCTTTTATTCTTTGCAATTGGTTTATGTGATCCATGCCTATTATATGTCCCCATGTTTTTATTGGTATTATGAGTATTTACCTTTGTGTAGCTCATTATATAATTGGTGCATATAAGTAGGGGGAGATCATTAGCATTGTGCTTTATTATTTGTGATTTACATAATGTGTGTCATCATCAAAAAGGGGGAGATTGTTGAGTATTGGTGCTTCATACCAATCTTATTTTGATGATGATCACAACATTATGTTGTTGCTAATGAATCTCATGTTTTAGTCTCTCAGTTTATTTCAAGTATATCTTTCTTGGAGACTAATCACTTGGTGTAAGGATGGACATTATGTGAAGAAGGGCCAAAGTTTGGACTCAAGGAGTGCCAAAGCTTGGAGATGGTGGAGAGCACTCAAGGCATCAAGATTAAAGACTTAGACTCTTTAAGAAGCATTGTAATCCATGTAATTTACCTTTATCGCTTTCTCTCTCTTTTGAGTCTAGGTTATTGGAATGCCTTGTTAGATGGTTTACTTATCATGTATTTGCATTTAACCATCTTAGTGAACCTTAGGATTATCATAGAATCCAACCCAATAGGTTCACTCTGTCCAAAGACTCATTTGGAGTCTCTGGCTTTCTGTCAGTCGCCTGTTGAGGGAAACACAGTCGACTGGGTGATTTTCAGTCGCCTGTAGATCCTTCTACAGTCGCCTGGCATGCACAGCTCAAGTCGACATTTCAATTGACTCAAACTTGAGCTTTACGTATAATCGCCTGACGATCAGTTCACAGTCACCTGAGTATTTACAGTCACCTGGAAATTGGCCAACAGTCGCATGTATTGTGTAAGTGCAATCACTACATCTCTCTGTCTTCTCTCCATATTTTACAGTAGTCGACTGATGTAGAATGTATAGTCGCATGACTAACTGACAGACGACTGTAGTATTAACATCAGTCGCCTGTGCGAAGAATTGGAGAAAGAGTGCAGCTCTCTGTTTTGATCCATCCCCTGCAACAGTCGTCTGCTGAAGGTTTAACAAGCGCATGTCCTGTTTGTCAGTCGACTGTATTGACTTCGTCAGTCGACTGTCCTGGCTCAGATTATAGCCGTTGGATATTTTCTAGCCGTTGATCAGTCGACTGTCTTTTGATCATCAGTCGACTGTTCCTGTCGTTTTCACCTAGTTTCTAGCCGTTGCAGATTTGTTCATTTGGCTATTTCTTTGGGTTTTTGGGCTTGATATAAGATTCCTATATATATGAGTGTGCTGCCATCACTTGAGAACTCTTTACAACACTTGATAACTCTTGACTTTATAGAAAATCTCAAGAGATCAATAAGCAACTCTCAAGCTCCCTCATGTCCCTCTATTTAGTACTCATCTCTCTTCATGCATTGAAGTCCAGCTCAAGGGAAATCATCCAAGTGCTTTCAAGCATATTCCAAAACTTGGAGATCCTCTTCCATGCATTGCATTCATTCATGAGTAAGCATCTCAAGGCATAGGTAAGAGTATTTACTTTGCTTGGTGTAATTTATTTTCCTATTTCTTTTTGTGGGATTAGGATATTCTCTTTGTGGGAGTTTCTCTCTTTGTAAGAGGTTGTTGATCACTCCTTATTTTACACCTTTTTCCGCATGTTTGCATGCCATTTAGATCGCCCAAATCATGTTTTTCACGATATATCGACGATATTGCGATGCTTTTCACGATTTGTTGTTTTTGTCGCATTTCAGGTGATTTGGCGCGATTTGGAGTGATCATGAGATGCGCTCACTCTAGACGGCCACCGACGACCTCCCCTAGGAGTATTTTGCTGTTGGAGAGGAGCGGAAGAAGAATGGACGTCGCAGGAGCGACGAGGAGGCCAAAATAAGCAGAATGGGCATTTTTTGTGTCCCACTCGGCCGAGTGGAGGAGTCACTCGGCCGACCAGCGAGACACCGCTCGGCCGACCCGTTCAGACACGATTTCCATGTGTACTCGGCCGAGCGACGGAGACCACATCGGCCGAGTGACGATACCACGTCCGCCCGAGTGGCGCCCAGACGAAGCCCCTCCAAAATATCGAAGTTACTGTTTTTCGTCCATCTGAGCTTCAGAAGACCCACTCGGCCGAGTGGTAAACCACGTCCGCCCGAGTGCAGTGAATCCATCGGCCGAGTGACGACAACTCACTCGGCCGAGCCGCCCCCGAACTGAAGCCCCCTGAAGCCCCCGACTTACTGGAAAATTGACAGGGTTTTCACTCGGCCGAGCGACTTTTGTCACTCGGCCGAGTGCGATGCGCTGCCTGTAGCGAAATTTGCGGAAAACAGGCTGTGCAGGGGCGTTTTGGTCAGGATTTTTGGACGATTTTGAGGGCTATTTAAGCCCTGTTTTTACCCTAGTTTAGGGAGCCATCTCTTAGATTTTTTGCAGCTTTTTGAGACTACTTTTTAGCTTTATTATTTGTGATTGGAGAAGAGGAAAAACTTGGATTCTTGTTGGATTAATTAAAGAACTACATTGGTTTGCATCTCTCTTCCCCAAAAACTCTATTTTTATTGTTTATATCATTGTTGTGATGAATTCCATTGCCTATTTCATTGATTATTTTTGTGCTATTGCTATGATTTGTGAGTAGTCTCCACGTCTTGGGGCGTGGGGATGAACCCTACAAGCCCTATTTCCTATTTGTGATAAATTGGTAGAAATTGTGCTAGAATCAATAATTAGAGATTAGATTGGGATCGAATTACTACGGATAGCTAGGTATTCATATCAATTGGGATTTGCAAGAGATTGGATCCCAATTTGATAGGAAGCCCTAGAAATCCGAATTGGGTTGGAGTCGGACTTTCGAAGTATCGGTTTGCAAGAGATTGGACCGATACTAGGATCTCCGGTTGCAATTCCGTGCCGATACCCGTTTGCAAGAGATTGGACGGGTAGGAACTATCCTAATTTAGATTGTGAACCGAGTTTGCAAGAGATTGGGCTCGGTGCACGATTGAACGATGATGTTGATCCTAATGCTAGTTTTCCTAGGCTAGGGTTTGCAAGAGATTGGACCCGACCCTAGGATAGCTATAGACCGGCAACAGCGCGAGAGCGTGAGCTTGGTTCTACATTCAGTTGCAACTAGTTCATCTAAATTCTCATTCTAGCAATTTTGATACCGACGAACCACATTTATGAAATACGGTGAGTAGCGGGAATTCCCCATTCCCTAGACGTTCTTTATTTGATTTGATATTTCGCACATTTGTCTGACGATTGTGACAGGATCGCCCAAGGCAAGTTTCATTCTTAAATAGCCAGGTTGATTAGGAGCAAGCACGGTCATTCGTCCTCCCTGTGTTCGATACCCGCTCGCCGCTATACCGTGCGCTTGCGATAAAACTACAACCGTTCTTTGGGTGTATACTCAGGACCGATCAAGTTTTTGGCGCCGTTGCCGGGGAGGCGATTGCGTTTGATTCTTTTTCACCCTAGCTATTCTTTTTCTTTTTATTATTATCATTATTTTTATTTCTTATTTCTTGCCTAACCCTTCCACGGTATTAATCATTTATTTGAAACTCTGTTTCCCCTGTGCATGAACACGAGATCTACGGCAGACCCAGAAGACTTATTATTTGATCCCGAGATCGAACGTACCGCGCGGAGACTTAGAGCGGAAAAGAGACAAGATCCGGAAGGGAGGTATATGACCAACCCGGAAACTCCTGAAGAATTGGCGGCAAGGATGGCAAGGATAATCTCTATTCGAGATAGGCTTCGGCCTAAGACTTCTTCTACCACCTCGTCCATTGCCATGCCGGGGTTGGCGGCTGACAAGAACTTCGAGCTAAAGACTGGATTGGTGGTTTTGATGCAACAAGACCCATTTCATGGGAACGCACATGAGAACCCCCACTACCACATCCAACTATTCTTGTCGAAGTGCGCCACATTCCAGATGTCGGGGGTCTCCAACGATGCTATCAGACTGCGTCTCTTCCCCTTCACGCTTAAGGACAAGGCCCTCTATTGGTTGAGGACGCAAGCTGAGGGTGTCTTCACCACTTGGGACGAGTTGGCGAGTGCATTTATTGACAAATTTTATCCGCCATCCAAGACGGTGAAGATCCGGAGCGCTCTCATGTCCTTCAAGCAAGGACCACAGGAGACGCTCTATGAAGCATGGGAGCGTTTTTAGGATTTGCAACATCAATGCCCGCACCACAGTATAGAGGATTGGGAGCTAGTTCATAGCTTCTACAACGGTCTCCAACCGGGGACCAAGCAAATTATTGATGCCGCGGCGAATGGTGCAATCTTGTCAAAGACTCCCGAGGAAGCTACGGCCCTAATTGAGGAGATGGCCTCAAATAACCAACAATGGGGCGATGAGCGAGGACACTCCACATCCTCCTTAAAGCCAACTAGCATCTACGAGGCGAAGGCCGTAGCGGAGCTCACGAGCAAATTTGATTCTCTCCACAAGGTGGTGGAGAGATTGGAGAAATTTATCACGGAGCCCCAAGGAAGCCCATCCACCTCCGCACCGACCGACCAAATGTGTGATTGGCAAGACCAATCTCAAGTCATGTACTCGGGAGGAGAGCAAGGAGAAGGATCCTTGGAGCAAATACAATATGTTGCGGGGAACCAAGGGTATTGGTCCAATCCGGCCGCAAGAAATCATCCGGGATTCTCCTACGCCAACAATGAAGGAGCCTTGAACCCGCCACAACCACCGCCTCAACAAGCTCGACCACCACCACCCCAACAACAAAACTATCCACCGAGGGGGCCTCCACAACAAAACTTTCAACCGAAGCAACAAGTTCCACCATATAGGCCTCCCGGATACAACCAAGGGTGGAGGAATCAAAATCAAAACCCTCCACAAGCTCCACAATGATCCGACTTCGAATCTAGAGTGGAGGCGTTCATGGTCGAGCAAAATAAGGTGAATGCTACTTTGAAGGCGGGGCAAGAATCTCTTAATACCTTAGTGGCTCAAATATCGGAGCAATTAGCGTTGCTCAACCGGAACACTCAACGATTGCCGGTGCAACCGGAGCAAAACCCACGGGGCAACACGGGCCACATCAACGCCGTAGTTGCCGTCACTACTAGAGGCGGGAAGGACACCACCCCCGCTATGATTCCTACCGAGGAGGCCGTGGAGGAAAGCTTGGAGCCGGTTGAGCCGGTAGTTGAGGTTGATAAGGAGAAGGAGCCACAAGACAAGGAGAAATCTAAGGCGGAGCGATTAATTGAGGAAAGGCGCTTCATGCCACCGGTCCCATTCCCCCAAAGGCTCGCTAAGGCGAAAATGGAGAAGAGGCTAGCAAAATTTCTCGAGTACCTAAGAGGAGTTAGCCTTAACATCCCCTTCCTCGACGCCATCGTCGAGATCCCCACGTATGCTAAATTCTTGAAGGACTTGATTTCGGGGAGGAAAAGGAAGGAGAGGATCATGCTAGCCGAGGAGGGCTCTTGGTTCACCAAGAGAGAGAAGGAGCCGGCAAAATTTAAAGATCCGGGGAGTTTTCGGATTCCTTGCACTTTGGGCGGCGTGCCTCTTCAAAAGGCGTTGGTCGATCTTGGTGCTAGTGTGAGTCTCATGCCCCTCTCCATGTTCTTAAAGCTTAACACCGGGACAAAGTTGAAGCCCACCGACATGCGCATTCAATTAGCCGATGGCCGGATAACAAGGCCGGTGGGGATCGCCGAGGACATCCCACTTCAAGTCCCGGGTGGAATATGCTTGCCATGTGACTTCGTCATCATGGACATTAAGGAGGAGGGAGACACCTCATTGATACTTGGACGCCCCTTCCTTGCCACCGCCGGAGTCATCGTCGACGTGCGCGAAGGTACACTTACTTTAAACGTCGGCAACATCGAGGTGGAGCTCCACATTCCTAAGGCAATGAAGCACATGCCTTACCACGAGGAGCTTGATTACATGGACCTCCTTGATGAGGTGATAGAGGAGGTGATTCCTCACTTAATTGGCGCTCTTTTTGATGAAGAATTTGAAGAAGGCCCGGATTTAGGCCAAGATGAAGAGAATAAAGATGATTCCCCCGACTTCTCCGCTGATGAAGATGAAGGCGACGCTGATGTCGCAAGGATTCGGGAGCTCTGCAAGCTCTCGAAATTAAAGTCTCCAAGGAAAGCCCCGCCGGTACGGAAATCGGCATCGCCGGTTAAGCCGTTGACCGGGGCAAATTCTAGCTTGGGGGAGCCTCCCCCCAACACTATTCGAGATAGGAGACCTCCGAGGGAGAACGCTACGCCGCCACGTCCAAATCCAAGCGCGCTCCCCGGGAAGTTTGACGGGTGCATCTCATATGCACCAAACATCCCGCATTGATTGGAAATTATAGGGGGTCGAGCTCATGACCTTAAACGAGCGCTTGTCGGGAGGCAACCCGACGGTCTTTGCTTTATTTTTACTTTTTCTTTATTTTCGTTTTAGAAATTTTTAGTGTTCTGAGTCATTCGACCAAAAATTTCGTGATAACGGGTCCTATTTTTCTTGACAGGAGAGGAGATAGGTAGATCCATCATGAGGAGGATGAACGAGACGACGAGGAGCGCCCCAAGAAGGCGCTGACGCTCAGGAGGAGGATGAAATCGACTGGAGGAAGAAAGACGGAGTTTAGAGCCAAAACGAAGACAAACAGCAGAAATTAAGGTTCACTCGGCCGAGTATACTGCTACTCGGCCGAGTACACAAGTTCGTCCGGCCGAGCCGCTCACGAACGAGGGAAGTCTGCTGAACCCAACTCTCTGTTTATTTTCTTGATTTCGATATAACTGCTACTCGGCCGAGTATATATATTCACTCGGCCGAGTAAAACGGATACCCTCCTAGGGCGAGTCATGCCGAGTAGCTTGAGTCACTCGGCCGAAGGGACTTACTCCACTCGGCGAGGCTGGCAAAGCCACTCGGCCGAAGCGATATCGGGGAGAAAATTTTTATTTGCCTCGCTCGGCCGAGTGATCCCGTCACTCAGCCGAGTCGTAACATTTTTATATATAAGCGGCGAGGGGGGCGCGGAATTCGAAAACGCAAATCCCCAATTCTCGCCCGCGCCCCTTCAGCTCCCACGCCCGATTCCCCCTCGCTCGACCCTCACTCGCCCGACCGCCGCTGCCCCACCGCCGCTCGGCCCGCCACCGCCGGCCGAGCCCGCCGACGCCTCGCCCGAGTCGCCGCCGGCGGCGCACCGCCCGGTCACCTCCGGTTCGCTTGTTTTCATCGTTTTCTCCTCTTTTCGTGTATTTTTTGAGGATCCATGTGCTAAACGCCCCCCTAACCCAAATCAATTTCTATATCTATCCATTATACCCCTATTGCTCCATACATTTTGATTATTACTCGCTGATATCGCTTTTTCACGCGCAGGTTGCTTATTGGAGCTTAGGGGAGGCCAGGGGAGCTTCTACGGGCTGCTCAGGACTACGTGGAGGCGCGGACTTCGCACGCTTCCACTGCTTAGCACTCACGGCGTGTTTGGGTATACTCTTTCCATTCTTTGTGCACACGCCGCACTTTTCACTTTTCAGCGCGCGCTCGGGGCCGATATGCCGCCTCGGACACGGCCGCGGACGAGGAGACCTTCCGCTAAGCGGAAGAGGTCGGATGACGCCGGCCCCGCCCACGAGGTGGAAGAGTCTCCTCCTCCTTCCCCCACACACGCCGTCCACCCAGCACAGCCTGCAGGCCCCGCACACCCCGCACAGCCTGCAGTGCACCCACAGCCCGCACAGCCTCCCCCTGCCGATCCACAGCCACCACCACCGGTTCCACTGGTCGGGCCGCTCGGGATTACGTTCCGAGACGACGCACACCGCGCCGTCTTCGAGCGTATCTCCCAGCGATCGATCGTACCCTCCAGGTTTGCACACCTCGCTGACCTAGGACGCCTGGGGGTACTTGAGGGGATGCTCACGTTGTACGACAACGTGGGCTGGCGAGATTTTTTCCAGGTGTCGGCGGATACTTTTACCCGCCCGACACTTGAGGTTTTGAGTTCGATCGCCCGGACCGATGAGGGATGCTCATTCCGGTTCATGGATCGAGAGTGCCAGGTCACTCTCGATATGATGAGAGCGTTTTTCTCTTGGCCCGCCGTCCCCGGAGCCGATCGCGGTTACGGCCCCACACATATCCCTCCACCCTCTTTCGACGCCGGTGCCTTCTGGGCACGTATCACGGGTCTCCACGCCGCCTTTGACCCTAGTAGGGCCAAGGCCTCGGCCATCGTACATCCCTGCCTTCGCATTGCTCAGCGCCTTATGGCGATGACATTCTTGGCCAGATATGAGCCGGGCACGATGTCTACGCCAGAGCTTTACATGCTCTACGCGATGACCCGTCCCAGAGCTCTATCTAGGGATGGAGATGAGCTTGTCCCCGCCGTCGTGATCGATATCGCGGCATGGTACTTAGACCGCATCATTGTATCGGTGGGCGCTCGCTCACCGATATGCTGCGGCGGCCTGATTACCCTGCTGGCTCTTATGACCGGCGAGGACTTCCCCGACGACTTGCGACGC
This sequence comes from Scilla litardierei, assembly GCA_030789695.1. Lineage (NCBI taxonomy): Eukaryota > Viridiplantae > Streptophyta > Magnoliopsida > Asparagales > Asparagaceae > Scilla > Scilla litardierei. The sequence continues at coordinate 31,967 of JAULAV010007665.1, read as the reverse complement.
GTCCCGGGCCCCACCTCTTTGTCGATAGATGTTATGGCCCGGATGAAGATGCTACGTTCGCATGGTGATCGTCACTGGGTCTGGTTGCACGGCCCTTTCGGGGCCGACTACATGATTCTCCCGAGCCCAGCTCGGACCCAGATTGCACCGGCCCACGTTGACTGGCTCCCTGCGATGGATGTCCTCATCCCCGCTGCGTACGTGCTCGAGGCCGAGGAGGCCGAGCAGGCCCACGCTGCCCACGCTGCCCAGGCTGCTCCCGCAGACCCTGCTGCACACCCTGCCGAGCCTGCTGCCGACCCCGTCGACCCTGTGGCCCCTCAGCCTGTTCCTGACGTTTCCGCTGCTCTTGACACTTCTGTCCCCACCTCTGCCAGTGTCGAGAGTACTCTTGCTGAGCCCACTTCCACCACTGTCACCACTTCCGAGGCTGTCCCCACCACTCCCGCTGCCACCTCCGGCCCTCTGTCCGTCGAGCCTCTTTGCTCCGCTCTCCCCGAGCGCCCGCAGACCTTTGTTGAGAGTGGAGAGCCCTCGTTCGCCGCGGTCGTGGAGACCATGGCTAGCATGATCTCCGCTGGGATTGCGCCTTTTGGTCCACACACTTCCGCCCCAGCGGTAGATTCCTTTGTCTCCACAGCTGCCGTATTCTCTGAGAGCGTCGTGGCGTCTGTCCACACTTCTGTGCCGTTGACCTCTCTAGCCACCTCGCAGCCGCTTTTGTACTCTTCTTTCGCTGCCGCCGCCTCTACTTCTCACCGCCCGCCCCGGCCTCACACTGAGGCCCGGCCCACATTTCCAGGCGCGGCACCTTTTGTCCCCTTCCCTGCTGAGCCCGTTACATACTCCACCCGCGTACGCCAGCCTCGCCCTGTGCAGCCCCGACAGGTGCGTCCCTCTGCACCACCCCCGCCCGACACTGTACTGCAGAGCATACGTGCTCTTGAGTTGGCGGTGAGTGGTCTTAGAGGAGACCTTAGGACCCTGTCCTCCACCGTCTCTGCGATGGCTGGATGCTTTGACCTGATCCCTCAGATCCACTACTGCCTGACACAGATCTTAGAGCGTCTTCCGCGCGTACCCCCACCCACCCAGCAGGTTCCCACACACACTAGACCTGCTTCCACTTCCACGCCCACCCCAGCTCAGCAGCCTACACCACCACCACCTCCTCCTCCGCCTCAAGATGGAGACGGCGCGGCACCGCCTTCTTAGGCACTCTTGATGCCTTGATCCATTCCTGCCGTTGTGCTGCCCGTCTCTGCTGGGTCCTGATGCACTTTTGTCCACCCCCCCTCCCCACCCTTATTTTGGGATTATATTTTTGATCATATCTTTTTGTGCATATCATATCATATCTACTTGGGATTCTCATTTTGATCACATCTATATATATCTTTTTTGGGAGAGAGGGAGAGTTTTGGGTGCCGCATTTATTTTCATATCACTCCTATCTGTGCATGCATAATTTCCGCATCATATTTTCATTTCTTTATTTTTCCTTTCATTATCTTTTTTCTTCCCATCATGCATGCATCCTCACTTGCCCCTCACATTACTTGTCTCTCTGTGTGCCACACTTTGCACATTGCGGACACTGTGCCGTTTAGCTTGGGGGAGTGAGTTCTCACGTTCTTTTTCGATTTGCCACCTTTATTTTCAGTTTTTCACACCGTTTTTCACTTTTGCACTCATTTTTCATTATTTTTCTTTTATTTTGCCATGCATCACGTTTTTCTTACTTTCCTGTGTGCCGCATTGCATAGTTCTATTTTCCTTTTATCTTTACTTCTTTCTTTTTCATCTCATGCTAGAGATGAATTTTCTGTGATGATGTCTACGTGGAGTTAGCTTATTCTATATGCATGCTATATTTGTCATGTCTTAGATTTCATTTCTGATATCATATGCTATGACTTGCTTTGCATTTAGGAGTAGTAACCCACACTTTTTCCTCATGAAAATGGATGAAATTTTATTATTAGCTAAGCCTGAATATTCATATGTATGCTATCACAGAAAACACACCAAGATTCACGCATTGAATGCCTATGTCTGGAGTACTGATTTCTTTTCCTTTATCACTTCTACATGCATGAATTGTACACTTCACTTCAGGATGATTGAATGATGATTAGCTATGATATATCTGGATTAGTTAGCCTTTTTGTGATCGAAACTGAGTAGATTAGATTACCCTGCTGAAGTTGTCGTGCATGTCTTATAGAGTGAGCCGAGAGTTATATTTATTTCTTTCTCCACAAATCTTGAACATCATTTCTCTACTTTTAAAAATCATTGGTGAATCTCCCCTTAGTGATTCTATTTTATGGCATTTCCCCCGCTATTAATTCCTAGCTCCAAATCTCTTATTCTAAAAAAAATATAATAAAAGAGAGAAGAACATTCTTGTATATCATTATCTCTCTATGAGTTGGGATCATTGTATATATGATTAAAAAAAGCAAAAAAAAAAACAAAAAAGAAAAAAAAGAGAGAAAAAGAAAAAGAAAAGAGGAAAAATCCTCAATAAAAGATCCCATCTCGCTTACTTACTTTCTTTCTTCTTTCTCTTCTTTGCCTTTGGAGCTATATAAAAATGGGGATGTAAATATTTTTGTGCCACCACGCTTATAGATAAGCTTGGGGGAGGGGACCCATTGATGTGTGAGAGAGTGACTACTTGACATTGCACGACAACCTAGGCTAAGTAATATTCTATACTCGGTGAGATTGTTTCTAGCTTTACGAAATCCAGAAATCTAAGCCTAGCGTTCATTTCATGAAATCCGTACTTTTCTATTCTCTCTATTCTTTGGTGTGATACTCTTATACTCCAGATAGAAAGCGTTCAATTGAAAAGTGTGTGGTCTGAGATTTGTATACCGCTTTAGATGATTCAGGCGATGTTAATTTTAAAATTATTCCGTTTTTCATGATTATACCGTTGTTCGTGGGTTTTCTATTTTCTACTTGCACTATTATACTATGATATCAAAATGAGATTCTTTGACATGTATTTCTCACTCGGTGCATGCTATATGAGTAAGTGAAACCCACGTCCTGAGAAAATGATCTAGCATCCTACCTCTTTCCTACTTTCTTTCTTTCTTTCTTTCTTTATTTTCATTTGGTTTTCACTCTTCTTCGTTTTTCATTTTTTTTTCGTTTTTCGCCGTTTTCGTTTTCCGAATCCACCGGGTTCGCCTTTTACTTATCTTCCTCGAGGACGAGTAAGAGGCAAGCTTGGGGGATTTTGATCACTCCTTATTTTACACCTTTTTCCGCATGTTTGCATGCCATTTAGATCGACCAAATCATGTTTTTCACGATATATCGACGATATTGCGATGCTTTTCACGATTTGTTGTTTTTGTCGCATTTCAGGTGATTTGGCGCGATTTGGAGTGATCATGAGATGCGCTCACTCTAGACGGCCACCGACGACCTCCCCGAGGAGTATTTTGCTGTTGGAGAGGAGCGGAAGAAGAATGGACATCGCAGGAGCGACGAGGAGGCCAAAATAAGCAGAATGGGCATTTTTTGTGTCCCACTCAGCCGAGTGGAGGAGCCACTCGGCCGACCAGCGAGACACCGCTCGGCCGACCCGTTCAGACACGATTTCCATGTGTACTCGGCCGAGCGACGGAGACCACATCGGCCGAGTGACGATACCACGTCCGCCCGAGTGGCGCCCAGACGAAGCCCCTCCAAAATATCGAAGTTACTGTTTTTCGGCCATCTGAGCTTCAGAAGACCCACTCGGCCGAGTGGTAAACCACGTCTGCCCGAGTGCAGTGAAGCCATCGGCCGAGTGACGACAACTCACTCGGCCGAGCCGCCCCCGAACTGAAGCCCCCTGAAGCCCCCGACTTATTGGAAAATTGACAGGGTTTTCACTCGGCCGAGCGACTTTTGTCACTCGGCCGAGTGCGATGCGCTGCCTGTAGCGAAATTTGCGGAAAACAGGCTGTGCAGGGGCGTTTTGGTCAGGATTTTTGGACGATTTTGAGGGCTATTTAAGCCCTGTTTTTACCCTAGTTTAGGGAGCCATCTCTTAGATTTTTTGCAGCTTTTTGAGACTACTTTTTAGCTTTATTATTTGTGATTGGAGAAGAGGAAAAACTTGGATTCTTGTTGGATTAATTGAAGAACTACATTGGTTTGCATCTCTCTTCCCCAAAAACTCTATTTTTATTGTTTATATCATTGTTGTGATGAATTCCATTGCCTATTTCATTGATTATTTTTGTGCTATTGCTATGATTTGTGAGTAGTCTCCACGTCTTGGGGCGTGGGGATGAACCCTACAAGCCCTATTTCCTATTTGTGATAAATTGGTAGAAATTGTGCTAGAATCAATAATTAGAGATTAGATTGGGATTGAATTACTACGGATAGCTAGGTATTCATATCAATTGGGATTTGCAAGAGATTGGATCCCAATTTGATAGGAAGCCCTAGAAATCCGAATTGGGTTGGAGTCGGACTTTCGAAGTATCGGTTTGCAAGAGATTGGACCGATACTAGGATCTCCGGTTGCAATTCCGTGCCGATACCCGTTTGCAAGAGATTGGACGGGTAGGAACTATCCTAATTTAGATTGTGAACCGAGTTTGCAAGAGATTGGGCTCGGTGCACGATTGAACGATGATGTTGATCCTAATGCTAGTTTTCCTAGGCTAGGGTTTGCAAGAGATTGGACCCGACCCTAGGATAGCTATAGACCGGCAACAACGCGAGAGCGTGAGCTTGGTTCTACATTCAGTTGCAACTAGTTCATCTAAATTCTCATTCTAGCAATTTTGATACCGACGAACCACATTTATGAAATACGGTGAGTAGCGGGAATTCCCCATTCCCTAGACGTTCTTTATTTGATTTGATATTTCGCACATTTGTCTGACGATTGTGACAGGATCGCCCAAGGCAAGTTTCATTCTTAAATAGCCAGGTTGATTAGGAGCAAGCACGGTCATTCGTCCTCCCTGTGTTCGATACCCGCTCGCCGCTATACCGTGCGCTTGCGGTAAAACTACAACCGTTCTTTGGGTGTATACTCAGGACCGACCAGTTGTCTCTTTGTGGGACTAGGGAATTCTCTTTGTGGGAATTAACTCTTTTTGTGGGAGTTCTAGTGTCCTAGTGTAGGGCTAACCCTAATTCTCTGAGTGGGAGTTAGTGATTCTCTGTGTGTGAGTCTTGATCCTCGTGTAAGATTGGTTGGGTCCTTGTGTAGGGCATAAATCCTCTTTGTGGGGTATCTCCTTGTGAGATTTGTATTCACTTCTCTGTGTGGGAATATAGTGAATATTGGTGTGGCTGGATGTACCCAAGTTTGGGGAACTAGGATAAAACTTTGTGTTTGCGTTTGGATTGATTGTGCCTTTTAATTCCTCTTGCATTTATTATTCCGCATTTGCAAGTTAAATTTTAATTGGACAATTTTATTGCCATTACACTATTCACCCCCCCTCTAGTGTGTGTTGTTAGTATTGCAAGGGTTAGACGATCCCTACACCAGTGAGCGAGTATATCACGTGTAAGCAACTTCCCATGAAACGTACGTAGCAGACTAATAGCCATTTTTGGGATGTGACCCTGGTACCAGACAACCCTGTGATAGAGGAACATGGGCCTAATAGCACGTGATCCTGACCAGGCATCATACAATGAAGGGGACTTAGAATTCCAACTCCATGAGTCCTCACCAGAAGTCAAAGAAACCAAAGCAATGGCGGCCCTAACTGGTTCAAGTATGGAACTGTTAACAGATCCCTCCATCGACCAATAATCACAAACCAATTTTCTTCCTTCTCCCCTCGGAATATCATAGATATCACAAAGCAGACCACAAGGGAGCCAGTTATCATACCAAAAGAAAGTAGAAGATCCATCTCTGATAATACATTTATTTAGCTTCTTGGTAAATACCCGGCATTGAAGAATGAATTTCCATGTTCCAGATTGCATAGGATTAGCTTTAGCCAGAGAAAACCACATATTGCTCAAATACTGTTGTCTCATATATTTAGCCCAAAGTCCATTATGAGTAAGCATTCGCCAAGTCAATTTGATACCATAGGCAGCATTCAATTCAGCAAACCTTCTAAGCCCCACCCCCACCCCCTCCTGCTATGGGGCACAAAGGTCATCCCACGCCCAAGCATGAGAATTCCCCCATATAAACTTCCTGCAGATGGAGTTAAGAGTGCTCAAAACTAACTTAGGGATGCAATAAGCCTACATCCAGAAAGCCATCATGCTATAAATGACAGATCTAACCAGTTCAATGCGCCCTGCAACAGATAAAAGAGACAAAGACCACCCCTGTAACCTATTCATGCATCTATATATCAATCGAGCATACATCGAGGCTTTAGGATATTTAGCAGAGAGCAACAAACAAAGATAAGTGGAAAGAGATTGCGCCCGCCGAATACCTAATATTTTTGCAAGAATACCAGGATCTTTAGTTCCCTTGCTAAAAATGCCAGCACTCTTATTCCAATTGACCTCAAGACCAAATAAAAGTTTAAACGTAGTGAGGAGATCCTACAGACCCTCAAAAGATTTGGTGTTAGCACGACAGAAAACCAACAAATCATCTGCAAAGAGAAGATGTGTAACCGCCCCAACCCTCTTCATGGGCAGAATACTACGCATAGCATTGGCTCTGGCCATAAGCAGCGAAACAGCTTCCATAACAATCACAAAGAGATATGGAGAAAGGGGGTCACCCTGCCTCAAACCCCTATTAGATTGGAACATACCAAAAGGAGACCCACTAACCATGATAGAGAATGAGGGGGAGGAAATACACTCGCAGATCCATCCAATGAACCTGTGTTTAAAACCCATTTGGTGCAACATGAATTAGATGAATTCCATGTTCACACTATCGAAAGCTTTGTGAAGGTCTAGTTTGAGACAAGCACGGCCACCCATGGGGTTGTTAAAATCCCGAATGTGCTCGTGGGCTAGCAGGGCACAATCAGCCAATAAACGATCTTTGAGAAAGGTAGCCTGGTTAGGTGATATTAATTCAGTAATAGCCCTTTTCAATCTGTTACACAGGACTTTGCTGATGATTTTATATAAGACATTGCAGCATGAGATAGGTCTGTAGTCTCCAAGTTCCGTGGCATTGGGACCTTTAGGAATGAGTGTCAGAAAAGTATGATTCACCTGGTTAAGAAATTTCCCCGAATGGAAAAAAATTAATGACAGCCTTAGTTACATCATTGCCCACAACATTCCAAGAGTGCTGATAGAAGAAAACATTAAAACCATCAGGCCCAGGGGCTTTATCAACGCCAATTTGAAACACCATGTTTTTAACTTCCTCCTCCAATACTGGCCGTTCAACCCAAGAAGCAGCTTCATAAGTAAGAACTCTTTTAGTAGGAAGGTAGGGGAAACCCCTCCAGTAATCTGTCTTATTATAGGGATTAGTATAAAAGTTGGGACCATCAACTTTAATTTTACTAATGGCATCATTGCAGGTACCATCCACAGAGACAAAGTGCCCGAGACTGTTATGACTTTGCCTGGCTTTCATAGCGGTGTAAAAGATCCGTAAGTTTCTATCTCCAAGATGCAGCCAATCTTGCCTCCTTTTTTTGCCGAAGATTGGCTTCCTCAATATCAATAGCATCAGCCAACTGGTTGATAAGGATATGCTCTCTCCTCTGTCTATCAGTGCAATGTCCCAGGTCAGGGTCATTTTGTATGATGTCAAGTTCAGCACGACATTTAGAAACATTATTAGCATCCCTAATGTCTGCCCCAAGTTTTTCAACCCAGCTTTAAGGTTTTTCAGTTTGGAAACAAGCTGAATCATTGGGCACCCACGACATTACTATACCACTTCTCTTTAAGAACATCACTATATTCAGGAGCACGAGTCCATGTATTGAAAAATTTGAACGGTATGGGATCAGTACCGACCAAAGCATGGAGATGTCTAAAAAGGGACGAATGATCACTAGTTCCACCTGCCACATATTCACAATAGGACGTGGGAAGCTTGTTAATCTAGGCGCAGTTGCATAATGAACGGTCCAGAGTGGCGTTAATGCGCTTAGTACCAATACTACGATTGGTCCAACTCAAGGGATTACCAATAGTTTTAAGCTCCAGAAGCGCACTAGAGTCGATGCAACTGTTAAACTCACCAACCATGTGTTCATCAATAGGCATCCCTCCCACTTTATCTAATGAATATCTGACACAGTTAAAGTCGCCACCAATTAACCAAGGCAAATTTTTGTACTTGGAGGATAAGGTCACGAGGGAATTCCACAGAGATCTATGGTCAAGAGCACTGTTGAATGTCACCACCATACTAAACCCTGCAACGTTTGAGCAAAATGATAGTAATGTATTGAGCCGATGCATTGTCAACTACACAGCACCAAATATCTGGGTCATACATCTCAACAATGCGCCCATTTTGAAGGTAGCAACAATTATCAACCAAGAGCCACTTCTTTGGGAAGCATTTGAGAATTCTATTCGAGTTCTCCATAACCACTTTAGTTTCAAGAAAACCCACCAGGGAGGGATCAAACTTGCGAAGCCGAGTTTTAAGCTCATTCCTTCTCACAATGTTGTTTAGACCACGGGTATTCCATATGAGCAGAGTCCTTTAATTATATTTAACGGGGGGGTCGACACCTCAACCCTATTCAATCTCGCACTCTTCCGAGTACCCTTAGTCAAACAAAAAATCCTTGTGTGTTTTAGTGGTCTTTTTCTTGTTGTCTGCTTTAGGGTCTCTTGTTCTATGTCCCACGCATCATTAGTAATAGTTAATTCTTTTGGCTCGGTCTCCTGGGATTCTGCAGAATCATCAAGAAGGGACGATTCAGCCTGATCAGCGCCATTGTTTAATACGTCGAATGGATTCACATCGCTCCAACTTAGAATGTTTAGTATCGGGGCCGGACGGTTTTTATGTATGTCAGTGATGCGTAGCATGCCCGAGTGAGATCCGGACCCCATCCCCCCTTCATAAAGAACCCTGTCCCCTCCCCTCCCGTATTATTTTTATTTTCCTTTACATCCTTCCCTTTACTATCCACAACATAGTCATCTCTTCCAGGGACATCCTCAGTTCCCAATCAACTGGACGCAGCCAGCTCCACATAACTATCCCTACACATTACTACATTGCCTCCCTTCTAAGGAACTTCGACTTGTGCTAGTGCTTGAGCCTTCAATCCAGTCCACATTCCCTTCTTGGCCAGAGCTCCCAAACAGTGCATCCCCTCCTCTCTCGCCAGCAGCTGATTGTCCCCTGAGTTCGTCTCATCAGGAGGGTTACATCCTTTCATGTATCTGGCAACATTGCCATACAACTTTTGAGGTTCATCTATCTCCATCCTTTTACACTTCTCTACTGAGTCAACATCCCCAGTGTTTTTACAAGCATCTTCACTGGTCGCAGCCAGTTTGATAATATGATCATATAACATTTTACATCCTTCCGCCTCCCTCCCTTTTCCATGACTGCTCCCAGCATTCCCCTTGTTATCCCTATTGCTATTACACACAATTTCCCTAGTCACAGCTAGGTTGATCTTACAACTGTGTTTGCTAGACATCTCAGTAGCATTCTCAGCCTCATGACCCTTACAGTTCTCCCCCACCTCCACGTCAGAAGCTAAAAGCGTCGACACATCATTTGATCCCTCCCCCTCCCTCACAGTGGGAGACTCAACGACATCACTGACACCCATACCCTCCCCCCATTACAGGAATAGAAAGAGCAATCGGAGGAGAGGAAGTAACCATATGCCTAGTATTTATCTTACCTCCTCCTGCTTCATTAGCATCAGAACCATCCATGATCTGGGCGCCTCCATAGCTTTCACCTCCTTCAACATCAGCGTGTATCCCTTGCAGTTAAGACGTTGCTCCAACCTCAAAATTTGCTTCTCTTTTGGACGTCTGCATTCTGCTTTTGCCTGCATTTGCATCCTTTCCCGCAGCTGCATCGGAGCATTATTTGGCAACAAGGCCAAAGCACAAACAGTTGATGCATCGTGGCGGCTCTCCTTCATATCTGACCTCAACATCGAACACTTCCCCTTCTTCAAACTGCACCATGACTGAATTTGGGAGAGGCTCCACAGCTGAGACTTCTACCCGGCATCGAGCATACGTCAATCTCTCCATCGATGTTGTTTCCCTATCCAAATATATTGGAACCCCTATGACGCTGGCGATGATGTTGAGTATCTTCAGCGACCAGAGGTTGGGAGGGAGGTTCGGAAATTGGACCCAATGGGCATAGTGGATAGCATATCTCGATCGAACACCACATTGGGAGCCCACCGCTGCAACACCACCAACTTACTGTCGAACAGCTATGGACCTCCGCATAGCACATCATCACCGTCTGCTTTGTTCTTGAAGTAGAAGAAGAAGAAACCATTTTCTCTTGAGTAGATTGTCATTTCTTGCTTCTTCCACATCCTCACAGCCCAAGCTTTAATTTGCCCATAGAATGGTACATCACCAAGCACATATGCTACTAATGTGTTCTCCCAACTTCCAATTGCTTCAGTAATCACCTCTTGCGAAAGCAATGCAACAACAAGCCCTTTCTCATTAATAATAGGAGAGACAAACTCCATCTCCAAGGAATCTGTAAACTTCCTCCTATTGGTACACACCTCCAACCAAGATGACTTAGCATCTAGGGGATTGATTTTGATCATACTCGGGGGGTCTCAGCGCCCTCCTATCATACACCTTCCTGGCCATTGAGGAGGTCGCTCCATTTCTAGCACTTGCAGTTGCATCTGGTGCACGACCTTCCTTAGCTAGGGCCCCATGGCTTCGAACCTTAGGATCACCTCTCGCTGATTTCCCTTTATCCATGAAATTAACCTTCGGCTTCCTCATATATACGGTTTTCCAGCCTTCAGCTTTTCCCACCGCATTTTCCACCACATGACCATTACTCTGATGTTCTATATTACTCTCCGACATAGCTGCATCAATCCCAGTCCTAGGTCTAGTATTTACACCATCTTCTTTTCTCCACACATCAGCACTAGAATTTAGACTTGAAGCGTTTGATACATTCTTTGGATCGACAGAGCTTCTCCAAGCATCATCAACATCGGTTTCCATTTGCATTGCACAACCTCAGAAGAAGGACAATTCAAAATCTAGATCAAAGATAATATTCAAGGACGAGTGATAGGCACAGTGACTCACCATCGGATCAAGATCTCAAGTCGAGATCTCGATCCGCCCTATAATTTCCAGTCGAATATAGAGTAGAAGCAGAAGATGTTCCTCCACCACCGAAATGATCTAGTTGCCTTCAGCAGAAACATCCATAGCTCCGATTATTGACAACCAAATCACAAAATGAAGAGACAAATTAGAGAATAGCTCGAGATCTGGATTCAATAGAATCAAGAAGTCGAGTACTTACCTCTGAATCAATATCTCCGATCGAGATCTTGATTCGTCTAAGTAAACCAGGCAAGAACAAGCAAGATGATTGAGATCGAGATCCAAATGCCGGCGATCAAGATCCGACACAGTTCGAGTCGACATTGACAAACGATCGAGTGGTGAGCCTTCTCCTCTCAAGATTCGAAGCTTAGAGTGAAACCAACAAAGATTCGAAGCTCAAATCTCGCGACGATTCGCCAGAGCCAGCCGCAACCGTGGCCGGTGAGGGATCGCCCTCACGCCTAAGGACGAGAGCTTCTCACTCTAAAAACTGAAGAGCGAGAAATGAAAAAATTTATTGGATGATATATATATATATATATATATATATATATATATATATATATGAAAATGTTATTTCCTCATATGTTGCTTCACACATTGTCTCATTCTTTATGTTAATTGTGTGAAAATTGTGAAATTGTCTTTTTGTATGCTATATCTTATAAAGGATGTGATGTGAGACGTTTTACTCATTTAGATTAAAATGTTGATATTGGATTCTCATTCCTTTAGTCAACTAAGATTTCTTATGTTTTATGAGTTTTTGGTATGTATGTCAATGAGATGCTCCTTTCGTGATTATTTTTTCTCAGATGATATATTGGCATCTCATTTGATATACATCCTATCTTTAGACTTGCATGATAGTTTTAGTGATTGTTGTTGTTATTCTACTCCCACCTTTAGAATAATGCCACAGGGGGAGAGAAATAAGCATATCATAATATAGTTGCTAAGTAAATTCTAATTCTAAACTTGAATCTAAGATTGAAGTTGCCTTAGATTCAAGGGGAGTAAGATATAATGAAGTTGGATTATAAAATCATATATTTCAAGATTTCATGAAAATCATTTCATTCATTCATATCTTAATTACTTCCTTCATTTGATCAATAGATTTCTTATATTCATTGACTAACTTGATTGGCATCTATGTAAGGCGTAAGTTTTCCTTAAGCACAATTATTTATCTTTGTGTTTATGTTTGTTTGTCATCATCAAAAAGGGGGCGAATGTTGAGTATTGGACTTCTCCCTACTTGGTGTTAATGTTGAGCAAACATAAATACTTGTGAGTAATCCCCTATTTGTAGTTAATCCATTGCCTAAGCATATCATGAAGATCAATTAGCAATGGATGTCACTCAAATATCAATGAAAGCTAGAAAGTGGTTTGGATGATCGAAGATGGTGATTGAAGCTCCTAAAAGACTTCAAGCTCATACTTTGGATAGAAGAGAGAGTTCTACATAATGTAATCTTCTTTTTCTCTTCTAGTATGTAGCTTAGAAGTAGAACTAGGTTGGAGCACACACAAATCTTCATTTCAGTCCTAGGAAATCATTAGATCACTTTTCCTTAGACTCCAATTCATATTTCTCAAGAATGTGCATATTGTGATTTCAACAGTTGACTGCTAAACGTTTTACAGTTGCATGTCTAAAAACAGTCGACTGTGATTTGTTCAAAAGTCGCCTGTTATGCACATACTTAATCAATTGATTTTTGGGCTTTCTAAACTTTAAATCTTTCCAGCGACTGATGTACATGTTACAGGCGCTTATCCAAGAGACATGCGACTGTGATTTGTTAATCAATCGCCTGTCTATTTTCAGCCCAGAGATCATTTTTCTTTTTATCTGGTCAGTCGACTGATGTTGTACTTACAGTCGCATGTCCAAGGCACAATCGACAGTAAATGCTTCAACAGTCGCATGTCCATGTTTACTCTACAGAATCTGCTCTCTGATATAATTCAAGTTTAATTGCCAGTCGACTGATGTTGTATTTACAGTCGCATGTCCATGGAACAGTCGACTGTCAATGCTTCAACAGTCGACTGTCAATGCTTCAACATTCGACTGTCTTTGAACTCTCTACAGACTCTGCTCTCTGGAAAATGTCAGGGTTTGTGATAGTCGACTGATGTTGGTTTCACAGTCGCCTGCCTATTGCACAGGAGCATGTGTATTCCACATCAGTCGCCTGTCCTGTCTTCCCAGTATTTTCTGAGATTTTCTCAGCTTACCCTTATTACGGCCAGTCGACTGTAGAAGGATTTACAGTCGCCAGTCGGATTTACATTTGAAGTACCCTAGATTTGGCAATGTGTAGTCAGAACGGGGATACCAGATTTAAATATTTATAACCGCAAGGGCACGGTGTTGTAGTGTGGCTTGGGGGTCGAACACGGGGAGGTGTGTGTTGTGCTTGTTGTCAAACAGGAGCCGGATCACCCAGTGGGTGAGCTAGCCCTATCGCAAGACGGGTTGTCACGAACTAAAACTACAAAAGATGTAAGATATAAAAAGTAACCCAGGAATTTGGTTTCCACCCTATCGTGTATTCTCTCTATTACGACAGGTGGACAGGAATACGATCGGATTCTAGGATTTAGTGGTGAGACGTTGCCTCTAAAAGTGATACCTAGCATCACATGGGCCCGATATTCCGGTCGATGCCCAGGATGATACGCTAGGTTTACCCGGGTTCGGATGGTAGGCATTCCCATGACGATTAACACCGACCGACTCCAGGAGCACTAAGCTCACATCGATTACTCCTGACATTTCATCCTGCCGTTCCCACGCGCTAGGAATCAATGTCTAGGCTAGGGGTGTGAGCTGTGGCTAGGGGATCAAACGCAAGTTTTATTTCTCCTTGGCCCGACGGTCAGAGGCGGTCTTTCTCCCGCCAATGACAATAAAATGCCCCGTGTAACCATCTAAATCCTTATATCCTATCGAACCCCAAATCCTATGATTGTTCTAGGGAGAACCCATGAAGGGGTTTCCACCAACGTCCCAGATTAGGAAGCTACTCACAATTCATTGCAAGAGATTCAATAACACAAAATTCAGCCATTAAAATTGAGATCAAGCAATAGAGATCTAGAGAAAACAATAGTATTAAAACAATATCAAAGTGTCGAGGCAATCAAAGAACTTACAAAACAAGTTAAATTTGCAGCCGCCAAAATCCCTAAAAACGGCTCAAAAAATTGGGGATACGTTTCTGGGAAAAACTAGGGTTATATATATAGTATAACATCCAACCGATCAGTTGAAGCATCAACCGATCGGTTGAGACAAATGTCGAACCGGTCTTCAGCCTTTGAGATACTTCACCCGATCGCTGAACCGATCGGGTGAGTCATTGGTTCGTGAGCTGGAGGAACTTCGGCTACAGATGAACTGAACGGTTGACAAGTCAACTGATCGGTTGGAATTCAGCTCCAAAAGACAGAGAGTTCTATAACCACCACCTGATCATTGAACCAATCAGGTGGGGTCTTCTTCACTGTTGCTCCATATCGGGTCAGATACGCGTGCACGAACCGATCGGTTGGAACTGTCCAACCGATCGGTTGGAACTATCCAACCGATCGGTTGGGGGCTGATATATGCTCTAACTTGATGTATGGCCCTCAGATTCTCGTGCGATGCCTCCCGTTGCTTCGGGGACTCATAATATTTTCTTTATATGCCCCCTATGCTGGAAATCTCCTGCAAGTACACACAAACACAAAGAAAGTGAAAAGAAACTAAAAATCACAAAAGAATAGATACGAAATAACGGAAAACAACGAGAAATCACGGAGAAGGCATGCGTGAAATATAAAATATAAACGCACGTCAACATTCAACTGTCTTCTCTTCATTAGTCGACTGTCCACGTGGTAATTTACCGTTTGAATTCTCACCTACCCTCTGACACAGTGCAGCAGTCGACTATGTTTTGTTCAACAGTCGACTGTCGACTGTGTAAATTCTATCCATTGACTTTTTCTCCACGGATTTCAAAGGGGGTTTTGGAGATTATGTTTGAGTGTTTTGAGAAACCTATAAAGGCATCCTCTTTTGTTCCATTGAGAGGTTACTCACTCATCTATTGAAACCCTAAGCTTTCATCTTCAAGCTTCTGAAGCTCTCAAATCCTAAAGCCTTAGAATTCCAATCTTTCATTCCCTTACACTCCAACCTAGAATCAAAGAAATATCTTCTAGGCAATTGGTGGTGTCAAGACAAAGGGCTTTCCTCTCTTCCAAGAGAGGTATCAACACACAACACACTTACTTCTTCAAGTTCTCCTTCAAGGTATAAGTGATTGTAAGTGTTGTCATTTCAATATTTCATAACTTTCATTATTATATTAACTCTCGGTTTATGAGAGTGATTTGCTTGCTCCCAAGTTGTGGGAGTCAAGAACATCGAGTGTACTTCGATTTCACTTATAGGGTTGCTACAAGTAGGTTTAAAGGAAACCTCAAGTTAGGGTTCTAACTTGAGTATCTGGTGGTATCCGGGTGGAAGGGACGTAAGATTATCGGAAACAAGTTGGGAGTTGACTTGGGTAATCCGAACCCTTGAAACATCATTATGTTTGCATTGTTTCATTTTAGGATTTATTTTCATTCCGCATTAGTTGTTGGTTAGGAATTTAATTTGGTGTAATTATCATTTTAAATTGTATAAACACTATTCAACCTCCCTTCTAGTGTTTTCCTCATAGCTAGGGACCTTATAGTCCTCACTGCTGAGAACAAGCTGGCAAGAAGGAAAAATGAGGTTAGGGTGGGCAGGGGGTAAATAAAAGAAAAAAAATGAAATAAAGGCAAAACTATGCAAATAAAAGAAAAAATGTAGATGTAGATGCATGACCTGATGCCTAAGATGCAAAAATATGAACAGGCAGGCATATGATGCAAATGATGACATGATGCAAGAGGTATATATGAAAATGCAAAAAGATGGAATATATACATGTGGTGCAAATAAGTCATCCCCCAAGCTATGCAAGGTCAACGCCCCGAAGAGACAGATGGACACAAAAATAAATAAGGGATGACATGAGCAAAAATAATGTAAGGATCAAGCAGTGGCATCACCCTGAGTGGATGATGATGGGTCCGAGTGCTGGGGACCAGAGATAGGAACATCAGGCACAGAAGGTGTAGGCTCGACAGGTGTGTCAGCCGATAAGGCAACTGGAGAGACAACATGTTCAGAACAAGGTGTAACAGCTGGAGTGTCGACAAGTATGGAAACGTGTGTGTCAACAACAGAAGTCTCCAACTGCGGTGCAACCGACTCAGGGGAAGAAGTGACAGACCCTGCAGAAGCCTGAGGGTAGGGCATAGTGAGTGGTGCGGGAGGGGTTGAAGGGACATGGTCTAGCCTGGGAAGAGGGGCTGGTGCAGTATAACAGGAGGTGCACTCTGATTCCTAAGGATATCAAGAATGGCGGTGAGGTCCCGCTCCACAGACTGCTGAAAAGAGGAGAGCGAGGTCGCGAGGGTGTCAAAGGCATGCCTCAGGGTGATGACCTCGATCTCCATCGTAGAAAGACGTGCGTTCGTGGTATAGGAGCTAGGAGGTGGGCGTGAACTACTAGAAACCACCCTCATAGGGTGCCCACGGGAAAGTGATACCCATGGTCTAAATTGAAATTCAAGGGAGGGTGTTCTAGCGGGGATCTCGGTGGAAGAAGAAGTGAGTGGAATGTATCTGAGATCCGGTGCAGAGACAGAAGCAGCAGAATCATCAGAAATGGGAGACGTTTGGCAACAGAAGTGGTGACAGACACCATGACGCTCTCAGAGAATACTACTGATGCTGGTGTAGAAGTAGTCCCAAGTAGTGAGACTGTGGATCTTAGAGGTGTAGGAAGGGAAGTGAGGAGGTCCACAAGTGCGGGAATTGTGCTAGCAGCAATAAGCACCGAAATATATGATGCATTGGGCTCGGGGGTGACAGGACTGGCTGGCTCCGAAGGGGTAGAAGAAGTGAAATCAGGAGCAGCAGAGACAACCACGCCCTCAAGTCTGGGTACGACAGAGACAGAGGTAGTGACCTCAGGGGGAAAGGTGTGGACAGTTCCCAAGGTCTCTACGGCAGTGGTAGTGGTGGCGGTGGTAGTGGTGGGAGCACTGACAAAAGTGGGGACAGAAGTGCTCCCTGGTGGGGGTTGATGTGCAAGCTGGGCTGACTGGGCTGCCACGAGGGCTGCAATATCGGGCTCGTCCTCGTCAGAAGTGAGCACCCAGTTGTCGATGTCATCGGTGACTGGTGCTCCAGGTGGCTCAAGGACATGGATGGGAGGGATTGGAAAAAATGCAGGGAGTGAGGCAGTCAATCATGACTGGGGCGACATGGGTGAGGTTGGAGTGGGGCAGGTAGAGGTGCTACTCGTGGTGGGTGCATAGTAGGTAGATCCAGTGACGCTCACCGTGCAGCCTGATGATGGACATGCGGGTGAGCACATCCAACGTCAGGCGTGTATGCCTGGTAGGAATCACCAGACATGCAGGAAGTGCGAGGCAAGCATCTAGGCAAAAATGGTGAAAAATCTGCCACAGCAGATATCAGTGGTGGCGTGGGTGGTTGGGAGGAGGTGGTGACACAGCCAGTGTGCTGCATCAGAGAGTAGGAAGGGGTGGAGGGTACCGTCGGGGTGGTAGCACAGAAGTCGAGTCATCCCCATAAGATGGGAAAGCTTAGGTATGGAGAGTGTCCTGATCTCTGGCATGGAGAAGAGTGTGGTGGCTAGGTGGAACTGGGCTAAGTGCTCTGGGCGTAGAGGAGACAGGGGTGGACGATACATGAGGATTTCGCCCTACTAGGGTGATATCCTCTCAGACCAGTGATGCGATGCCAAAACTGCTCGGCATCAAATGTTGTGAGCTCGTAGTCTGGGCTGAAGTCAAGGGTATGGTCGGGGATGGCGGGAAAGCAGAAGTGCATGTAGATCATGGCGTACGTGACCATTACGTCGTAGTCAAGCAGCCGGAAGCTAATGCCATCACCAGTTGGGGGTGATAACAATGGAGCTCAATGCCTCGAGGGTGAGGCGTGTGTATGTGCGGGCGTTGGTGGTGAGAAGTGAAATCCTATGACCTGGTAGAGCCTGTGGACACCCTGTAGGAGTCCATGGCGCTGAAGGGTGGGGACGTAAGCGAAGCAGGTGGGGATGATGGGGTGGGACATGGCGACGAAACGCTCGCAGTGAGTGTCATCCCTGAAGACGATATCATATGTCCTCAAGGTGGGTGGTGGAGGAACTGGACAGGATGGAGGAGCGGTAGTGGGGATGGGTGGAACGGTAGTGTATGGGGTGAGTGGGGCCTCTATGGCTAAAGGCACTGGGGAAGGGGAACGGGTCGAGTCGGACGAGGACGATGAATCGTCCAAATACACCTCGGGTGTGGGTAAACATGCATGACGTGGGCATCGTGTCGACCGAGAAGAGGAGGCACCAGTGTCAGCATTCCTCTTCTTGGCCGGAGGTGGCTTCCTCGGCCTAACGCAAGGAGGCATCATGCGAAAGTGGCAAATGACGATGATATGGTAATAGAAAAAAATGAAGTGTGGAAAGAGTATACCAATATCCGAGCGTCGCTGCGAAAGCAAAAGTGGAATGTGCACGTGCGAAGCCTCGAATCCAAGCGATCCCCCAAGCTACTCCAAACCGAGCTCCTCCTCGAAGAGCTCCAAATGTACCTGTAATAAGATATGAAAATAGTATTAGGCAATTTCAAAAATTAATCTGGTTTGGGGATCAAAATTGAAAGAATTAGGGTTGGTAAGGGTTAGGATTTGGAGGAGATAGGGAGGAAGAGGGGGTGAAGGGTGGGTGGTGAGGGCTGCTCGGCCCGAGCATGGGGTGTGCTCAGGCGGCGTGCACGACACAGCTCCGGCGTGGCACCGGAGCAAGGGGCAGGGGGAATTTGGGAATGTGTCGCCGGTGCAAGAGGGGGGAAAGGGAGGAGGGAGGGGATGGGGATGGGGATGATGTTGCGTCACCGGCACTGCTCCAGCGAGGCGTCGAAGCTAGGGGAGGGCGGTGGTATTTGGGGCGGAGGGAGATAGAGCGGGGGATGGTAAGAGAGATAGGAGGGGGAGAGAGAGAGAGAGAGAGAGAGAGAGAGAGAGAGAGAGAGAGAGAGAGAGAGATGGGGGGAAGGGGGTGGAGGGGCAGACTGATTCGTGTCGGGGTCGACGATGCTTGAGCAGAGCACGCGACGACAACGACGGTGGGGTGGTTGGACCGAGTAGGGTTAGGTCTAAGTTTGGGGGAACGCGGGTTTTGGGGTTGATTTGAATTAGGCTTAGGGTTTATCTTTAGTTAGGTCGTATTAATATAAGCTGAGTCGATCTTGGTTTGAGTTGTGGGCCCCAGATGCGTAAGTTGTTACTCGGGCCGAGTAGCAGTAGCTACTCGGTCGAGTATAAAGGGTTAATATTTTGAATATTAAGCTCAGAAATTGTGCCCTAGTACTCGACCGAGCTGCTTACTCTACTCGGTCGAGCTGAATTAAAACAGAGTGTTGTTTTCCGCTCACTTTTGCACTCCCTGTAACTCGGCCGAGTAGGGTAGCTACTCGGTCGAGTCCATTAAGCTTTTTAGAGCGCCCTTTTTAGCACTTTTGGACTTCTCCTACAGCCTAACCAAGTTGGGAAGCTACTTGGTCGAGTCGAATTACAAAACAGAGTGCTCTTTTTTGACGTTTTTGGGATCTACCTGTAGCTCGACCAAGTAGGGTGCTACTCAGTCGAGTCGCAACTAATTTCCAGAGCGACTTTTTGCCTATTCCTCCATCTTTTTGCAGCTCTGTCTGTAACTCGACCGAGTAGGGTGCTACTTGGTTGAGTCGAGTTATATTTCTAGAGCGCGTTTTTGCCTATCTCCTCCAGCTCTCTACAGCTCGACCGAGTAGGGAACCTACTCGGTTGAGTCACCTGGAACTCTTCCCCCAAGCTTGCATTGCCCTATCGTTCTCTTCCCTTTGTTCCTTCTCCTTTATTTCATCGTTTAGCATGCTCTCCTCATTGTTCAACCTGTAGAAGGAAGAACTCATCAGATTTTTATGTTTTTGTATTTTTATAGAACTAAAAACGTATTTATTTGGTTTTTGAATGAGAAAATAAAAACAAAAACTAAGGGAAAGAAAATTGGGTTACCTCCCGACAAGCGGTTTTCTTAAGTCGTAAGCTCGACTCCCTCAAGATTTTCAACGAATGATGTTGGGTGCATATGAAATACGCCTGTCGTGCTTTCTAGTAATCCCATGCGATGGTATTTGGCATGCCTCTCCATGTCGGCCGTCAGCGACCAAGAAAATAGTAGCCTCCGGTTCTTGATGGTGCAAGTGTATGTTCGGGCGCTCTTCGTCAAGAACTCGTAGGTAGGCGGCCACCGCCTTATTGTATACGACGTTAGCATCGTTGTCCAAGCTCATCTTCATTGGATCTTTGGAAATCTCCTACATGGTATGTTCATAAGTAGCTTCGTCTTCCAAGAGATCAAGGTAATTAGCATCTTTTGATGGTGGGTGTTCCTTCATAGCTTTTGCAAGCAGAATTGGACATCAATATTTCCCACATTCAAAGATAACGTCCCCTCACAGACGTCGATCAAGACTCCAGCCGTCGCCATGAATGGATGCCTCAATATGATCTGCAAACTACCTTTCTCCGGCATGTCCATAATCACAAAATCTACCGGCACGCATAGCCCGGGCGGTATTTGCAGGATGATGTCGCGTGTGATGCCTACCGGATAAGCAATTGAGTGATCTGCTAATTGAATGCTCATATCGGTAGGCTCAAGTTCTGTCCTGATATTTTGCCTCTTAAAGATAGAGAGCGGCATCAGACTAATGCTCACTCCCAAGTCGATCAATGCTCTACCAATAGGGGTGCCGCCAGCAGAGCACGACACCGTGAAACTCCCAGGATCCGGTAACTTCTTCAGTAGATACTTCTTAATGAATGAGGTGAAATTATCCAAGAGCTTCACCTCTTCTTGTTTACGCTTCCCTGTTATTAGATCCTTCAAGAACTTAGCGTATGTGGGGATCTCAGTGATAGCGTACATAAAGGGGATGTTCAATTGGATACCTTTGATGAGCTCGGAGAACTTGGCATATTTATTCTCCATCTTCACCAGTACCAACCTTTTGAGGATATAGAGGTGGAGGTCGACTTGTCTTGTCTCTGGCGGCATCCTTTGGAATAGATTTATTGGAAGTAGTAGTAGCATCTGTCGGTGCTGTAGTGGTGGTAGGTAAAGTAGAATGTGAAGCCTCCTTCTCTTTAATAGCATGGGGCTTCTCTGTAGCATTTTCCTTGTCCTTTTAATGGTAGTACCATCTTCATCTTGAGCATGAATGGATGACCTTTGTCTCACATTGCTAGAAACCGGCACCATGACAGTGTCGGTAATCTTTCCTCCTCTTGTGGTAACTGTGACCACTGCATTTACTTGGGCCCTAGGATTGGGCTCTGGCTGAGAAGGCAATCTTCATTGCATCTTCATAAATTGGGACACTTGGCCTTTGAGCTCATCAATGGAATCGTTGATAGACGTGAAATGAGAAGAATTCTATGCATTTACCTTAGCTTGCCCACTCATGAAAGTGTCAAATGTTGCCTCGAGATTGGGTTTTGGGTCTGTCGGTGCATATTTTTGTTGTTGGTGGTAATTGTACCCCATCGATTTGTAAGACCCAGATGACCTAAACCCATAATGTTGGTTCTGTGGAGGTGCCCCTTGTTGCCGAGGAGGTGGTGGAGGTCTCTGCTGCTGAGGAGGTTGCAACCCTCCATTGGGGTTACCATAAGAAAATCCGGGATGATTTCTTGCCGCTGTTGTTGCCATTGATTCCTCCCCGCTCCAGATACAAAGTTTACCTGCTCAGCTTGCATGTCTGCTCCATCATAGGGTCCTTCATTAGGAGCATTGCCTTGCCCCGCATAGTCTTCGTGTGTGGGATAAGCTGGAGCTCTAGAAGTGGTTGGAATAGCGTCCAACCTCTGTTTAATCCTCGCCACCTGTTTACAAAGAGTCTCAATATGACTATCAAGATGGGTAGAAATTTTTACCTTGGGGCCTATAGTAGATGCACGTTCATCGCCCCACTGTTGAGTATTTGCGGCCATTTGCTCCAGCAAAGATAGAGCGTCATCGGATGGCTTGTACAAGAGAGCGCCTTGAGGAGAGGCGTCGATAATCATCTTTGTGCTTGGTTGAAGCTCATTTAGAAGCTCTGAACAAGATCCCACTCCACGACTCCATGGTGTAGGCATTGATGCTACAGGTCTTTAAATCTTTCCCAAGCCTCATACGACGACTCCTAGAGAAGTTGCTTAAAATTTAAGATCGCTCCTTGAATCCTCACCATTTTGGACGGTGCATATAACTTGTTCACAAATGCCATAACCACCTGCTCCCAAGTCGTGAAGGTATTAAAAGGATGCGCTCGCAACTAATAGGAGGCCTTGTCCTTCAGAGTGAATGTGAATAGTCTGAGCTTGATAGCATCTTCACTCACGTCTTTGGTATGGAATGTGTCGCACTTCGCCAAGAATGTGTCTATATGGTCGGTTGGGTTTTTATGAGGATGCCCATAAAAGGGGTCCTGCTGCATTAGATTTATTAACCCTGTCTTCAGCTCAAAGCTTCCTGTCGCCAGCTGCGGCCTCAAGATAGAAGAAGCACCAGTGAAATTTTGCTTTATATAGTCCAGAATGGACCCTTTGAGTGGATGAGAAGCATTACCCTCTGCCATTGGATATATAGTAGTCTGACTCCTTTTCTCTGCTCTGAGCCTTCTTGCGGTCTTTTCAATCTCGGGGTCAAATAATAATTCTTTGTCAAGACTCCCAAGACGAGTGTTCATGCACAACAAGAACTCAGAAAAATACCATCAGTAGCAATGTAATAAAAGAATAAAAAGGTGGAATGGTAAGAAATGGTAAGATTTGCTAACAAATTCGTTAGTAGAAAACTAACCCAAGTAACACTGTTACCGTCCCCGGTAACAGCGCCAAAAACTTGATGCTCCTTAAACTAACACCTAGAAGCCACCTAGGAATGGCACGAATGCCCAGGGCTAGATGTATCCCAAATGCAAATTCCTGCACTTTATGCAAGCGTACGGTGTCAAGTAATAGTATAAAAGGTATCGATCCCAGAGGGAAGGTAGAGATGTTATTCTATTTCCAAATCTCGGAATTTAGGTAGCAGTCGGTTTCGAGAGATTGTTTGTTTGGGATTGTGAACAATTAATAAAGACTAGGGCTTTGAGACACACCACTAGGATCGTTGGATGTCGATGCTAGGTTAAGACTCTTACGTTGCATTGGCTTTATTAGGGATTGTCGCATCCAAGATGTGGAATTCATGGCTTTAAGCGCCATGAATCTAACGTATCGTATTAACCCATCTCTCGCGACAGGCGCACATGATACGTGCACTAAGAATCAACAATATTTATGCCACTCTCGTGGATAGAATGATCTCAACTCATGCCACTCTCGTGGGTTAGAGTTGAGATGTATTTTGGTGGCTCTCATTGATGCAATGGTGGTAGCCGTCAATTAGTAATATTGTTCGTCGGTAGATCCCATCAAGACATGAGCCGGGCATGGTCATGAGCCCTAATTGAATCCACTAACTCCTTAATTAAGTCTATAGGATACTCCTTAAGCCAATCGATTCCACCGACCGTGGGCACGATTACAGTACGAGCTCTCCTACAAACTTGGCAAGATCAACCAAAATACGTCCCATTTATACCAACGCAACCTAAAAATCCTAGCTTTGCATCTAAATCCTAAGATCCATGGGCTAATCCATTAGCCCTAGATGGAACTACTCATGCATCATAGAAATAACAGAGAAAGATTCAATAGATGCAATGGAATTCATCATGGCAATAGAAAACATCAAAATCAATAGAAAGTTTAGAGAATTGTTACCAACGTGTCGTGGAGCAATAGCAAACCAAAGAGAATTAAGAAAATAAGATTCCTTGTGCAATAGAACAATAAAAATCCAAGCTTTGTCTTCACAAAATTACGACGGCACAAAACTCTCTAGATCTCAAAACACTAATTAAAATTAAACTAAAAGTTTCTCCAAAGTTGCCCTTCGAAAATAGGGCTTAAATGTGCTTAAATACATAGGGTAGAAATCCCAAAAAATCTCAAAAAAGCTGGGCACTTGGGCCCACCAACTAAGCTGGTCGCGTCGCGCTACTCGACCGAGTAGCGGGGCCTGCTCAGTCGAGTCGACTTCAGGCTTTGCTTGTAGCTGCTTCTGCTTCTGGCTGATACGGGCTACTTGATCGAGTAGCCCCCTTACTCGGTCAAGCTACAGTAGATCAGAACTTCCTCCAAAACACTGCTTTGTTTCTTGATGACTCGGGTCGAGTAGGTGAACTGCTCGATCGAGTTGCTTAGCTGCTTGATCGAGCTAGGGTGCCTTGGAGAAAATCTCAAAATCATCACTCTGTTTGGCGTGACTCGGATCGAGTCGGTTGTCTGCTCGGTCGAGTAGGGTGAGGCAGTTTCCTGTATAATTTCTGCGTGTCAGCTCGGCAGAGTAGCTGATGCTACTCGGTCGAGTCACCTGGGAAATTGAACTTGAATTGAAGCTTTGGATTTTTTTCTCTCACTCTCTTCTCCTCCTCTCCTCCAATTCTTCCATACCTCGGCGAACTCTCATGGATCCTTGCCAATGACGTCTAGAACGTGTCGGATGTGTCCATGTCGCAAAATAGCTCCAAATCGCTCCAAAACTCCTGAAAATCCATAAAGCTATACAAAACTCGAATATGGCATTAGCAGCGTGATAATATATGAAAACATAGAGTTTTGAGGTGAATATGACATGAAATGATGTGATAAAAATGGAAAATATGGACACATCACTGCTTCACTCGGCCGAGTAGCCTGTTTTTGTACTCTTCTCTCCTTCTTCTCGCTTCATCGTCGTTTCTTTCTCCATCCTTATTTTTCAACTCATCCTCCTGTGTCGTTAGCTCTCTGATATCATCAGCAATGATGCTCCGGCACGCGTGTAGGCGTTTGTGGCTCCAAATTGCGCTCGATTGCTCTATATTTCCTGAAATCAAACGAAACAAAGGAATAGAGAAATATATCGTGAAAACGTCGTAGAATCGTTAAAATCGTGATATATGCAATCATTATGGGATGGAAAAAATGCAAAAATAAAGTGTAAAATATGAGCCTATCAAAACATATATTTAGGGGGAGCCTTTCTTTTTGTTTATAAACATTTTTATACTTTATTAAATGTTTGTAAAATCCTAAAAAAGGGAGAATATTGGAAACTCACAACTCCGCATAAGGTTTTGATGATACAAACATTTATATATGAGTATACTAACTTTGTCTATGCAGATTATATAGACCCTTTCAGATAAGATAATTATCAAAGACAACATATTGCAAAAAGCATCAAACACAAGCCGAATCATATCGATGAAACTTTGTAATTTGTGATATATGATGTAATCTTCATTTTTCTTCTTGCATATACTTAGATTGTAAAAGCCTTGATGATGATCTAATTTACTCCTTTAGGGCATGTCTTCTAAAAATCAAGTCAAAGGCAAAATTGGCCCAACAATACCCGTTCTTGGTCGACCAATAACACTACACAAAAATTCAGAAAATTCAGAAATTTTGTCAAAGTTATTCTTAAGTCATGCTCGTTTAACTATGTTAACGAGAACCGCACTAGGGCTCTCTATGCCATCTTGGGTGGCATTAAGATATATTGGGGATTCCTCTCATGTTGACCCTAGTTAAACCGGCCAACCCAATATTTACCTTCCTAGCACCATCACTAGGATCCTTCAACACTTTGGTGTTCCCCTAGACCGTGAAGTTTCCATCTTCAATTAACGTATTGATTCTTCCGTTATCAATCGCATGAAACTTTCACCACCTCCACAACAAGAAGAGTACCCTTTAGAACCCCAACCCCAACCTTGTCGTCGCAAGCAAACGGTTAATCCTCGCACTCCTCCCTCTCCTCCTCCTCGAGCCACCGTTCAAGACCAAATCAATGAACTCTATAACTACATGAACAAGTGATTTGAATGAGTTCAAACTCACTTTAGAGCCTTTGAATCATGTCTTGATGGGATGGATAATGTGGTGGAGAATATGCAAGAAACTCTAGCCAAATTCTTGAGTCATTTTGAACAATGGAACCCTTAAGCCTCTTCAAGCTCTCGCTATTATCCTCCTCCGCCTCCTCCGGAATTTTGAAGGAATTCTGGAAGAAATTTTCGCATTTTGGCCGACCAAGGCCCATAAGTTGGTCGACCAATTTCTAAAGCATAGTTGCTTTTTAAGAATTAATATTGTATGGTGTGCTATGTATTTGATTTTTGTTTGTTTTAGTATGATGTATTTGCTTTCTGCGATATTATCAGTATAAGATCTGTGTTCTGTACTTCCCCTTTGAATTAATAAAATTTGCTTTTTAAAATTTTCAGCAAATTTTCATTTTCTGTATTTTTGGTCGACCAATACACTTAGTTAGTCTACTAATATACTCAAAAAACCCCATTTTTTGCTGATTTGACAGGGGAAGAAAATACTGAAATAAAAAATTTTGCAATATCATTACTTAACATAAAATAAATTTTTTCATTTACATCATATTTACACAATATGATTAAACTATGTTTTTTATTTATAACATAATTAACATGCTACTTATGCTACATTACTCCGTGTTACTTATGCTACCTTACTCAAAGATGCTTCTAACTGCTTATGACATTATTTTTACATATACATACATACATACATACATACATACATACATACATACATACATACATATAAGAAAGACACCCTATATAGGGGGTGAATAGGGTGTGTGGCACACATGTAAAAACAATCACAATCACAGAGATAATCAGACACAGATATTTTTTAACGGAGTGGCTCCCTGCCAAAACTCCGACCCCAATACCTATGAGGATTTCACTCAATAAAAATGATCACACTTACGGGTAGTGATCTCGCCGTACACAGATATAGTTCAAGAGTTAACGCGCAGAGATAGCTTCAGAGTAAAGCTATTCACAATACAATCTCACAACAAAAACAGATTCAAATAGATTTAATACTGTGGTGAAAAATCAGAGAGATATCACTGTGATAAGTTTGTGAGATTGTGATCGCGTGGGCGTAAATGGTTCGCTGATCCGATGTCTGGATTGGAAGATATAGTCTTCGGAAGATGTCTGCACGAATCTGAATTCTGCAATGGCTGATCTATAGAAAAACACCCAAACTATATATAATCCTGTGGACTGAACAAAGGAGACTATCACAGTTACAAATGGCATGAAGATATGGTCACGGAGGCAGAAACGGCGAGTCGATCCGACGTCTGGATCAGGAGATATGAGCGTACGAAGTCGAATGCGTGAATCTGGAATCTGCCCTTGCACAATCCGTGAGTTTGGAGAATGAGATCTGCGGCCACCAGTCGCTGGAGGATGTCGCCTACGGCCACAAGTTGCTGGAGGATGTTGCTTCTGATCTCAAGTCTCTGCTATGAGATCACAAGTCTCTGCCGTGAGGATGTTGCTGGAAGATGGACGTATGGTGTTCTTAATGTTTTGCAAGGCCTTTATATTTGACAGCCTTCTGTGTTTTTTTAAAATCACGTTTGCCAAGGATTTGAAAGCAGCTGCCACTAACTATTTTAAGAGGATAGGTTTTTTATTTGATTCGAAATTTGTGTTACTGCCATCAAATGAAATTCGGTTGGGCTATATAATTTGTGATTTGAGATAATGCGGCATTTATAGGTTTGTAATTGAAATCAAAGGAAATTGGCAGTTTGACAAAATGTGTGATTGATAATGGATGAGATCAAAAAACAAATTATAAAAGAATGCGACAGAGTTTTTTTAGATCATGCGGCAGTTCAAAAAAAACTTTGCTGCGGAACTGATCATGCGGCAAAAAAACAGAAGTTTGTTTATCTTTAGTTGCCCCTTTCATTTTGTTGCGTGATAATGGGAATAAGTATTAGAGATTGTTTTTGGATGAGACTGAATAGAAGATTGAATAGGAGACCAAGTGCGATGTGTTTAGGATGAGAACATGGAGTTTGAATTGAAGTGGAAAATCTCTTAAGTATCTAATCAAATCTTCATCTTTGACCGATTCAAGTCTTCATCTTTTTATTTATGATGTAGGATTATTATGAGTTTCCTTTTTGCACCAATGTCCACATACAATCTCTCTTTATTGCAAACAAGATTTATTTTGCACTTTCCCCCTGAAATCACTTAATGAAAGATGTTAGTAACACATAACTTATTTGTCATCATTAAAATTAAATCGTACGACCTAGTGAGTAGACTAACTAGGCCAATAATATACATATGGCATATGAAACATATATTTAGGGGGAGCCTTTCTTTTTATTTATAAACATTTTTATACGTTATTAAATGTTTGTAAAATCATCAGAAAGGGAGAATGTTGGAAACTCACAACTCCTCATAAAGTTTTGATGATACAAACATTTATATATGTGTATACTAACTTTGTCTATGCAGATTTTATAGACCCTTTCAGATAAGGTAATTATCAAAAACAACATATTGCAAAAAGTATCAAACACAAGCTGAAGCATATCGATGAAACTTTGTAACTTGTGATATATGATGTAATCTTCATTTTTTCTTGCATATACTTAGATTGTAAAGGCCTTGATGATGATCTATCTTAGTCCTTTAGGGTCCGTCTTCAAAAAATCAAGTCAAAGGCAAAATTGGTCCACCAATACCCCTTCCTGGTCGACCAATAATACTTCACAAAAATTCAGAAAATTCAGAAATTTTGTCAAAGCTATTCTTGAGTCATTAGTATAAATTTTTTTAAAATTTTTCAAAGTTTCAGTTTTTCAAATTTTTTGGTCGACCAATAAGGTTGATTAGTAGACCATTCAGTTATCAGAATAGTTACACCAGACAGTTACTTTTTTGACAGTTATTTAACCATTTTATTTATTGATTAATTTTTTAATTAATCAATCAGTTTTTATAACTGACTAATACCATTTTCACCCACCATAAACGGACAAAAAATTGACTGCTTATGTCAGTTTTGTCAGTTTTATCAGTTTTTTTGTCCTTTCATCGAAGGCTGTCTCAACAGTCAACCCCCAGAAATGGTGGAAATATTGGTCGACCAATGCTTCATACT
Source organism: Scilla litardierei (assembly GCA_030789695.1). NCBI lineage: Eukaryota > Viridiplantae > Streptophyta > Magnoliopsida > Asparagales > Asparagaceae > Scilla > Scilla litardierei. The sequence continues at coordinate 2,434 of JAULAV010007665.1, read as the reverse complement.
AGTCGACCAATTTTGGTTAAAAATGGATTAGAATTTTTTGAAAATTTAGACAGTTGTCAAAACCGTCAAAAACTACCCCTTTGGCCTATAAATAGACCCCAAGACCTCTGCCTAAGTACAAGAAATAACTCTCTCTCTCTCTCTCTCTCTCTCTCTCTCTCTCTCTCTCTCTTTTAATTGTTCTTTCTCTCACTAGAAAGAGAGTAAATTTCAGATTTCTTCAAGGAACCTCTGCAGAAATGTTTCCTCATTACAAAGTACAATTTCCAAGCGTGTTCTACCACAAATTCTCATCTAGAACTACGGAGATTTTTTCACCTTCCTTGCATTATAATTCCTACATTATCAAGGCTATAGGTGATATTGTTTCTTTACTCCTTTTTTATTTGGTGAATCTCTCGTTGAAGAGATTGTACAAGTTTGCAACATGGGGAGTGTCGACATCTTTGTATGGTGATCACTTGCGGGGAGCAAGTGTTTTAGTGGATTAAATATCTCTACGAGGTAGAGGACTGGACGTAAGATCACAAAGATCCGAACCAAGATAAATCTATGTGATTGCGCTTGCTGTTTTCTGGATTGTATTCATTTACTTTCGCACTCTTATTGCAATTTTTTTGTTACTTTTAATTTTGCAATTTCATCGTGATATACACTATTAACCCCTAGTATATTTGGTGTGCTAGGAGAACAAGTCACAGAGCAAATATTAGGCAGAGATAATAAAGCGAAAGCAAACACTGAGTGCACATAGTATTTACCCTGGTTCGGTCAACCCAACGACCTACTCCAGCCCCAAAGTAATCATTAGAATAATAATGTCAAGATACAAACACCCAGAACTTTATGTCCCAACGCTCAGCTCACCAAGTTTATATCTCACTTTCCAAAGTGTCGAACACTGCTATCCTAACAAAAACTTTACTTTTGACTAGCCCCAACCAATCAAGAGTCTCCAAAGAACCCCAAAAACGAAACTATAACCTAATACAAAGATCTACCAGAACAATCACAAATATAAATAAGATAAAGAGTCTAGAGTGCTCACTTTGTGATGTTTGGATAGTCCCCATCATTAAGCACATCGTCAGCTTCACCTGGCATAAAAGGTGTCTTAATCCGATCTCTAGATCAAAATATATATCCTTCCAAAGCACGCTACGCAAATCTACCTGATTCTGGTCTATGCGTAAAGCAGTTTTTTGTTCTGTGGAATTTGCTGCAGTCTGTGCATATTGTAAGTTTCTGCTACGTCTTCCAGAAAATATAGTAAATTGCCCCGAGCTCGAAAAAATCCAGAAAAATATACGCTGGAATCGTGGGCTCATTCTCATCCACAGAAAAATAAGAAAGGGTAGATTTGGATGCTTTTGTGAAGAGAAATTATCAATTCTTTGAAGTGTGTCGCTTGGAGAGTTTGAAGATGCTTTGGCTTGAGATCTTTATAGGAGATAACTTTGGTTCTCTTCTTGTATGCTTGGCCCCTTTTGCTTGAAGTTGACTTGATTCTTGAGGATGCCTCCTTTGCTTGATGATGAGGGAGCTTGATCCTTATAGTTTGAAGGAGATGCACTCGGCAAGGAGGTTTTGATCTTGGAGAATAACTTACGGTAATGGAGAATTAGAGCTTGAAGATGATGAAGAACTTTGAAGCTTACAAGGCGAGTTTGCTCGATCAAGAAGGAGGAGATTAAGCATATGGTCGGCCTTGCTTTTTTTCTCTCTCATTTTTTTCTTGGATGGCTAGGAGTTGTATTTATAGCTTTGGTCCAAGAATTTCAATCCAATCAAAACTTCTATTCTCTGCATTCAATCAATTTATCTACATCTTTAAATTGATTTAAATTTTATTCTCTTAGATCAGTTTTAGTCCAATACAAACGCCTTTACTCTCATCCAATAAATCTATCTCCATCTTTAAATTCATTAATTGATTTGAATTTGATTCACCTAGATCAAATAGGACTCAAATTAAATCTTCTAATTAGATCTCCACATCCATCCATGAAATTTTATTCTCTTTTGTTCTCATCTTATATATAAACTCCTCCAATTTAAATTGATTGCTTTTTATCTCTCCTAAAGCCACTAGGATTCTTTCAAATTTGATGACAACCAATTTTATCTCCTTGATGCAATGAACTTGATAAATCTTAGGATAAGTGGACCTATTCAAAATTGATTTGAATCTTCTATCAAATCTTATTATATCTCCTTATCCCTCAATGGAATTTGTAGAAGAAGTTAACCAAGTCAAATCCCATTTAATCACAAGTTTGCCATCTCTCCTTTCTTGCACAAAATTTCAACATTATCATTGTGCATAATTTACAAGATTGTCATTGATCAATATTCACAAGGTTGCCACTATGTGCTCCATGTTTAATTGGCCCTTAAAACATTTAACAAACACATCAAAAATATTCATGAAGGT